>JAGPOW010002791.1:12174430-12192383 GCA_030014935.1 Caiman crocodilus
AGAGAGAGAGAGAGAGATCTGTACCCATCTGTTACAGGATCACACCTGAGGGGTGGCCATAACATGTGGACATGTGACTTCTGCCTCCATTCCAGCTCCTTGCTTGCCACACCTTGATAGCATTATATTCATGTTAAAGGAGGCTACCCTGGGATCCAAAGTGAGCCCTTGTTATCTTTAGCCAGTGGCTACCTCTTGTACTCAGCTGCTCCCAGTCTTGCCCTTAAGTCATCCCTGCCCAGTAGTGGTTCAACCTCTTCTTGAACACCTCCGGTGATGGAGAGTCCACACAACTTCCCTAAGCATCTATTCCACCACCTCACTATTCTCACAGTAAAGAAGATTTTTTTCCAGATTTCCAATCTCAATTTACTCTGCTTAAACTTCAGGCCTCTTCTATGCAGCAAGAGAGGAAAGGTGCTTTCCCTCTTTTTCATTGCAGTCCTTCAAGTATTTGAAGACAGACTGCTATCACGTCCCCTCTTAAGCTCCTTTTCTGCAAGCTGAACATCAGCCTCTCCTCATATGACTCTTCTTCCGAGCACTTTGATTGTTGCCCACTTCTGGACCATCTAACTTCTCCACATACTTTTAAAAATGTGCAGCCCAGAACTACACAAAGTACTCCAGATGAAGACTAACAAGTGTTGAGTAGATAAGCACCATCACCTCCCATGTCTTGCACTTAATGCTTTTATTTAATGCTTGTATTGTTGACGCCCAAAGCCACATGCACCTTTTGTGCAGCTGCATCAAACCACGGACTCATATAGAGTCAGTGGTCTACAAAGATTCCCAAATTCTTTCCATGGAGCTGCCACCTAGCCAAGTGTCCCCCATTTTGTATTTGTGGTTTTGATTATTCCTTCTGAGATGTAGCACCTTGCATTTGTCTGCACTGAACTTCATCTTGCTAGTTTTAGCCCAATTTTCCAATCTCTTGAGATCCTTCTGAATTGCACTCACATTCTCTGACATTTTCACAATCCTTCCCAGTTTTGTGCTGTCTGCAAACTTGCTCATGGAGGTTTCTATCCAAGTCATTAGTAAACTACCAGAAACTATCACAAATGTTAATAAACAATCTTTCTCATGCCTAAGCCTCAACATAACCAGGGTTTAAGTTACACTTTGACTTGGGGGGGGGGGAGGGAAGGGAGGGTCTGTAAAACAAGCAAAGAAACAAATGAATTAAACGGGTTCATTGATGAACAAGTCCACCTAAGTCAAGGAGCAATCTGATCAGAGATTCCCCCAGGTTATAATTTTCAAATCTTACACGGAGTCTCTCTTATGGAGGGATCAGCCCCCCTGAGCTCCCCCTTAATTTGCACCTTAATTATAACTCACAAACTAGGCATTCTAGTGCCTGTATCAACAAGTATGTGCATATGTATGCATGCACACGCACACACACCCCCTAAAATAAACCACCCTTTATCTGCTAGTACTGCTATGAGTAAATTAATCTGAAAACCATAAGTTCAAGTGAAGATTGATGAAGTAAATATTTGAATTCAGGTCATTCGCTACTCATGAGACTAGTCTCACTCTTGGTCTGTAAAACATTTTAAGGTGGATCACTGAAACAGTCTTCCACCTAACTCTCCCACATCCTGGATAAGTGCCTTTGCCACTGAACAGTGCAATATCTCTTCTTGTGGTTCAAAATTTAAGTTTTAATGAATTACAGTGGAACAACTTCTACAGGAGAGATTCAGAGAGGTCTTCTCCTGAAGGTGGAGACATCTATTTTCTTGTTCTACATAGACACAGAATTGATCAGACTTCTCACATTTTCAGCATTGCACTGCTTTTGCAGCACTTACAATGTGCTGAAAAGTAAGGGATTTACACTAGAATTGCTGAACTTTACAACTGTTTTTTTCAAAGTTCACTGTAATATTTTAATCTCCTTTAAGGGAATGGGTGACATTATTTATACATAAGACAGTAAAACATTTATTTCAAAGATGAATAGCTACATATGCTGGTCTTTGGCATTCTGAAAATGAATTCACTATGCACTTAATTTTTTTCTAGGCCCCGAGTAGTTAATATTATACATAATATGGATATACTTACATGCTTTAAATATATACGGCAGGGACAGTGAAAGAGAGATTTGCTGCGCAAGCTTTTTGCCTGACTTGATATTTGTGCAAAACCTACTGTGGGAAACTATGTTCAAGTGAATCTTGCAAGATCCATTTAGCTGAGCCAGTGTGCAGTGCAGAGGCTCTCAGTGCACGGTGAATATCTGTTATAGCTCAGACACTGGGTGGAGCAGACCACTGCTAGATTCCTTGGTCTTATCAAACTGTCCTGGAAATTTTTCATCCTTTATTAGATGCTTTGGTGTTCGGTGTTGGCTGCATTAGGGTAGTACATGGGATTCTTAATGAATGTCTCCCTACTTAGTGACTGTGAACAGAAAGAATTACTAGCTGACAGAGAGAAAGTATGTCAGAGTGGCACCTTAGAGACAGGGGTAAATTATACAATAAGTGGTCCATTTGATATAATATGCATCTCTCCAAGACGCAACAGAAGCAACAGGCTGAAAGGATCGTCCTTTGGAGGTGGCCAGACTGCCTCCTGTCTATTCCCAAAAAGGAGTACTTAGTCACTTCCAAGTACAATAAGATTGGATCTGAGAGATGCATGAGGCTACCCACTGACAAAATGGGGAGTTTAGGTACTTTAGGTTTAATAGGATTAGGCTTCCGAATGGGCATGACTAAATCAGAAGTGCTTTAGAGGCTTGACAGGATGTGGGCCAGTCTGTTTTCAAGTGAAGTTCAACTGTGTTTTTATGATATCTTTTGTAACTCATGCAATCAGGGTTTTTAGGACTCATAGGCTGGATCCAGATGTGCAGGAATGTGTGGTTTGTGGCACCACAAATGTCTTTGGAGCGGAGTGGCTGGCTGGGATATGGAGTGAGTCAGGGTGAAGGCTCCACGGCAAAGCCTTTGTGTTGAGGTGCACAGACAGGGGAGCAGCCTGCCCAGGGCTGCCTGCTCCCCCATCTCAAAGCACAGGACAATATGTCCCACTGAAAGACTCCATGAGGAGGTGTGCACATTTTTGCTGCTACTATTTGTGCTGCTAAGAGCACACCCCTGCTCATGTGGATGCGGCCATACAGTGTTAATAGAGAACATGTCCAGGATCGATGGTGCTGCACTTTCCATTATTTTAAATATGTTGATGTCAGTGGAGAGATGATGGCATAGGATCATAGAAAAATGACAGGAAGTGATCTCATGAGGTCATCTAATCCAGATCCTATTTAAGGCAGGATCATCCTTTACTAAAACATCCCAGCCAAGTATCTGTCTAATGTGCTCTCAAAAATTTCCAGTGGTGGGGATTTCACAACCTCTCTAGGTAGGCTATTCTAATGCTTGATGACGCTCATAGTCAGAAAGTGCGACCCACTTTCCAACCTAAATTTCCTTTGCTTCAGTTTGAGGTCATTACTCTTTATCCTGCTCCTTACAGCTACTGTGAAAAGTCTATATACATGCTCTTTATGATTCATATAATATTTGCTTGCTTATTTTTAAAAAGATGTTAAACCAGATCCTTAAAGGTATTTAAGTGCATTGCACTGGCCAGTCCCTGGGTGGCCTGTTACCTAATGGAACCATCACCCCACTTATAAAAGGGTCATCCATGCTCCCTCTACAATTCAACAAGGGAATTAAGTGATTAAGGATATGGACAAGTGTACGTTCGGACTCCTTTCAAAGGTGAATGGGGAACTCTTGCTTCAAACCATGAAGCAGCTGTTATGCTCCAGCAGTTGTGTGCACAAACCAGGAACGATACACACATAGTAAAACAAATCCAGCTTCACCATTCCTTCATCCAGAGCTGAAGTTGGAGCAGTTCTGTTACATTTGTATTGCTTTTGGGTTGTGCAAACTTAACTGTTAGAAAATAAGAGCTGCTACGCACTCCCAATCAGTAGCTCCCATTCTGAAATAGCTCCAAATGTGTCAGTGTGCATTCCCTAAGAAAGGACTTTGCAGAAGCCAGTCCTGGAATCCAGCACTCAATCTGGCGGAGAAACTGGCCCTGCACTACTCAGTTGGCACCTAACTTCCCATAAAGATACAGGCTGTCAAAGCCCTACCCGTAAAAATGTGTAAATACAAAAAAAGAATAAAGTTGCTCTATCACTGAAATCTCCATTTTAGTGCTTTGTCTCTCTTCAGCTCAGCAAGCTTCATTAAAGCAACCTTAATAGTATATCCTTTCATTCTACTGTTTCACATTTCAGGTGACTTTTTATCTAACACACCTTAATGCAGTCCTAGTTCAGCAAAGTCAAACAGAGGCCTTCATGGAAATTAAACCATGGTTACAAAAATGTGTCCTATTTTTATGTTTCTTTAAAGACTGTTAGTTAATGGAGTGTTTTCCTCATCGTGGCCAGGTTGAAATCAGTATTTAAATTAATTATGACAGCCATATAAATTAGACATAAGAGACTTCTAAGGCTAATTAGACTCTGAGAGGTTTTAATTTGACGTCTGTCTTGCTGTAATATCTGCTTTATGCATTAAATTAATGAAATTAAGACTGCATCATTATAAATTTCCACTTTCATAGTTCCATAAGTTTTACAATTACATGCCATATTTGAATGATAATTGAATGAAACTAAATCATTATGTTCACGTCTGCATTCCTACGAACTTTAAAATGCCATATTTTATTTTCTATTCGTAAATCATGTACTGGCTAAATAGCAACCAGCCAATTTTAAGTCATGACACTTTTTAAAGATAGGTCAGCACAAGATGGAGGAAACAAAATGAAGCAGGAAAAATCCTTAGATCCAGCTCGAACACTAAGGCAAACTACATAGCTCCACAGAGGTCAAGGGGCTAATTTATACCAACTAGAGAAATACTCATCTTGCAGTGAGTCATGTGTCCTACATTCTCGCTTGTGTTTAGTTTAGCATATAGTTTTACAATCTATTTTACTTAAGAAATTAGATTCACTAGCAAGTCTATCAGATAGTGTAAACAGAGAAATCAAATATAATGACACAAAGACAAGCTTCTCATATGAAACCTGAAACTAGACCTGCCTATCCTGTCAAATATACTTTTCTGTATAGATATATCACAGCATAATAAAACAGAAAACACTTTAATATGTTCTGTGAAAATATATTTAAAATGAAGAAAAGAATTAATTTACATTTAAATAGGGATATAACATCCTATGTGAGAGGATCACAACCATGGCTTGAAGATTTGCTTTTGACATTTGTGTTTTAACAACCAATTAAAATTTAATTTGTCCTGTGATGAAAAGCAAATCCCTTTATCCTATATTTGCAGTCACAGAAGGTACATATTGCCTTGGAAAACAGTACTGTAGCTTAAGATTTCAAACGTGCAGCCCTGTGACACTGTTCTGTAAAAGTTGTAGTTGTTAAAGGTATATGTCATCTCAGGCTATGTTAAAACATTCAGGGAGGTTAAGAATAGCCATCCCACCCAAGATAAGTCAGGATGAAAGACTGGCAGGGGGTTGGGAGATTGCAGGGGGGGGGGAGAAGGAGGGGTGCAGATTCCAGGGGGTGGATTTCAGAGGCTACAGGGAGATCGAGGGCAGGTCGGTTCTGTGTGGATGTTGCTGCTGTCTGGGAAGGTTTTGGGAGACCAGTGGGGCTTGCAGGATCCACTGGGGGAGGTGCTTGGGTAGATGGTAGACTCTCTCCTCTACCCCCCGGGACCAGGAGTTATTTTCAGCTACCACAACCCCCTGCATTCCCCAACAAACAATCCCCTAGTGAACCTACGCCCTCTAGCCTGCCTGCTTCTCCCTCCACACCAACTTATTTGCTTGGCTCTGAGCATCAGCAAATGCCAGTAAAACCAGTTCTGGGGGTGGCTTGCAGAATGTGAAGTTTGGTGGCCTTAGGCAGAGGGCTGGCTGGTCTGTAGAGAGGTGCAGAGGTGCTAAATATAGCTTCGTGCTAACAAAGGGGAAGGAAAAGTGCAGCCCCACTGCTGGGTCCAGTGGCTGGGCTTTCCTAGCCTTGGGCTAGGCTGGGAACTATACAGAAGTTCAGTTAAAACAGTCTCACTGAACCTGAGCTAAGTTACGCTCATAGGCAGAGGGATAAAATATTATTTTGAGAAGCTAAGTGTGTGCGTTCTTATGTGCATGTATACACTTCTCCCCAACCGCAGGTAAGTGTGTCATGGAGAAGAGGCATGGGGGGCTAGATTGGGGCCCCCCACAGTGAGGGAGGGAGTGGACAGGGGCAGGAGCAAGGGCAAGGACAAGGGCTGGGGTGAATGAGACCCTGGGTCTGGGGCAGGTGGTGGGATATTTGGAGCCCGGGTAGCTCATCCAGGGGCACTCCTGCCACTGTGCACACGCCAGTGGACGCACTCCCCTGGAGTTCTGCACAGCAGTGGGCTGGGTTCTGTGTCCTGCGTGTGGCAGGAACATGGCATTGCACCACTGGGGCAGCAGCAGTGGGGAGAAGAGCCCAGACAGTAGCAGCAGATGCCTCCACCATGCACAAAGACCTATGGGGCACATGCCCCCCTGGGCTTGTGCTAGGGCGTGTGCAGCAGCGGGAGTTGCCTCGTGCCCCTGGATGAGCTGCCTGGGCTCTGAGCATTCCACCACCCAACCCGACCCTAGGGCCCCATTAATTCCAGCCCCTCCCTCTGCCTCTGCCCCACTCCCTCCCTCACCATGGGCACCTTGATCTGGTCCCCTACTCTCCTTCCCCATGACAGACTTACCTGCTGTGGTGGGCAGTGGCTGTGGACACTGCTAGGCTGCAGCAGGCTCTGGCTGCATGTCTGTTTGTATGAACTCCTCTCCCCACTGCAGCTGCCTGGAGCCCACACCTGTGCTGCCCTGCAGTCCTCTGCCCTGCCACTGCTGCCCCACATTTGGAGGGGGCAGGTAAGCACCATTAATCCCAGCCTTCCGCCGCCTATGGTTAAACTACCTCAGAGGTACAGTTAACTTAGTTTTTGTTGGCCATTTTTAGACTGATCTAACTGTCCAGAATTCCTGTACAGTCCACCCATATTTCCACCTAACTAGTGTAAGGTCCATACCTTGGTGAACTTAGTGAGAGCAGGTGGACATTTATAACATGATCTAACCTCCCCGAATGTCTGTACATAGCCTCAGTGAGCAACACTATAAATGTCCAAATCATTAAGCCATATTGTAAACTGCATGCCTTAATTCTCAAAATATAAGCCAATTTGAAATTCTTCGACACCTAGCATCTCCACTGCATGCCAGGAAACTTAGTGGAAGTATTTAAAGGAAGGAAGGCCTTCCCTCTGTCTCTCTCCCTCTCTCATTTTTAAATAAGAAAGATATGTACATAATTTTTGAGAGAAAGCAAGAGCAAGCATGTGGATATTGTGACTTAATAGGGTAAGACTGAAACTGCTGCAAAGTATTCCATGGAAATTTGACCAATTTATATCTCACCTATTTTGAGCCCTCAGGTTTTAGCAAGGCAAAAAGCTTCCAGTGAATGAGTTAAATAATCCAATTCTGACCCAGCATTGCACACAAATGAGCCATGCTTACTTTTAATTAAAAGGCCTATCCATACATATTTCTGTTAATGTATTTGATAGATAGCCAAACACCAAGTCAAGTAGCAATGAGATTTTCCAGGGGATATACACGCTGGAATTCCAACATGAGAAGACACAAGGATCTTTATGTGATTCTGCCTCAGACCTTTTGACTAAGTACAGACAGTCAAAAAGCCTGAGGCTGAACTGATTCAATCTTTTCAAGTTAGTCTAAGCTGTGTAGATTGAATTGAAGCAAGTGAACATTCAGTTGAACAGACATTCACTTTTGATTCTGGAAGTGCAGTCACATGCCGGTGGTAGCTTGGGCCAGAAGCTTGAGGGGGGCAGACAGGGGCACTACAGCATGCCTTCCTGCCCAGTTTAACCAGACAGCTTAGGCCAAGGCTACCCTGTCCACTCTGGGAGGTGCAAATCATCCTGGGATGCTGAGGTCAACTTGAATGTGGAGGGGATCTAGGACAAAAGTTCAATAAAGAGATTTAACCTAAATCAGTTAAGTCTATTACTATATCCATCCAGGTTTATCTTAAACTAGTTTTGGCCATTTTGAAAGCGGTTTGTGTGCACTGAACTTCTGTTGTGTTACATATTAGAACCAGTTCCCGATCACTCATACCAGTTTCTGTTTCTGTCCTTAGCCTTTACCACAAGCAGGCAGTGGTCTATGATGTATAAAGCTGTTGCCACTCACAAAAAAGAAAGACTGTAAGACTACATTATTGAGGGAGGCACCCAAATATCTCTGAGGAGCTGGACCAAAATTGGCATCCCTCATTATGCATTTAAAGTGTTAGTTAAACCAGTTTCTTTATGCAGTCTGCTTCAAAGAAGATGAGAGAAGAACAACAGGTTTATGCTCCTGATCTCTCTACCATGTCCTGCAATGGGAGTCAGCAGAAAAAATTAAGATGGTATAATAGCTCTACAAGGCACAGCACAACTGAATACCCCACAGACAGTCTTCCTTCCAGATAGTTCACAATCCTTTGAAGATTTGTACTACTGTTTATCTCTTGCTAGCCTTGTAAATAAATACATTTGCAAGATGCTTAGTCGTTATCAGATCTTTTAGTCCAAACAATATGCTCCCAGCACATGTAAAATTTATGCAGAAATGTTGTATATGCCTCTCTATATTATGGCTTCATTATCTTATAGCCATTGAAAGAGGAAGCTAAGAGGCAAAAAGTAAGCTTTTCCTCCCTGGAATATTAGACATTTCATGCTGAGGGAATGTGCTACAAAGCCTTCCCTACTCAGATGTCATGCACAGGTGGTTGTCTCCTCCTGGACTCTGTAGCATTCACATTCTCCCTCCCCACCTGGCCACTCACAGAGATAGAAAGCTTGTAGAGTACCCGTGGGATGCTGTCAAATGGGAAGGGACCTGTTTAAATAATAGGTGCTCCGCAAGGTGAATAAAGGTTCTTGCATCTAGTCCAACCTGCCCTCCTCTTGGGAACAGCTCTGATACATTGAGTATAACCATTTTATACAAGAAAAAAAGGCCCTTTCACTGTGACAGAACCATCCCATATTTGCTGGTTTTTTTCTTGTCTTTGTTATAATTTTAACCATAAGCTACAACAAAAGGAAGTGGGGGGGGTATGATTTCAGATACTTGTCAAGTGAATGTTAGATATGGATAGCAGTTTGTTCATATTTTTTGCAAATACCAATTTAGTTCTTCACAGAGGTAGCCAAATACTTTAATGAACTAGTGAAAATATCTGTGATTAAAATTAACGAGGCTTTTGTATTAGTTTTTTTGGAAGGATTGCCAAACATTTCTTCAATTATAGGCATTTACCATTGCTTATTCTGAATCAATAGCTTCTGTTTCCATTATAATTCTTTTTTTTTCATTCTTGTCTTCACAGAAGAGGCATTCATGGCACAAAGAGAATGACATATATTTTTAAGTCTCCTATTAGTGTCACTTGAATGAAGACACTAGCAAAGGCAAGGCTTGGAATAAGCATTGGGGTGGAGAAGCGAATACACTTACCCTTCCAAAGACCTTTGTTTATTATCTCGGCGTTATGCTTGATTTCCCTTATCAGAGGATCTGGAATCTGTCTGACATTCTTGAACTCTAGTCTTCCACATGCCAGCTCAGCACAGAGTTGGCCTTTTAACTATTTTGCATGGCCATTTCTTGAACATCAAATTTGTTTTCAGTAGCACTGCAAATCATGTCTGCAATTCTGTAGATGTGCATTTTATATCCAGGGGCACTCAAGGTTAATTAGAAATGGTAATAAGTTTAATCATGATGAACCCATTTGGTGCTGATGTGGATGTCACCTGTAATTCCATATACATTCCATTGTAATTTAGCATTAATTAGTGCCCACTTATCCAGGGGTATTGCCACAAATTACAAAAAAGATTGTGAGGTAGTGCTACCTTTAACAAAAGAGATTAAAAAGGCATTTGTTGAATCATTTACAAAATAGAATAGTTTGAGAAATTTTACATGACTTTTATCCAGCATTGTAAACAATGAAGTTGTAATAATTTGGCGAGAACTTACCTAAACCTCAATGGGAGTTAAACAAAATATTAAGAATATGAATCGGTTAGGTCTTCCCATTCTTTACATAAATGAGGAGGAAAGAGTTATATCTGTCCTCATCATTCCACTGTAATAGGAGAAGCAGCTGAAGTTTCAATGGAGCAACAGTTGTATTCATGTAAAATAAAAGTATTTTTCCTCATGTAAAATGCTATTAGCCATATTTGAAGGCATTATGCTCAGATATCATTTTTTCATTTCACTAAATGACAGCCATTAAATGCAATGGTAACTGCATGACAAGGATATTTTTATAACTTCAAAAGGAAGAAAAGGATTAAAATGAGTTTATTCAAAAGTGTGATTTGTCAATTTTTTCTTATCTGGGAGTGTGTGGGACAGCTTTAAACCTAAACATTGAGATCTGACCTCCTATTTGAATAAGTTAATATGATCCAGTGTTCTTAGGAAAGTACTGAAACCTATCTTTTATATGCAGAAGTCCCAGGAGGAATTTATGCTTTTATACGGTCAGCTGCAAGGTGCCATTCCCTTTTCATCATTTCTCCTTTTATCATTTTGCAGTTCTTGACAGCTTAGAGGTTCTTTTTAGTATCTGGTGTATGTGCTACTATATAGAGACATTTTTGTGTCATGGATTTTTTTTTCTAGCCTCCTAGGTTTTACAGTTAAACAGACAGTTCTACTGCCAGAAATCTCTCTCTCATATTCAAGAGTGACTAATCACCATATTTGATATAGCAAGCATCTTACCTAAACACGGCTAAGGGTTTTAAAGGAGGATTTTATACACATTGGCTAAGTGCAGATGTTCAAAAAGCCCGAGGAGGAATCAATCTAAATTACATAGTTTTCTGTAAGTGGACTAGGTTAGATCAGTAGTAAACAGTATACACTTTCATCCTGGGGATGGGGGCAGGGCACTGGCAGAGGCAAGCAGGTTTAGGGCACTCCTGCATGCCTCCAGCATGCCCTATGGGCTCCCCAGGCTGCCAGAGAGTACTGAACAAAGTTGAGCACCTGGGTTACATCTGATACGGGCTTGCTTGGCCATACTCAGTAGCCAACCCTCCTGCCATGTTACTGTAGACCCTCCCAAGTACCCAGTCCTAGGCTTCAAGAAAAGCCCCAGAGCAAGAGCCCTGCACTGCGAGTTGCATGTGCCTCCACATCCCAGCCTGCCTGCACCCTGCCATTGCATCCCACCATCTGAGCTCAAGCAGGCAGACCTTGGAGTTGTGGCATGTCCTGCTTGTCTCCTTGCATGATACTCACTATAGGCTGTGAGAGATCATGTGTACCTACTTGGACATGACACAGCAGCTGGTCATCATGGCGTGTGGCTTTGTGCCCCTGAGCCAACAGCTGGATGTGCTGTGTGGGGCCACCCACTACACTCTGCACCTGCCAAGTATCCTGGGCCACTGACTTTCATGTGGCTGATGAGGATGAGGCCAGCCAGGACTCAATGGACACCCAGCACTCCATGGTGGTGCTCTGGTACCACCTACAGACCAGCCAACCCCAGCTCTAGCTAGTGGTGCTCCCAGCACCAACAAGTGGGAGCAGATCATCTTGGGCACTTGGTATGATGAACGAGTGGGTCCAGATCTTCCACATGCACCAGGCCATTTTCATGAATATTGTTGCCCAGCTGGCCTCTACATCATGTGCCAGGAAGTCAGCATGCAGCCACCCCTCACTGTGGAGAAGTGGGTAACCATGGAAGTCATGAAGCTGGCCTCCCGCAACAGTTACCACTATGTTGATAACCAATTTGGTATAGGCAAGACAACCGCTGGAGAGGCTATCTGGGATGTATACCTGGTCATCCAGGACATCCTGGCCCACTATTTCATCCACCTCATAAACCCTCAGGAAGTGGTAACTGACTTCAACTGCATGGGATTCCCCAACTCTGTGGGGGGCATGGTTGGCACCCAAATCCCTATCCTTTGCCAAGCCAGGGAGCCCAGGCATTCATCCACCAAAAGGGCTACTTCTCCATCACCCTACAGGGTACTGTTGACCACAAGGCCCCTTAACCCACATCCTTGATGGCTTTGTGAACAGCACCCACAATGCCCACATCTTCTACAACTGCCTGCTCCTTGTCTGATGGCGAGTGACCACTATGCTCCTGGGCTCCTCCATTTCATCAGCAGCACCATCATCATCCTTCCCTTCAACACTGGGGGCCTGGCTTATCACATCTTGCCATATATGATGATGCCCTATGTGGGGCAGATGAATCACCAGAAGGAGCACTTCAATTACTGCCTGAGTGGATGCCACATGATGGTGGAGTGTGCCTTCAGCTGTCTCAAGGCACATTGGCAGGTTCCCAGCATGTACTTTCAGGTGGATAAGAAGAATCTTGCATAACTCATGGTCATTGCATGTGTCCTCCACTACATCAGTGAGACCAGGGGAGCTCTTTTGTGAAGCCTGGGTAGAGGAAGCATGGTACGCAGACCAGGCATGGCAGACCATACATACACAGTGCAGAGATAAGAAAGAGAGATCCCCCACTGATGTTGGGAGTGCTGGATCCACACAGAGGCAGGCAATCCAGATTCATGAAGGACTAGCCAACTACCTATTCACCTTTGCAGACCAGAAGCCCTCCCTAGATGACTAGGGTGGTTGGGCTTCAAGTACCCATGCCCTGGCACTGGGCTCCTCTCACTCTGTGTCCCAGGCAGTGCTGCCCACAACAGTAGGACACAGGTGTCAGGCTGCCTAGATACCAGTCCTCCTCCAACTTCCTTTGCCCACCAGTGCTTACCAAAGCAGACATCACCAAAGGCCCTTCTGCTTCTCCAGGCCATGGGTCACTGTCTTTCTCACACCACTCCTCCTGTTCTGGGTCCCTACTCTGGCAACTTGCAGCCATCATGTGTTTGGTATCATTCCCTTCCCAGAAGGCATCCAGGATTCCCTCATGTGGGTTCTCCAGCTGCAGGTGCAACTTACTTCCCACATCTTGTGATGATATAGGGACTAGAACTAATGGGGCATACTCCTTGTGGGGCAGCTCCAGCAGCTGACCTCTTGCCCTGTAGCCTCTGGGGGATCTTCTCCTGGGCAACTAGTTTTCCCATTATCCTGGTGCCTCACTGCACCTCCTCCTCCTTTGGAGCCCCTGATGACAACTCCTACGCCCACCCCCCACCCCCTGGTGATGTCGTAAGTGTGCAGGGTCTTAACAGTCCTGTTCTTAGTGAGGAACCAGGGAAGCCCCTTATAGAAGGGCATGGTTTGCCTCTGGACCCAGGTCCTTTTGTTGGCATCATGCATGCATTTATACTGGATATTCATCCATTAATAATCTTGGCACAATACTACTCCCAGTCCTTATAAGATAAGTACAGGATAGCATCTTCCATGGTCCACAACAGTGCTCATGGGGGTCTCAGCATCCATGGGTGGTTGAGGGTCTGGCTGCAAGGTGAAAGAAGGCTGGAAGAATAGAAGAAAGGCAGGAAGGGGGAATGGATGGAAGAATAAAGTAAGGGTGACCAGAATCTTGAATAGATTTCCCAAGGAGGTAGTGCAGAGCCCTGCCTTGAACGTTTTTAAGAGGAGACTGGACACACACCTTGCTGGAATCATTTGATCTCAGAAGTATTCCTGCCCAGAGCAGGGGCACTGCACTCAATGATTTTTCTGAGGTCCCTTCCAGCCCTTGATTTCTATGATTCTATGAAGAAGCAGAGGATGCATGGAAGGAGCGGAAGGTGCATGAAGATGTGGGTCCTGGTGTATGGCTTTCCCTCTCACTGCAGCTGGGTATGGCCCTTGCTTCAGAGTGATGGGGCCACCACTGATCAGGTCACCCCATAACATTCTAGGGGATTCCAGCAGGCACCCTGAGAATCTGGCAATGCCCCATGCCCCAGCCTGAAATTTCAAGTGCTCTCTACCTGCAACATGGAGGCAGCTGGTCACTCTCCACCTACTCCTGAAGTTTCCAGGGGCTTCTGCTGGCTTACCTCAGCTTGGATGCACAGGACCCACCCCCTCTCCACCCCACACACACATACATACCCATCCCTCTGTGCTACTACTCTGGGACCCTGTAGCTTCAGGCCAAAGAAACCTTGCAGAACCCTAGATGCTCGATGCATCTAACTTCTGTACCCATTCCCCTATCAGTTTATGTTATGTCACTATTCTCCACCATCCCAGTCTCCTTTGTGGCTCTCGACTTGCACAGAGATGCGCTTGTACTTGGCCTATGCTCAGTTGCTTTGGCCAATCACCCACCAGACCCCACCCCCAAACTCTCCCAGAGCCAAGCTAGCACAGCCCTTCCCCACACTGCTGCCTCCAGTCTCTGGCCATCTGTCAGCTGCAGACAGGAGGAAGGGAGGTGCCTGTGTCCCCTGTATGAGCCCCAGGACATGGAACCCAAGTTCTTGTGTCATGCCCCTGCACCTCATCATGATGTACTCCATGTTGTATACATAGACCTGACACTGAGCCAAGGAAAACCCTTGTGCTCAGGCACAGCCCCACAGACCTCAACCCTTGCTCCCACACACCACAACTCAGAGGCCAGAGCCAGGCAGCTGGATCCCAGCATTGACTCTCCCCTAGGCCAAGCAGGAGATAGTGTGGGAAGCTCACCTCTGGTGGGTCCAGGAGGCAGGAAGCAGAACACCGGGTCTGGGTCTGCATGGTAGCAATGTTGTGCCCTGTGGCTTGGCCACTGCCAGCAAGCACTGATCCAACCTAGATTGATCTGATTTGAGTGTACCTTAAATCAAATCGTTCTTAGACTTGGTTCCACCATATTTAGACTGATCTGTGTGCACTGAACTTCTGTACAGTTATGGGTTTAGATCGATTTCTGATCACTTAGACTGGTCTACGTGCAATGTCTGTGCCTGGACATCAGGTTCCACTTCAGTGGATCACAGTACACATTTGAGAGAGGCAGCACTTTGTTAGGAAGGGATGGCCTCCACCTCACTCCAGTGGGAAAGCAGCTCTACTCATCCAGAATAGCTGACCTGCTTGACAGGGATTTAAACTATGAGAGCCAGGGGACAGGCAGACAATCACCAGTGCACGCCCAGGAAATGACAACCACAGAATTAGCAGGTCAGGTAGCAGAAGGGAATTCACTCCTACCCCAGCCAATGGACAGGACTCTTGGGCAACAAACGGGAGAAACTGGCCCTTTTGCTTAGCAAAAATGAAGAATACCTTATTGGTATAATGGAGACGTGGTGGGACTTCACCTATGACTGGACCACAGGTACTGATGGCTTTACCTTATACCTTGTACCCTTATCTTGTACATTGATGGCTTCACCTTGTATCTTGTACAGGGAGCATGTTGAAATAAAGGACAGGGGTGCAGCTCTCTAAGTAAGGAGCAGTTCACTTCTCTACAAGCAGAGATTGGCTTCCAAAGAGGGTAACTTGAGGCCCTCTGAGTTGGAATATGGGGAGAATGTGGGGAAGGCAATACAACTGTACGAGTCTATTACTGACCTCCTAATCAGAAGGAAGAGTTTGACCATAAATTCTATAGGGAACTGGCAGAGGCTGCAGGTGCATGGTTGTCATGGGCATATTCAACCACCCTGACATCTCCTGGGCAAAGCATTCAGCCAAATCTGATCAGTCACAATGCTTCCTCACTTGTATTGATAAGCTCTATTTGACTCAAGAAGTCTATGGGCCAATAAGAGCTGAGGCACTAGTGGATCTGGTCCTGGCCAAAGGGGATGACCTAGTGAGTGACCTGAGGATTTAAGGGAAGCTTTGTGACAGTGATCATGACTTGATCACTTTGTCTATTCATCACAAAGCTGGAAAATGCAAGGTGCTCTGCCTCAAGGGGAAAAAACCCACATCACACTTATAGGCTTGGCAGTTCTATACTCACTAGCACCATGACTAAAAGAGACATGGGGGTCATGATTGACCACAAAATGAACATGAACTACCAATTCAATACAACAGACAGCAAAGCAAACAAAACTCTGGTTTGCATCTATCAATGTGTCACGAGCAAGACCCAGGATATCATCTTCCTCCTGTATTTAGCCTGCTGAAGTGCTGCATCCAATTCTGGGCTCCACACTTTAGAAAGGTTGGGAGAAGTGAAGGCTTGGGGTGACTTGGTGGTGGCTTATAAGTATATAAGTATATAAGTATATAAGCATCAGGAACTGGGAGAACATCTGTTCACCAGGGCACCCCAAGGGTAGACAAAGTCTAACAGTCACAAACTGCTGGAAGACTATTTTAGGCTGGACTAAGGAAATACCTCTTGTCCGAGTCTCCAGAGTCTGGAATAGATTCCACCCAGAAGTGGTACAAGTAGCTACTCTGGACAGCATCCTTCCTGACAGGACACAAGATTACCAGAGTAAGGGCAAGCATACACTGCCCTTACTTTAAGAAGTGCTTGGATGCTTATCTTGCTGGCACAATCTGACCCCAGCTGACTTCCTGCCCCTTGGGCAGGGGCTTGCCTGATGATTTTGTGAGGTCCCTTCCAGCCCTAATGTGTATGAAATCTATGATATCTGTCAGCAAGGCTCTAATCCTCAACTTTAGGAAAGCTGACTTTCACAAGCTCAGGAGGTTGGTTGTCAAGGCCCTGAGAGACCATGATCAGACAGGGAGGAGAGTCCATGATGAGTGGTAGCTCTTTGAGGATGTGATCTTAAAAACACAAAAGTCCATTCTGGCCCATAAGAAAAATAGAAAAAGGGCTAGAAGCCCCCCTTGGTTCAACAGGGAAGCCATGGACCTCCTGAATCTGAAAAAAATAAGCTTATAAGGAATGGTAATTGGGAAATACCACTAACGAGGATTATACAGCACTGGCCTGCACTGTAGGGAGTGGACAAGAAAAGCTAAGGCTGAAACCAAACTCAAACTGGCTACGGGAATCAAGAACAATAAAAAGTCCTTCTTCAGATGCATTGGAAGTCAGAAAAAAAACCCAAGGGCAACAATGGACCCTTGCTAAACCAAATGGGGCAGCTGACAACCAACACCCAGGAGAAAGCTAATCTCCTCAACAATTACTTTGCGTCAGTTTTTCACCAGCCCAAAGGGATCATCCTTCCTGACGGGACACAAGATTACCAGAGTAAGGGCAAGCATACACCTCTAATTGGTGAAGATCTTATAAGGCAACAGCTTGAGAGACTGGAAATCCACAAACCAGCTGGCCTAGATAGAATGCACCCAACGGTGCTAAAAGAGTTGGCTGACATCACAGCATGACCAATGGCAAGGATATTTGAGAACTCATGATGCCCCAAAGGAGGCAATTGGTGCCTATCTTCAAGGAAGGAAGTTTTAGGGAACCACAGGCCAACCAGCTTGACCTCAATCCATGGAAATATCTTGAAAAAAAATCAAAGAAACCAGCAACAAAAGGCTAACCTGAAAGCAACATTGAGAGAGAGCCAACAGGGCTTAATTGCAGATAGAAGGAAATGAGGTTGGTCAGGCAAGACCTATGACCAGGTGACACATCACCTGGACAAAGGAGAAGAGGTTAATGTCATATATTTATATTTAAAAAAAGCCTTTGAGTTCGTTTCCTACAATGTCCTCATGGCAAAATTGGGAAACTGTGTCCTTGCAACCTTATGGTACAATGGCTGGGGAACTGGCTCCCTGGTCAGACCCAGAGAGTGCTAGTCAATGGAACTGAGTCAACATGGTGCATGGTGACCAATGGCATCCCCAGGGCTCAGTACTCAGACCAGTATTCTTCAATATATTCTTTAATGATCTGGATTTGGGTGTCAGAAGC
>JAGPOW010002791.1:12192483-12208838 GCA_030014935.1 Caiman crocodilus
CTGGCTGAGTTCACAGAAGATACCACATTATGGGAAAGTGTAGTCATACCAGAGGACAGGCTGGCAATTGAGGCCAACCTGGACAGGCTCACAAGAAGGGTGGATCAAAACCTGATGACATTCAAGACAGAGAAATGCAAGGTGCTCCACCTCAAGAGAAAAAGCCCACATCATATTTATAGGCTTGGCAGTGCTACACTCACTAGCACCACAGCTGAAAGAGGCTTGGGGGTTATGATTGACCACAAGATGAACATTAGCCACCAACACAATGCTGCAGCTGGCAAAGGAAATAAAACTCTGGCTTGCATCCACCAGTGCATCTCAAGAAAAACCAAAAAGTCATCTTCCCACTTCACTTGGCCTTGGTGAGGCTGCAGCTGGAGTACTGCATCCAATTCTAGGCTCAGCACTTTAAAAAAAGATGTGGAGAAGCTTGAGAGAGTCCAGAAGAGAGTCACACCCATGACTAGAGGTCAAGAGAGCAGGCCTTAAGAGGAGAGGCTGAGAGGCATGGGACTTTTCAGCCTGGAGAAGCAAAGGCTCAGGGATGACTTGGTAGCAGCCTATAAGTATGTACAAGGTGTACATCAGGAACTGAGAGAATATCTGTCCACCAAGGCACCCCAAGGGAAGACAAGGTCTAACAGTCACAAACTGCTGAAAGATCATTTTAGACTGGACATAGGGAGAAACTTCTTTACTATCTGAGTCTCCAGAGTCTGGAATAGACTCTGCCCAGAAGTGGTGCAAACACCTAGTCTGGATACCTTTAAGAAGTGCTTGGATGCTTATCTTGCTGGGGGAATCTGACCCCAGCTGACTTCCTGCCCCTTGGGTAGAGGGCTGGATCCATACATCTTGCGAGGTCCCTTCCAGCCCTAATGTCTATGAAACATATGAATCTATGAAATCTAGGACAAATTTTACTCAAAAATGATTTTCTGTATGAGAATTTGCGTATGTATGCAAGCATGTGTGTGTGCATGTATGTGTAAATCTGTATTTATACGATGGCATCCAGTTGCACAACATAGTCTTCATTAGAGTGATTACTCTAATCTTAACAGGCTAGTCTTTCATGGCTGTTTTTCCACAAGGAATAATATATTTTGAATATTTATTTGTATGCATATATTCTCCCAGTCTGTTTACACCAACCTCCATTAGAGGCTTTTATATTAAAAGCTGTGTTCAACTAAAGTTCCCATTAAACATAATAAACATGATGCATTCATAAAACACCACCCTAATTTTGTGCTTCTCATACTATGGTGTTTTAAAGCTTTTGTATTTATTAGGCAACTTATCACTTAAATTTGTCAATTTCTGATTAATTTCTGGCATACAAGTTCTTTAGGAGTACACAAAAGCCCCCAGCAAATAAAAGGAACAAACTGAGATAGCTCTATAAACTTCAATGAAATCATGACAATTTAAACCAGCTGAAAAATCTTGTGCAATTGAAATTGCAAAGTGGAATTAACAAATTCATCTGATGTTGTCTAAATTGGAAAAAAAATGGTCATGAGGTTTGTGTGGGTTAACACAAATCCCTAAGTCCTTTAAACAAAATTCTATCAAGCTATTAGAGAAAAATCCTGCGCCTTCCTTTACATCTTTCTGCCAACTTTAATGTGCACAAATACTTATGTCCACAAAATCGCATCTGCATCTGTTTTGTGTCTTTTAGAGCGCCATTTGGGCAGGCAAACTGCACTGCTGAATGTCTAGCTCCTCAATTTATGAGCAAAATGGGTGCAAGTCAACTTCTGGAGGTGCCATCACTGGTGCAGTTTTAATGAAAATATGACCTAAGTGGTTTAGGCTTCTCTTTTTAAGGTCATCTAAATTAATAAATGGAAATGCATTGGTATCTGTGCACCTTGGATACCTGCACAGTTCCAAACTTGGTGCTGTTTAAAAGTTAAAACATGCTGTTATTCCATGTGCCTTTATTATTTAGATGTTTAGAGTGCTTTAGATGCATTTTTGACTTTTGAACTGCACCTCTCTGGGCAGTTTACATTTAACCTACTCTGTATTTTCACAGTTAGGGTCAGATTCTGAGTTGAAAGTTGTATGGACTCTGCTGACTTCAACAAAGTTACTTTGATCTATGTCAGGTAAACACCTGCCTAAGACAAAACACATTTAAACTGTTGGCCCTTTTATTTTTCTACAGAAATAAAGTGAGGAAGATGCAATTTAAGTATTAAACGGAATCATTATTGCACTCCAAGTCTGCTTTGCTCCCATGTGGGAAGCAATGCTAGGAATGTCAAGTCATCTAAACAACCGTATTCAGATGGAAGTGTAATAGGCATTCCTGCTAGCCCTGAACAATCACAAATGCCTGTGCTTCTCTGTGGGTTTAAAATGAAAGACAGGCATGAAGGGGTCATACAATAAAGATTACCATTGTCTAAGGATTGTCAGAGAAAAGGCATCAAGCACACTTCACTTAACAACTTCCATTTCAATTCTCACCACATTATAAGCACCAGAGTATTAAAGCATACAGATAAACAATAATTTGATGAAACTTTCCTAACTACTTCTACATCAGCTAGCTCCTTCAGCATTCCAGCTCTGACCTGTGCTTTGAACATGGATCATTCATTCAGCTGCCTATTTTTAAGTGTAAATTATTGCCCTCATGCATCCTAAATGCTCATGGTTCAACATCAAATGCTAGGTTTGAATAGATTAAGAGCACTGTAATCTAGGCATATATTAATCCTGCATTAATAAAACACAAGTCATACATGGCTGAAGTAAACCCATGAAATATATTAACTGAAAATTAAAATCTTAGCTACTCATTCAACTGGCTCTAAGGCTGCTGATACTAATCATGACACTAGTAAAGTGACACTTCTCAAAGAAAACTTCTTTAATTACTTGGATTCTTTTTTTTTTTACGAGGTAAGAGGCTTTCTATTAAATGTCACACCTTACTTTTCATTCTTCTTTTAAACAAGTTTGGTGGATAGCAGAACAAGAAATGGTTATGACTTCAGGATCAGAGGCAGAGTATCTTCCTAAATTCCTACATATCAGCATCAAGCCTAAAATATAGGGGCACCTATACACAAGCCAGGAGGCTCCCCGGACATGTTGTCATTACAGGGTGTCACAGCAGATTGTATTAATTGTCTTCTGGAGCGTGGTAATTACTGTGCTCCAGCCAGCTCAGTGTCTCATGTATTGGTGTTTCCACACTTCAAAATGGCAGTGGATGTGCTTTAACCAAAGCTTTAGATAAAGCGACACTGCTGCCATTTTGATGTGCAGGAACACTGATACATGAGACGTTAATTACAGCACCCCCCCACCCCACACACACACCCTCCTGGAGCATGTGTAAAAACACCCTCAGTGTCTTGTCCCAAAAGGGTGACCTGAATCTGCATTTAAGGCACCTGGCAGAGATAACAAAGAGCAAAGGCAATCTGAAACACTTACCTGTTAACCATCGCTACCTCTAAGCATTTCTAATGGGAAACATTGAGCACAGGCATGTTTCTGAATCCCAGTCATACCTTGGGGTTGAGATGCCCAACTCAAGAACACTCCTAGCAACTTGGAAACCAAAAGAGGTGCCCGTCCTTTCCATAACTGTACAGGGAGAAGGGGGTGGGCAAGAGAGCAGGTGGGGCAGACACATCTATATCTATCTAAAGAGAGAGATGCCCCACCCAGTGTCACCTTCAGGCTGGTGGGTACGGATAGATCCTGAGATGCAGAAGAGGTTGCTTTCAGATTCTCTTCAGGCTGAGGAGTGTCTGAGTGCTAACTAATAAGCTACTACACAAAAGTCAAGCAGCACCACAAATCACCATGGCCGTTCTTCGTACTAAACTGAATACTGTCAGCATGCTTCTGGCACATAATGGATGGGGCCTCTCCAAGAACTAAGGTGTTTAACCACCTTTCCAGCCTTCATGCAGATTACAACAGGAGGGCCTAGCTACTTTACTGGATTGATTTTGGACATGTTCAGAAGTTTACCTACCAGGCTAAGTACAGACAGTCAGAAAGGCTGAGGCTGAATATATTCAATCTTCACAGGTTAGTTTAAGCTGCATAGACTGAACTGATAAGCAAGTGAATGGACATTTACTTTTGATTCCAGAAATGCAGCCACACGCCTGCACTGACTCAGTCCAGAAGCTGGGGGTAGAGGAGGTGGGCAGTGTTAGAGCACGCTGCTCTATTCAGCTGGAACAGACACCTTGAATCATTGGGGATTTGGGACAGAAGTTCAATAAACCAAGTTAATTTAAATCAATTAAGTCCGATACTCCATCCTTTCAGGTTTATCTTAAATCAGTTTCAGCCATTTTGAAACTGGTTTACGTGCACCAAACTCCTGTTGTGTTACAGATTTGAACCAGTTTCTAATCACTTATACTAGTTTATATGTAACTTCTGTCCATTGCATAAATGGCTAGGCATATTTTTCAGGCCAAAATAGAGGCATCTAATAGATTTAGACACCTGAGTGGTTTCCAAGTTGCTGAGGGTACATACAGGCATTACATTTAGATTGATCAAACCAGTTAGGTCAATCTAAATGTCTAATAGTGCAGGCAGGTAGAGGACTTAAATCACTCCCAACCTGGAGCAGCCAAACTAAATTAGTTCACCTGAGAAGGTGTATGCCTGATATAAGAAAGGGGTAAACTGATTCCATCAATGTCCATACACATTCAGAGAGTAGCCTCAGGGCTGGGAAAGCCCAGCTGCTAGCCCTAGTCCCAGGACTGCATTATTTCTACCCTCACTAACCCTAATTTGGTTAATTTTAGCCCCCTGGCCCCATCCACCTTACTGAGCAATACCCCCCACCCTGTGCCACAGACCCACCAACACTGCCAATCACACCAGCGCCTCCCCTCAAACTCTGAGTTACACTAGGATACCTGGGCAGCTCCCAGAAGCAGCAAATGGCTGCACACACCCCTCCCAGTCTGCATGCAGTAAACCAAGTGAATGCAGACCTGCTACAGAGAATCACTGTATACACCCCAACTAAATAATCTGCATCTGGCCCAATGGCTCTAATGGATTTAGGGAATTTTTATTCTCCTATGCTCTTATATAGGATTTCTTATGTAACTATATTGTCAAAAAGCAACTAAGTAATATTTAGAAGCCTTGTATACCAGTCAGTCTTCCTTGGGATATTGAAATTGATTTTCTTTGCAGTGTGTGAAGATTCATAATGTATTTTTTTAAAGAACAATTCAACTATGTGCAATGTTACTATCACTACCAAGGGGTGTCATAATTAGACTATGTTGGATTATTCTTCCATGTGACAAGATTAAGCCAATTTATGCACAGTTCTTACATGCTAATGTCCAGTTCCTGTTGTTGCTTCATTCTGTGCAATGTACAGATCGCTTTTAGATATAGTCATGTTATATTATATGAGCAAAAGAGCATGTAATAATCTTATATAAGCAAAATGCATGCTGTTTGCTCATGTTTCATTATTACATAGGCTAAAATGTGTCAACAGGTTACTTTGATGACAAATAATTTGCTTGTGGCAATTTGTGTACTGAATACCATGTACTAAATCCTCTCCTGCGTAGAAGGTAGGACAGGCAAAGAAAGGATACACATATATAGATGCATTCTTAAAATCTGGACATGGATAGGTCTTAAGCTTAAAGTGAATGTGTTATTCAGGAAATGATAATGTGTTATTGTTATTGACTTTCTATTAAATTGAAACCATAAGATCCTACTTTCAAACTAAATGATTCTTTTGGTTAAATGGGGATAACATTAATTAATGTATGTGATGGCTCTGGCTATTTCAGAAATATCTCTCTTTTACAATCAAGCCTTGACAAGAAAAGCAATTTAAACAGAAATTCTACAGAGTTCATGTGTGTAAAGAAATTCTATTAAAAGAGCAGTATATCCTTACAGCATATTTACATCAGCTGTTCCACTTCCTTATTCATTTAAAAGGTTTAACATTTATGAAAAGCTTAAGGTTATCAAAGAAAACAGTACCACAACAGTTAGAGCTGTCAGCTTTGATAGCTTTAAGGTTTAAATGACTAAGATTAATTACTTAGTCATTGAATAAATCATTACTAATCATAATTTGTGTATGTTCCTGGTCTTCGCAATAGAGAATGACAGCAGTACAGCCTGTCCAGAACTAATTGCTATAAACGTGCCAGATGTTGTAAAAATCTGGACATATTCACTGTAAAGGGGAGTGAAGAAAGTACCTTGGGCATATAGAAATGCATGATTTAATAGTCTAATCTATATTTCTGACATTATTGGTCAAAGAAATAAGGTAAATTTATGGAGCCTTTATTAATATTGGAAAAGGTTATTTCCCTTTGCGCCACCCCACCCCCCCAACTCCTTTTTTCCCTTATGCCTTAATCCTAATAGATCTGAGTTTGGCTATAAATGTTTATGCTCATACAAAGGGCATTAGCCCATGGAAGAATGAGAAGCGGGGCTTAAATTAGCACTCCTCTGTCTTTATTTCTTAATATGAATAATGGTCCTTTTTTAAACATAGTAAAATAATATGAATATTAAAGGAATCCTTAGTCATTTACAAATCCTAAATAACGCAAATACCCAAGCCAAATTAGGACAGGAATAAAATCTGAATAAACTGCATTGCTGCTTCTATTCCATTTTAATTTCTTCATTCATGAAGCATCACTTTATGCAATAACTTATATAGACTTTATATATAGATATACACTTAGAGGTTAAGCTTACCAGTACTGAACTAGCTTCTTTGTTATGTATTCGAGTAATAAAAATGTAGTAGTGAAATATATTTAACAGTAAACCTCTGCCTATCATTGAAAAAAAGTATCATAAGCAGCTGGGAGATACAAGACCTATTATTATGAAAAATTGCTTGCGAATTAGATCAACAGATGAGAAAAAATGTATTTCTAGTCTCTTATCAATTTATTGGAAGGGCAGGAACATCAAAAATTCTACAAAACAGTAGGTAGCATTTCTACCTCCCACTATTCTTACTAGTTAAAGGATCAAGTGGGTAACTGCATACTGTTAACAACTAAAGAAGACCTTTCTTGAGGTTAAATGGCAGGGACTTGAACTCTGGAGGTAAGTGAATCTGACTTTTTCTCAGTGCTGCTTGGTGTTGTGGATTCTCATTTTGATTACAGAGCCCAATCCTGAAAACAGTTATGCATATGTTTAACCTCATTAAAGTCTCAATGCAAATATAAGCATTTGCCGGTCAGGGTCACACGAGGTAAATTTTGGAGACTGCAGAGAGCTTTGGTCTTTAAAGAAGTTTACAGTACAAAAAAAATAAATAAAAACAGGCAATGGGTAGGGTGTACAATTAAGTTAGGAGGATGTATTTTTACTTAGCTTTAAAGGAAAAAATACCTCTGTGGTGTGGTACAGACTGCTGCAAACTGGAGTCATAGCAGTGACAAACAAAGAACAGATTACTGCAGAAGAATCGTAGTGTCAGGGTTTGGTCTAATGTGTTCCATTAATGTATTGGTGATATTCAAATGCACACGCATCACAATCTGTTAAAGTTACTACAAAATTATTTTCCGACGATGTCTAAGCATGCATATGCAAACACACATCAGCCAGTATTATTTATTCAGTGCATTTGTCGCCTTTCAGGGTCCAAGCCCCCACGTCTGTTAGAACAGAACTATTAATTTAGAGCTTGTAGTTGTATCTTAGCCAGCTGCTTTAACTGTGATATATCTGTTTGTAATATTCATGCTGAGTCTTTTTTCCTCCAGCCTTTTTTTGCTTCTCATACTGAAAGCTAGATGATATTTTGATAGTCTTATGCAAGGACACGGCAAGTTCAAAATAATAACAATGATAAATAAAGCAATATTTTTCCAGCAGAAGACTGAACTGTTTGTCAGAAGAAAGGCACATACACAACAAACACTTATCAGACACTATCTACTCTATCCATACATTAAAGTTTTTAAGAAGGATTCCCCCCCAAGAAATGCAGAATTGGAGTGGGATTCCAGAATCTATCATGTCCAGTATCAGAGATGTCACAGGAGAAAAGCAGGGCCCATACAATATAAATTGATATTTTTTTAAAAGGAATAGGAGATGATGGAATGGGATGGCACAGCAAACGGTACACATGCAGGGCCCCTAAGAACTGACTCAAAATTTGCACAAAATATTTTCCACCAGCATAGCCCTAATTTGCAGGTGAGCATGTAGCCAGCCAACCCTGACATCACTACGTCTAGGTACCTAATCTGTGAATAAAAACAACTTACAGTATAAACAACAAAGAAAGGACCCCCTCCCCTCCTTCCACCTCAAGACTTCAGTGAATTTCAGATTATGCTCTATTAGAAAGAAACGCAGAAAAACATTTTCATCCACAAAATAAAAACTATTTTTTAGCTTGGGTGAAACCTGTTTTGATGGGGGAAAAATGAGCAGCATCGCTATCTCTTTATCTGTATAGATGAGGGAACAGCCGTAGTTACAATTGGATCATCAAAACACTATTTTAGCAGGTTTGATTGGCCTCTGCTCCTGTGTTCATCAGCTCTCTTTGTGCTTTTGCAAAGAGGTGAGAAGAAATTAGCGGTTACTAGCCCTACTTCCTGGAAGTATTGAGGATAATGAATCCCAAGCATTTAACTGCAAAAGATCACAGCAGAAAAGTAGACATTACATGTAGTTACTTGTTTTTCATCTTGGTCTATTATTTTGAATCCTCTTCATAATGTGACTAGATTACAATGCCTGGGGTTAATGAGACAATTAACTTTACACAAGATACCAATCACATAGACTGTTTAACTGTAATTAATGATGGTGACTTTTAATATGGTTCTTTGTATAAATAAATGCATTTTGCCAAAGTTATCCTCTGGCTTTGAAGGAAGGTTTCCAGAAGTCATTCACAACTGGACAGATATTTAGTTGCAGGGCAGATTTTGATACACTATGTGATGCCTTATTCCTTGTGCAGACCCAGATACACTTCTGAAACTATTAGTATTGTGAAGTGCTGGTCAACCTGAAAAAGGGGATTAGGTCTTTAGTGTATATTTTGTGGTGCAGAGAGACTGGCCGCTCTGCTATCTGACGACTTACCAATAAAATGCTTCCAAGTAATGAGAGCCTTTTATTGTTTTTATTATGTTATTTTTTTCTGGCAATTTCCTCTGGTGTTTTATTTACTGCTTATTTTATGATGATATAGTATCATAGAGTTGAGTTCATTTTTTTCTGATAACTAGGATTGCTTTTAAAATGGGTACCCATTTAATATCCACTGTCAAGTTCCTGGCACTGCAAGCTAGGTAAGTGGTGCAAGGCTGCTCCACAGGCCACATCAAGCCCTGTGCTCCAGGATCAGGTCCTGAGGTCTGGCACTGCCCCCTCTTGCTCCTGTTTGCCATGATTAGGTCCCAGGGTCCTGGCACCACCCCCTCTATGCCCCCATACCAGATTTGGGTCCTTGGGCCTGGTGCCTTCATCATACAGCCTTGACTGCAGGGATCAGGCATGCAGCGTGCAGGGCCCAGGGCTTGTCACAGGTCCACATGATACAGCACTATAGGCTGGATTTTGCCTGTGAGCCAGCGGTTAAGCACCCTTGCACTTAGTAATTACAAATAAATGGGCATGGAGTGTGTTCTAAGAGGATGATTGGTCAGGACTGCTGGGGCCTTGTCTAGTCTTAAGGCTAGGAACAGACATTCAAAAAGCCTGAGCTTGAATTGATTCAATCTTTGCAGGTTGAATCAATTCAACCTGCAGAGCTTGAACTGATTTGCAGGCGGATAGACATTCTATTTCTATTCACTTTTGATTCAGGAAATGCACTACAAATGCTTGTAGTGGCTCAGGCTAGAAGCTGAGGGGTGCTAGAGCAGCCCTTCCTTCCCCTTTTATAGTGCTGAGATGAGGGAGGGGTATGGCCAGGCCCCAGCAGGGTACTTTTAAACATTTAAACCTGACCCTGGCCTACACAGTCCCAAGATGGGGTGCGCCTGGAGGGGGAGGGAAAAGCAGCCATCGCCAGGCTTCTCTGAGCTTGCTGCTCAAAGGGAGGAAGTGTTTCCAAACTCCACCCCCTGGCCTGCACTCTGAGGCAAAGAGAAGTGGGGGAGGACTGCTTGTGTGGAATGCATGCATCTGTTGATGATACTGAGCTTTTCAAGCTCCCTCTTCCTGCTTCTTTATAGTGTCTGCAGTAAACTGACAGCACTCACAGTAACCATTCATTGCAAATACAGCCATTTCTCATACATCTCTCTGTTCCTTCTTGAACACTGCAAGATTGACTGTCTTTGAAGCAAGCAAACCAGCAGGCAGCTTATCAGCCCATCAAGAAAACAAAGCCTCTCTCATTAATTCAACCACTTGTTAAAAAGCTTTTTCCAAGGAAGGAATGGAAGGACCTTACCAACTGAACTGTTGATTAGCTCCCAAAAGCCCCAAGTAGATACTGCCCTGTCTCTGTTCCAGTGACATTGGAGACACACACAATTCATCATTAGCCAATAAGGGAGTTGGTGTCCCCACAGCTGGGGTCCCTGCTGTGGGAGAGGGGGATCTCTGCTTGAGCAGAGAGTGAGGGGAGGGTGGGGCAGGTAGACGTTACTAACTCCTGATTAGGGAGGACAGGGGTGGGGCCAGCCCTGCTCTCTGGAGCAGAAAGCCCAGCCCAACACAGCCCAGGGCTGAAAAGCATGCTCGGATGATGAGGAACTGATTTAACTTAAACCAGGAAGAAGTCTGGGACAGAAGTTTCATAAACTGGTTTAACCCAAATCAGTTAAGTCTGAAATTAAATTCAGTCAGGTTTATCTTAAACCACTTTGAACCATTTTAAAACTGGTTTATGTGCACTGAACTTACGTTCTGTTACAGGTTTAAACTAGTCCCACCCTATACTAGTGAACAAGTTAAGAGGCTGTGACTTAGATGACTACAGAGTCTGGTGGGTGGTGAATTGGCTAGAGGATCACACTCAGAGTGTCGTGGTGGATGGGTTGGGTTTGACCTGGAATGGTGTGGGCAGTGGAGTCCCACAGGGATTGGTCCTTGGACCGATACTCTTCAATGTCTTCATCAGCGACTTGGACGAGGGAGTGAAATGTACTCTGTCCAAGTTTGCAGATGACACAAAGCTGTGGGGAGAAGTGGACACGCCGAGGGCAGGGAACAGCTGCAAGCAGACCTGGACAGGTTGGACAAATAGGCAGAAAACAACAGAATGCAGTTCAACAAGGACAAATGCAAAGTGCTATACCTAGGGAGGAAAAATGTCCAGCACACCTACCGCCTAGGAAATGACCTGCTTGGTGACATGGAAGTGGAGAGGGACCTTGGATTCCTAGTGGACGCCAAGATGAACATAAGTCAGCAGTGTGACGAAGCCATTAGAAAAGCCAATAGCACATTATCATGCATCAGCAGATACATGACAAATAGATCCAAGGAGGCGATACTTCCCCTCTATTGGGTGCTGGTCAGACCGCAGTTGGAGTACTGCGTGCAATTCTGGGCACCGCACTTCAAGAGGGATACAGATACCCTGGAGAGGGTCCAGAGAAGGGCCACTCATATGGTTAAGGGCTTGCAGACCAAGCCCTGTGAGAAGAGACTAGTGAACCTGGACCTCTTCAGCCTCCGCAAAAGAAGGTTGAGAGGCGACCTTATGGCTGCATATAAATTCATCATGGGGGCACAGAAAGGAATTGGTGAGGCTTTACTCACCAAGGCACCCCCAGGGGTTACAAGAAACAATGGCCACAAACTAGCAGAGAGACAATTTAGGATTGGACATTAGGAAGAAATTCTGCACAGTTAGTGGCGCCAAGGTCTGGAAGAGGCTCCCAAGGGAGATGGTGCTCTCCCCTACCCTGGGGGTCTTCAAGAGGAGGTTAGATAAGCTTCTAGCTGGGATCACCTAGACCCAGCACTCTTATGTCTATGCAGGGGGTCGGACTCGATGATCTATTGAGATCCCTTCTGACCCTAACATCTATGAATCTAAGAATCTACTCACTGATCACTTAAACCGGTTTATGTGCATCTTCTGTCTCTAGCTGAGAGTACCCTTTGAAGCCAGGCCAGGCTTGGCTTCCAGAGCAGTGGTTTTCAACCATGGTCCACAGACCTCCGGGCCTCTGTAGACTATGGTCTAAGGGGTTCACAAAAGATTACTATACTATGATCAAGCAAAAGTATATGAATACCAGTACTTACAATTCAGAGGGGTCTGCACTTCTATTCAACATTTTCAAAGGGTACACAACTCCACTTGAAATTTTTTAGGGGTCCACAAATGAAAAAAAGTTGAAAACCTCTGTTTTAGAGTAGAGAGTAACCCCAGGCTCTTTCCCACTTTGAGACCCCAAACTTTTGGTCCCTCACCATGCATACCTGGTTCTCTAGGGCCCTGGTTTAAGGAAGTAGCATTCAGTTCACTCCTGAAAGAGGGACTTCACCTCCTCTTGGAGCAACTTAGTGCACCCCACAGTTCTAAGCAGCATAGCAGAAAGACTTTTCAGTAAAGATATTAAATAAGGCAAAGCCATTCAGCCAGAGATTCTCTGTCTCCTTCAAAGTGGTTAAGTAGCCCTTCCATCTCTAATCCAGCCTATGCAGCTCTAGGCAGCCCCAAAGATACTCAGCTGTTCCTTTTTCAGTCTCTCCAGCTCCTCAAAGCTTCTCCACTTTTCCCAGTCCCAGACTCCTTTGCCCTAGACCTTCCCTCTTTGTGCTCCTCCCTTCTGCTTCTGTATTCAAATTTTTCTCTTTCTGTTAGGTTGATGTGTGTTGTTCCTGGCCTACTTAGTTGGCTCACTTACTGTTTCATATACATTATGTAATTTGAGTAAGTTAGAGCATGCCCAGTGGAAAGTAAGTCCAGAAGGTTCTGGATCACACGAGCATCTCAAATTCATGATGTAATGACCTGTTATAGTTATGAGCATATCCAGACTACACAAGGAGCAAGAGGTACTTTGGCATGGAATGTAGTTACCTGCTCTCTGAGGTCATGAGCATGTAATTGTTACTCCAATATAGAGTAACAGCCACATGGACTGACATATTTGGACTAAGGATGATTGATGGGAATTTCGAAAGTATGATTTGTCCTAGCAATGATGGACTGAAAAATGGCGGTAGGGTACTTTGAACTAAAGCTTATCGTACGAGTTTTAGTTTAAAGCACCCCACCACCATTTTTCAGAATGGGGATGCTAATGCACGTGACACTGGAGTCTTCTGGAGAGTGGTAATTACCATGCTCCAGCATACTTGATTAATCGAGTCTGCTCCAACAAGCTGTAATTACAGCGCATCAGAGCAGCACCATTGTCCTAGGAGCCCAATGTGCTTGCTTGCTTCCATGTTTGCTCGTTCACATGATCAGCAAGTCCTTCTGAGTTGGTGTACCAAAGCCCTGATCATAGCTGGATCTGGAGGGAGCAGAGAGACCTTAAAGGATCATTTCGAAAGGTAACATATCACCCCACCGTATATTCCAGGAGGTCAAGTCCTTGCGCAAAGAGAGATTTCTGTGGGGGAGGAAGAAAAGGGGTTAAAGGTGTTGCCTGTTCTCCTCTGTGGAGTAAGAGTGTCTGTGAACTGTTCCTGCAACATTATTGTAAGAGAGAGAGCCCGTCTATGATTTTTATATTCTTTACTGTTCTGTTTATTGATTGTATGCCTATATACCCTGTTAACAGTTTGTTAATTTATTGGTTATAATAATAACAACAACTCAATCATTAACTGTTAAAGAGATTCATTATTTACGGTTTCTCATTTGCCTTCTCAAGTTGGGCTGTAGATGTAGGTCGTTTAGAGTTAGGAACCGCCTCTTCCATACGAGAGAGAAAAGTAATTAGGTATTTGTCACAAGGATTAACAACACTTATGACCAAGTAACTAAATCCTTGGATGATGGTGTTGCTGTGGACCTAGTCTTTATAGACTTTAAGAAGACCTTTGACACTGTCTCTCACTCTACCCTCATCAATAAATTAAGCGACTGTGGCACTGATGCCAGCACAGTTGAATGGGTAAAAATTTGACTAATGGGGTGCACCCAGAGAGTAATGGTGGACGGGCTGTACTCAAGCTGGCAAGATGCAAACTGTGGGGTACCCCAGGGCTTGGTCCTCAGGCCCACACTGTTTAACATCTTCATCAGCGACTTGGACGAGAGTGTGCAAAGCACACTGTCCAAATTTGCTGATGACACTAAGATGTGGGGTGAGGTGGACACACTTGAAGGGAGAGAGAGGCTGCAACAAGATTTAGACAGACTACAAAAGTCGACAGATGAGAATAGGATGGGGTTCAACGTAGACAAATGCAGGTGCTGCAGCTTGGGAGAAGGAATCCACAGTGTACATATGGGCTGGGGAGTTCCTTTCTTGAAAGCACAGAGGCGGAAAGGGATCTTGGAGTCATTATCGACTCCAAGATGAACATGAGCCACCATGCCAGCCTGCAGCTAGCAAGACCAGCTATACCTTCTCATGCATCCAAACATGCATCTCAAGCCAGTCCAGAGAAGTGATACTCCCCTTCTGTGCGACACTGGTCAGGCCACAGTTGGAGTACTGTGTCCAGTACTGGGTGCTGCACTTCAAAAGGGATGTGGCCAGCCTGGAGGGGGTTCAGAGAAGAGGGCCACCCACTTGGCAAGAGGGCAGCAGGACACGTCCTATGATGAGAGACTGAGGGACCTGAACCTGCAAGAGGAGGCTGAGGGGGGACCTGGTGGCTGCCTACAAACTCATCAGGGGAGATCAACAGCAAATAGATAGAGGAGCCCTTTTCTCCCCAGCACCACCTGGGGTGACAAAGAACAATGGTCATAAGCTGATGGAGAATAGGTTGAGGTTAGAGATCAGAAGGCATTCTTTTACAGTTAGGGTGGCCAAAATCTGCAACCAACTTCCTAGGGAAGTGGTCCTTACCCCTACTTTGGTCAAATTCAAGAGAAGGTTGGATGATGCTTGCTTCAAAGACAGTTTTGTGAACCCAGTATTAATTCCTGCCTGTGGCAGGGGGTCAGGCTAGATGATCTGTTCAGGTCACTCCTCACCCTAGCTACTATGAAACTATGAATTTAAATACAATGATTTTTCCCTGTTCAACAATACACATTTTTGAGTCTGTCCTTTCACATCTGATGAAGTGAGATTCAGCCCAGGAAAAAAAATCTACCATTTTTGATTAGTCTATGAGGTACATATCTACCCTGCCTTCAACCTGTTTCATCTTTCCATTTCTTTTGTCACATTTGCCCATTCTTGACACATCCTAGGTGTTGGCCATCTCATCTTTGTTGATATGTCAAGAGGCAAGGATTTCTTAGGATATTTTTTTATTGGACTGACAGGGTAGAGATAGAGATAGACAAGTTTTCAAATGCAAGACATTCTTTGTTCAGTCTAGAAACAAAGCCAGTCAAGACTTTTGTTGCTAAAAGGCCATCTGATCTGTCTTGAATGTATCCAACCTTGGCATTTAACCTCTCCTTTTTGTACAGAGACAAAACAGAGGTAAACTGAGTTACACACTGTAACACCACCAATGTGAATACAGTTAACACATAAATATTACAATAAAGCACATAGTTTGTCACAATGAGGAAAGACCCAATTGCCAAACTAATATTGCCTTTGAAGGGAACTGAAATTCAACAGAACACTAGTCACACAATATTCAATTTTTATTTTTTTTTTGTAATTCTCAGTCTATAACTTTTGCACAAGGTTTAAGAATTCTCTTTCCCTCTCTCTTCTCTCTACACAAAAAAATTCTAAATGCATTTATATTACAATAAATATATATATTTAGTTGTATCCATTTCACAGGGCCTATTATCCCAATGAAGGTGGCCACAGAAACTGTGGGATCCTTCATATTCCAAACTCTGTTACCACCATTTCACCTTTCCCACAGGAAGGGAAATTAGAGACCAGGAAACAATTACATATTAGTAATAAAAAAGTTATATCTTGAAAAAAAAAGTACCTAACAATGAATCTCTTAAAAGAAGCTTACGCTTTGACACCTCTACTTCTCGCTCTCCTTCTGGAGGCATAAACGATCAACTCCAATAATGACCCCAGCACCTTGATGTTTGCTTCTGCCTGCTTCTACAAGACACTATATACACACTTTGAATTATTCAGGAGCCTCACTGGAAGAAGCCCCATAATATAGACAACCAGGGATTTGTTTTTGAAATTTGCTTTTGTTTTTATGCACACTGAAAATAAGACTTTTCAAAGTTTTTCATGGAAAAATAAGAGAAAGACTGC
>JAGPOW010002791.1:12222470-12239754 GCA_030014935.1 Caiman crocodilus
ACCCTCAGGCTGGCCTGGCTCGGCCCCAGATACTGTTGAGAAGGGTAGATGGCAGGGCCATGCTAACTGGCTTTGGCCATACTCCTTCCCCTGTCACTACAGTGAGGAGGAAGCAAATGGCTGACGGGCTGCTTTGCCCTGGCCAAGAAGACCACAGCTGCTGGCGTGTCATGGGATGGAGGGAAAGATTAAATCCCCCTCCCTTTCCCCATTCACTTCAGGCTGTGGAAAGGGGACTGGTCATGGCCTCCCACCAACACTCAAGCAGTGAGTGGGGGAAACACCTGACAGGGGCTGCTACCCCAGCTGGGAGAGGAGAAAGAGTGTGGAATAAACCCCATCCCTGCTCACTTTGCCTCAGGGGCCATGCTGGACCCGGGCTGGACCCACCCCCACCCCTGCTCTGGCTAGAGAGCAGAGGGCTAGGGCCAGCCCTGCTGTCTGGGGCAGACAGCACAGCCCAGCCCAGGGCTGAAAAGCATGCTGGGGGACTCTGATTTAACTTAAACCAGGAAGATGTCTGGGACAGAAGTTGCATAAACCAGCCTGACCCAAATCAGTTTAGTCTGATACTACATTCAACCAGGTTTACCTTAAACCAGTTTCAGCCATTTTGAAAGCGGTTTATGTGCACTGAATTTATGTTCTGTCACAGGTTTAAACCAGTTTATGTGTAACTTCTGTCCCTAACCCCTGTGTGGCGAACTGGTTTAAACATCTCAGAAAGGCTGATGAATTAAGGCTTTCATAATGTTGGTCTGCACAGATGTAGGCTGAGGCTGTAAAAGGTTTATCCCTGTATCTGTAGCAAAAGCAGTGTTGGTGGGGAGTCAGGAATGGAGTGAGTGATGAATGGACTCTTCCCTGCTCCTCGCAGTCAGAACCTGAAATCCCTGCAATGACAATAAGATTGTGTCTCCTCCCCTACCCTTTTTCTTCATTTTACTTTCCCAAACAAGGTGCGTGTCTTATTCAGGGTCTGGGTGTGCAAAGGTGCAAATAGATACACTACATGCTCCTTGTTTGGTTGCTTAGTGGCTGGCCCCTTTTCCAGTCCTTGTTAGGATAGTCTCTATACATTAGCCTGGAGCAGCTCTTTGCTAGAGCTGGAACAGAGTCTTTTACTACACCCTTCAGAACCATGCAAGAAAGTGTCTTCATAACCAGCTCCGCTAATGCTTTACAGTCTCTTTAAAATAGCCAGAATTCAGAGCTATTGAGTCATTCTACAAAAGGTCACCTCCTGGCTTTAAGTGATTCACCCATTTCAACATTATTAGGTATTAAATTACCTGTTTTTCCTCAACTCTGCTCTGTCTGCAGCCTGCAATATTTCTGAATTTTGTGAATTGTCCAAAGCATCTTATATTCCTTGTACCAACAAGATAGATCAAGCTATACCGCTAAAAAACTTGAAAGCCATTTCTTTAATGGATCCCTTTAAGTTCCAGTTTAATATATTAAAAACATTTTCTATCACAGTTATTAGACAAGATTTTTTGTGGGAATTACAGAGAAAAGGACACAACGTAGTTCTGCTAAGGATTTTGTAGCATCAATGAGTTTAAGTCTGGGGGTTTAATTCTGCTATTCTTACCCCCAGGAGTTCTGGAAACCACCTGGCAAGGAAGAAGAAATTCTGCCCATCGAAGTCCAGCAACACAGTCTTAGCCCTAAGCTCAAGGGGACTAACAGTATGAATAAATAACTCCCCCCAGGTAATGGTTACACAATATCACAATTTAGAAACCTTTGTAAACAACACATATACCCATTCATTTAGAAACAAATAAACAAGCTAACATTAGGAAAACAGCAAGACATTTAGTGGTGCCCTCCCTTCCTCTAGCACTGACAATCAACTGTCATTTTAAGTTAATATAAATAAAGAGACATTCAAACAAAATACTTAGTACCAAAGTAAATAAAAAGAAAGAGAATAAGATGCTGGTAAACTTGTAAGGTACTGATAGTGACTACACCACTTTAATTCCAAAAGCTACTGCAATATACTCCATTTATATTATTCTGCAGCTGCACAAAATAACTTTGCATTGTGTGCAAAATTGGAACTGCTTGATGTGAAAAAGATTATTTTATATTAAACTTAAAAACATGAAAATCACAGTAACAGAAGGGGGCAGAAGACTTTTACGTGTACATGGTAACTTTTGTTCTCAAAGATCACATTTCTTTGAAAATGACAGCCCAATTTTAATCTTCACATGTAGAAGCAAGACCTAGTTAGAGGGTATTGCCTACATAATCAAGGGCAGATCTGTTCTTCTTACAAATATAGGGCCATAGATCTTTTCCAGGTTAGGGAAAGTAGTACTCTATTGTACATAAGAAAAAAGTTGGTTAAGGATACACAGCAAATCCCTCTTCTTATAGGCTTTCCAAATACCGTGTAGAGCAGACAGGCAACTTGTTTTTAAGGTCTCATCTGAAAGATCACTATACCATGTGATGTAACTGGAACTTAAATTAACTGTTTCGGATAGATGGAAGGACTCAGAGGAACATGTGGTGTTGGACGGTGTTTGTACCTTTCAGGGATGATATGCCATGCCTGTATTCCTCTAGCACAATGAAAAGTTAAGACCATGATTACCACACTATTGCATCACAGTTTTTAGTCCTTGATGTAGAAGTTTGTTGGTGTATGCCAGGACATTTTGACATAAGACAGAAATAAATAGATCTCTTTCCCTTTGAGGCATCAATGCAGCCCCTTTGCATTGCAATTTCGTAGTATTTGGGGGATTCAATTCCCTTATTTCATCACCATTGTGGAACTTTGTGGGACCATTCCACATTGGCATTAAAATAGCACTTTCATTGACATCATAACCACCCAGGCACTTGCATTGACATTGTAATGACTCCTTCGGGGCTGTTACCATGTCGATGGAAGTATATGAGACACTTCATTGACATTGTAACAGCTCTAGTGCCTGCATTGTGATGGTAATGGCTCCTTCGGGGCTGTTACCATGTCAGTGGAAGTATATGAGATACTTCCATTGATGATATAATAGCACTTACACTAATATTGTAAGTAAAACTGTGAAAAAAATGACCATAAAATGAAATTGGAAAGTTATACAAAAAGGCAAAATAAAAAATAATAAAAATGTGACCAATAACAAATTTTACAGGTTTTATGCATTATTTATTTATTTGTGAACAACAAATTCTTCCTGGTAAAGGAAGTTCAACAACACAAACACTTAGACAAAAACAAGAAAAAAACACAACAAATGAGAACAAGACAGATACAGATGAAAAAGATTTTGCAAATTTCCCATCTAAAATGAGGATAAAAATGCTTGCCCAATTGCTAATTATACTAAATATGTCCTTTGAGATCTTTCAAGGTAAGAAACTACTTACAATGCAAATAGTATTAATAAACTCTTGTTAAATATCACAATAACTACAACTAATCCGTTCTAGCAATATTGTTAAAAAGGAACATAATTTCCAGTTAGGTATCTTTTTTTTATGTTGAATATTTTTGACCAACTGTAACCAAATAACTACAGCACTGAACAATAATTAAGTTAGATAACACAATATCTTTAACCATTTTTTTAGTGTTCTTCCCAAGCTAGTGGTCCCTACTGCACACATCTTTTAAAAGATGCTGGAGGGATCCAGGCATATGGGAAGCACTGCCTTAGATTGAGAAAGATTGCCAGGACCTCAGAACTAGTGCTGAGGATAGAAGAAATGTGAAGCTCACCCCATTGCCTTTTGTGTTTGAACAATTCAGGAAAAGACTCTGCCATGGAAACCTCACACAGAGTTCTTTTTCCCTTGGCTTTCTCCTGCTATCTGTACCATTTCCAGGCAGCCACTCTGCTGTTAGAAAACTAAAATTATCATATTTATTGCCTTCAAAATTGCATGTTGAGAGCTATAATTGATTTAATTATTGTGATTTTAAAATAACATATTTCTTCTTTTGATCATGCATTGACTATAGAGCTTGCTGCAAACATCTGGATTCAAGACATACTTATTCATGCAACTGCAAAATTTAATTTCCAATACACAGTGTAACATCCTATATTTTGGAAAAAAAAAAGGAGATAGGTAGATAGATAGATAGATAGGCAGGCACTGAATAAATTAAATGGCTTTACTAGGATGATTATAACCATTCCCTTATTGGATGATAAACAGCATTTGGGATATTTACTTGTTCTTTACTGATTTATAGAAACATTTTTTTTAAATGCCCATTTTTAAACACTGCTATTTCTAGCAACTCCACTGAGTGATTCCACTGAAATTTAAAATGAACTTTCCATTTTCAGTGCTCTTTGTGAGAGTTCGAGCCCTGTGGTATTGTTAACTGACTTTCATTGGCACAGCTTTCTAGTCACGAAGTTTGGTGAGTGGCCACAGAAGCCCCTCTTCTGTTACTCAGTCATGCTCAGAGTTATACATTGTTGTCAATAACTAAACACCATTGTTTTAAATACCTAGAGTGCCAAGTGATTACTGAATACCATACTTAATTGGCTCAGAATAAGCAGAATAAGCAGAAATTAAAGAAAAAATAACTTGAATAAAAAAAAAAAATTGGAAAAGGTGCAAGATCCATTGGAGCTGAACTTCTCTGGGAAAGAAAGAAGACAATTGGGAAAGGACTTTAAAAAAGGATATCATCATATCTATCAGCAATGTGCGCTAATGGAAGAAAGACAGACAAAACTGGCGAACAACACGTTCAGATATGCTTGATGCCTTTAACAGTTTTCAGGGAGCTTGAGCAGAAACTTTGAGGAATACCAGTGCAAAAACAAAAATGTATGAGGAAAGAGCTTTTTCATCAGAGTTCAGCCGTGTTGACTGAACTCATACTATGTTGGGAAGGGCTGAATTCCTGAGAATTGGTCATGTTGTGACTGGAACTAAAAACATTTGGAATCGTGTGTTATATGAATATTTTTTAAGAGTTATTAGTTTACAGATTTGGCTGAGAAAGGAAGACGAGTTGAGAACTAGAACTAAGTTGCTTAAATTTCAGTGACAAGGAGTCAGGAGGGCTTGCAAAAGGCCATGTTCTCTTCAATAAAAGTATTTCTGTAGTGGAAGCATTGAGTATCACAGCATCACTTCTGAATTCTTTGAGCTTAAAATAATTAGCTGCAGGTGCAAGGAGATACAAGAGGAGCCCCCAAATTCACCTAAGTATGAAGTAAGATACAGTTTTCAATCTATCTCTGTTCATGGAGGTCCTTACACACGCTTAATTTTAAAAATACCTTTACATTCCATTGAGCTTAGGAGGCACCTAACATTAATCCATATGTAATAGATGTTTAGCTAATAGGGCTGGATTTCTGAACAGAGGACATGTACGCGTTAGTGCACAGAACAGAAGAGGCACTGCAACGTTTTACTTGTGCTGCGAACTAAGATCATGTAAAAAAAAGCCGATTAATGGTTTAAATGTGGTTGAACCACCACATTGGAACGTGCTCCTGTTGAAAAACACACACAGACAACGGAACCCAAGGCCTAAAACTATACTTCTTTGTTTAAAATCACTTGGACTATCTTGCTCTGTCTTGTTACACCCTGAAGTGGTTGCACTTCTTTACAAAAGTGATCCTGGTGTCACTGAGCATTGTAATTTATAGTGGAGAGGTGCGCTGGGGAAAAGATCAGTAGGTACCAAGGGTCATTTTGTGCTTATGGCAATCTCTGTGATGGTTGGTCAGGGACTTGGCCTAAGTCCTTAGCTTGCAGAGACTTGGGGGCCAGGATGCACCTCCATGCAAGGTATCCATTCTTTTCCCCCCCTGTACTGGAAAGTGATGAGCAAGAAATCGCCCTGCTAGTACAAGAGATATAGGTCTGGATTAAAGATACTCCCTATGGAAGCTTTTCTCATTAGTGTACGTATTGATTTGACATTTAAAAACGGTGCTAACATTATATTTGGAATGCTGACACTTAAAGGGGGCTGTGGAGAACATAAGGAGCAAGAGTGAAGGTATATTTTAGACAATATGGTGTCAGGCAGCACTGATACAGTTAATATTCCAAAAAAATGCTAATAGCCAAAATCTGTCAGCTAGCTATTGAAACTTCAAGTATAGCACCTAATTAATGGTCTGTTTCAATGAAAACTGCATTACACAAAGCCCTGGAAAATTAATTAACTCGGAAAAAAAATCAAAGCATCTGCCACTCTTCAGTTTGTTTTAATATATAGATTATAAAACTTAAAAAAAATCCTCTTAAATCTTGAATTACATGTGGATTTAGAATACTGCAGAAAATGATAAGAAACCAATCCACAGGAGATGGGGATTAAATAAAAGAGGTATTGAATTAGGTAATGCATTTTTTTAGAAACAAAAACCGCTTGTTTATTTTTTTAATTCTATAATGCCAATTTTTTTCCACCTATTTCTCTACAACTATACAAGTTGAATTGTAATTTCCATGACATGAATCTGACTAGATAACAGATTTCATTACTCTGTTTTCTCAAAAAATGTATTTTATCTGCTCCTGAAAATTATCCTGCCATGAACATTTAAAATGTTCACTGCACAGTATGTATAGTTATTCTAGTACAACTGGGTGGTGGCCAGTCCTGGACAGTTTTCTTACACCAAGTACAGCAATAGGTTGGTTTCAAAAGTTGTCAGCTAAATCCCCATTGGAAATGCAACTGTCCTCCTAACTCATATTTTGTTTAGTGCTCTCAAAGTAACATGCTGAGTATGTATGTGGTTTCTGTGTTAATAAGAGAGTAGAGTTGACTACAAACTTGTTGCCAAAATGTTTGTCTATCATGTACTGCCATTTTGTCAAGGTAAAAATGTCTTATGAAATCATACTCCCTTCAACAAACCTTTTGATGGGAATTTTTCTCATGTCTTTGTGTTCCGTGCTGAAAATGTTGGAAAGATCAGTAATGTCTTGAAATATCTATATTTAGATAAAAAGTTTGGGGTTTCTATCTATCTATAAGAATCCCAAATTTTTTATCTAAATACAGACATTTAGAGACATTTCTGAAAATGTTGGAAAGATCAGGATGGAACAAACTTGTGAAACCTTGTTCACAGGCTAGTTATATGGGAAAGGCAAGTGTTGGCCATAGCTAACCATAATGCATTGGGAAATGTATTTGTGATTTCGATGGCTACTTTGAAATTCAACATCAGTGATAATGAAGGTAGTCTCAACAGCAATACCACATCTTATTCATCACAACAGACTACAGATTCTGAAATAGTCATCTGTGGATGAAGAAACATTTCTTAAAAGAGTGTATCTTCCTATAGACCATGTATGTTGGCTGCTTACAATAAAAGTGCATTATATAGTAAAGCTATGCTTTATCTGCTTATCTGTGTTTTCATATAAACGTATGCAGTTCCAATTTGCCTGGACAACAGAAAGCATTTTTCATATGCTACATATATGGCTTCCATAATAAAATACTAACAATAATGGGAACACTTACAATATAAAAGGAAAGACCATTTTTCTTTGCAACAGATACTTTTTCTTAATATGTGCCTAGCTCAATCACATGAGCTTGAAGACACTAATCTAATACAAATGATTATCATTACAAAAAGAGCATACCATGACATTAAAGTACAATTAATAAACTCTGATCACAATCCATATGCAACTAAAAATTTAATGAACCTAATCATTTGTTGCTTACAGTATTCTCTTAGTGATTTCTATGCACTAGTATATTCTTTCATGGAAGGAACATTAACATGTATATTATAGAAATTACTTTTAAATTCATGAAAAAGTTGTAGGATTTTCATGAGAGAAGCACAGCTTCCAACTACTGGCCTCCTTGTGGTGTGATTAATGAATCACACATACGTCCTTTTATTAGCGGATGCTAATATGCTAAGCTAAAGCTTAGCTCAAGGGGAATAGGTCTCACTGTCCCTTGGAAATGTACTGCCATTGGTCTGCTGTAGCTGGTGGAATAAGAGAGATACTTTGCTAGGCCAGACAGAAGTTCTTGACCCTTCCAGGTTCTCTATTCCTCCTCCATTATGTCTCAGCCTCAGAGACTGTATGTTCCCATTTCATAGTTTCCTTTCTTTTTCTAAACAGCCACACTAATATTCTGTTAATTAAAGGCACTTGCTTTACTATTCCTGCACTGTATTAATGAAAATAGCAATTAATTCATTCATATAGTATTTTTAAGCAAGAATAGATCAAAGAATGATAAAAAGCCGCCTGTACACAATAAGTTAAGCAAGAATGGTGCAAATATTTGCATATTTATAACTGGCATTCCTTTATTCACCAATGCAATGATGAAGATATGTAATCTCTACAGCAAAAAACTGCGATTGTCTGCCAGCTGGCTGACTGCCTTAACCTAGGGGAATAGTAATGAATGAGGACCAAGCAAATGGCCACCATCTGGGTAAAGCTCAAGTGAGCTTGTTTGGACAAGGCTCCAGGGTCAAGTAAATGAAATGGACTTTAATGTTAAGATGCATCTGTGAATGTATAATTCCACCTTATATAAAATCAGGCTTTATTCAGTGCAGGTGCAGAAAGTTGGCATTATTTATAAACCAGATATAATTTAGTGATTTTTAAAGAAGAACATTGTTTGTGTGGATAAGCAGCCATCTGAAGCCCATCTTTCAAAGCACTGGTGACAAATAGGAAGACATTATTGGGGAAAAAAAATCTCATAAATAAAAGGAAAACAGCACGGGAGCATCATATAAAAGGGCTTATTAATACATGCTGATTTTCTTCTAGTTTCTGATTTTCACTAATACAGAATAATAATGGTGTTTTAATGTTGGGAACTACTTGCAAATTTGTGTTGCTGAGATTTTAAATTGATTTGAGAGCAAAGCAAAAATCTGGGCAGTTATAAATATCAGACACAACAGTATATTGAACACTAACTGGAGGCCATTAGAAATAAGATCTCTCAATGTAGTTCAAATTCCCTTTAATTTTTTACTTGAAGCCATGCCGCTCATGCAAAACACAAACAAATACACCACCATCCATCACTGGAGACCTTAGCTTTAAGCACATGCTTAATTTCCAGGGAAGTTAATACCATGAATAATTGTCATCCTGGATGGAAATTCCATGCTGCATCAGGATCTCAGTGAGCAATGGCCATTGTTACTGCTGAACTGGTAAATGTTTCTAACTGCTCTACCACAAAGAATCAAACCCATTACCACAGCTTCTAGCCTTTGTCTGAGCTGCTTAGGACTTTTTGTTGTTTGACCGACCACAATTTTGCTCCAAACACACTGGGCACTTGCAGCAGCTCAAATAAGAGTGGCACGAATTTGTGCCAGGGATTTTTGCCTCACCACACGTGCCTGAACTTGCACTTTGGTGTGGGGCCAGCTGTTGTGACACATGAGGCAAACTGACTCTGCCCAGCTCCTCCCAGATCTATAGCCAGGGGGAGCTGGAGGCTGGGGCCAGCACCTGTGCACCAGGATCTAGTGGAATAACTCTTCAGGAAGGCATCCCAAGGGAGGATGAGGACCAATGGGCAGAAGGTAATAGAGGGTAAATTCAGGCTAGATATAAGAAAGAATGCCTTCTCTGTAAGGGTCACCAGAATCTGGAACACACAACCGACTATCACCCTACTTGGAGGTATTCAAAATGAGGCCGGATAGGCACCTCGTTAAGTTCATCTGAGCCCAATAAATTCCTGACCATGGTGGGGGACTGAACTTGCTCATCTTACGGGTCCCTTCGGGATCTATGTTTCTATGAATCTATGATCAGTTGGGCAAAGTTTTATTATTATATTTACAATTGTAAAGCAATTTGGAAGCCTACTAGTGCCTCTACCATCATAATAAAATGCATTCTAAACATTTATATGCTTTGGTGTTTGATTTTGGTTTCTTTATTATTGAAAAATCAAATATCTCCTTGACCCCTTCACTATGCAGGATGTGGGGACAGCTGCCCCTGCAGCCACAGCTGCCACCAACAGGTCCCATCCTGTCTGGCAGCTGGGCATGCAAGTTGTGAGATGTGAAGGGGAATGTGGGGTTTGCAGGAGGGAAGTGGGAAGGAGCGTGGGGTTATAGGAGTGATGTGGGGTTTGTGGGTGGGTGTGTGTGGGGGATATGGGCTGTGGGGGGAGTGGCAGAGGATGAAGGAGGTGATGGGGGGGTTGTGGGCAGGTTTGTGAGGGGGCTTAAGTTGGAGCTGCCACCCACCCCTTGTGGCTCTGGCAGCAGTGCCCAGCCAAGTTGCTAGGGCTATGGCCCGATTTCAGGCACAGCCCTGTGATAGCACAGTGCTGTCTCACCCGGGGGAGTATACGTGCTGAATAGACATGACCTGGCCCAGCCCACTAGAGCACAACTTCAGACAGGATTGAGAAAGCCATGCACTAGCTATGCAGGGCAGTCCAGGCCAGGATAAGTCTATTCAGCACACAGCTGTCATCAGGCAGCACCATTCTCCTGCGGCATGGGCTGTGCTTGCAGCCTGGCCATGGCCCCGATGGCCAGCACTGCAGCAAGTGGGTGGGGGGCAGGGGTGGCAGCCCTCACTCAAGCTCTCCCACAAACTACACATTCCCCCACCACTCCTCACAACTATTCACACACCCCTACATGCACTCATACACCCCACACTGATAAATCCCCCCCACCCCTGCTAATTTACCTGGGACAGCGCCTGGGTCCAGGTCATGCCACAGCCTTGTCCGGCTTCTGTTTACCCCACTACACTAAAGGAGTGTGCTGGGCAGGAGAAGCACCATAAAGATGCTCTGGCTGGATACCAGGACATCCCTCTGGAGGATCCAGACTCTGGGTTGCCTCAGGGCATTCCTGGACCATTCCTTGCCCTGCTTTTTTCTGCAGGTTTTTTGTTTTCCATACTTGGATTTCCATTTTTCCATTCTCGGTGTGCCTCTTGTGACATCTCAGACTGCTTTGAGACACTACAACAGGCACGTGCATGCTCATCTGGACACACCCAATAATTATAAATTAAGTCTTCACAGTTAGTTTTTGTATGAACAGCCCTTCTTTTCAATGAGTCCTTATGTGTAGGTGCATATGTAAATACAACATATGCAAGTGGTGCCCATTAAAAAAGGACCAATTTTTGCTGTTGTAGTGCTGCTTTTATAAATACATAAACCCATTTACAGTAAAGGATATTCCAAACTGATATTTGCCAGCCATGCTATTTGCCAGCCATATCCCTAAAATATGGAAAAAACTATTATAATCTCAGGTCACTCTGTTGTGCCCTCTGGCAGTCTCAAACAGTTTAATGGCAACCACTGTGGGTCTCACATCTGCTAGTAGACAGCAATAACTCACCAAGCCCTCAATAGCACTGGCAAAAATTTAGGACAGATTCCCATTTGTACTCTGTTCTATCCCATATTCTTTTATTTTGTGTTGATGCTCAGAACACTTCCCACCTGTATCAGAACTAAGCCTTAAGGATCCACAAATATGTAGAAAAAGTCACTCTACTGTACCTGTCAGCTAGAGGTCAGACTCTAGCAGATATAACCACTGAAGTGCCCCAGCTGGACTTGCCATGTATATACTCTGCACTTAACAAGTATGAGACACAAGTCAGGATACTTCTGCCTCATATGCACCAACTCTTCAAGATAAAATAAAGGGAGCTTCCTTTTGATTGAACCAGTGGGAGCTCTGCTAAGCTTCTCAGCTGGAAGTCACTCTTTGCATCTTGCAAGAGTGATTTAAAATTATTCCTCTGGGGGCAGCTGGGGTGAAGAATTTGTTTGGGAATTAAGCAGATGTCCCTCAAAACTGTATGCTTCCTTTTAAATTCCAGTTGCCATAACAACTGTACAATACTTTTGCTCTCAAACACAGCATATTTTTTTTTATTAGGAGGTTTGCACTCCAGGAGCAAAGCTGATTTACTTTCCCTGAGGAAACTCACCATATGACATATAAAATGTCAGATAGGGAAGAATACAAACTGAAACTATAAAACCACATTAGAAATAAAATACCTTATGGAAAACTAGGTATTCCATATCTACCATATATTTATATCTTTTGCGTGTGTGTGTAGATAGATATATATAGACATAGATATAGATTGATGCACACACACACAATGCATAAATATATGATGTATATTGAAATGATCACTATAGTTTGCACTGAACTCATGGAAATTTCTGCAGGCACTGATCTCATGAACAGACCTTTCCTAGGCACTGGCACTTGAATGTCTGCAATAAAATTCAGATCTCATGCTTTATACTCTCGTATGGATTAGGGTGACCATATTATGGTTAAGTGAATCTGGGACAGGGCAAGGGAATTTGGCATGGGGGGCACCATTACTGTGTACTCACATGTAGACACATACAAACACACATGCACACATGGATACTTTTACCTCATGGCTCTAGGAGCCCTCATGGTGGGGTGGGGCAGAAGAATGCAGAGGTCTGTAGCTAGGTTCCTTCTGAGTGCAGATGCTGGACCTGGCTAGGAGTGGCACCTCCTCGCTGTCACTGACAGCCACTTTAGCCTGCCACATGCAACCATAGGCAATGTGTAAGAAGGCCATGGGGTGGGGGAGGGCAAGTGCCCCTCCTTGAGACTGGCCACTGCCAAAGCCAACACCAAATTCTGTGGGTGGTTGCTGCTAGCTACCAACCTCCCTTGCTCCCAACACTGCCCTTGACATCTGTGGGTGGTCCCCGCTTGGTGCTCATCCTCTCCCCCCTCTGCTGACAGCATCTCTGGGCAGTCCCCACTTGCTGCCATGATGCACCCCCGCCAGTCTCAGGAAACACCAGTCATTCATGCGTCCAGCCCAGGGCTTAGCCTAACCCACATGCCTCTGCCTCCAGTCACTACTCAGCAGGAGCTGGTCCAGGCACTGTGGCTAGCAGCACGCATCTGCCTCCAGCAGCCATATCCAGAACTTTTGCTGCAATTTACACCAACCAGCTGGCACGGCCTATGAAATCTGGCACTGTCCCAGTCAATCCAGGACATGTCATCACCCTAATTATAACTGCAGTTCTGCATAAAGTATGATGAATATGGTAGATAACATGTACGCAGTGTGTCATTTTAAGGTACTGAAGCATGTCCTCCTGTGACTAGTATTAATGACAAACCAACACTGCAAAATGAGTATACATTATGATGAGCAGCACAGTATTCCAGTCTGAAATATATTCTACAAGTAATGCCAAATTAAAGTAGCCAAAAATGTTCATTTCAACCTCTATAAAGTTTTTACCTGAGAGAAATATTAGAAAAAAAGAACCCATTACTGAATATTGGAGGGGAAAAAAAAAACCAAAAACAAGCAAACCATTTCTTTGTGTTATATTTACCCTTTAATGTGCTCTAGCAAAATAATGTCCTTGAACTAAGGATATGAAATGATACTATTAAAGGAGCCAAGGCAAACCCAGTCAAAGAAAGTAATTTATTTTCACTGACCCAGCTGGTCAAGTGAATTCAAGTTCAGCACTACAGAATCAAGCACCCCATCATATCTGTAATTACTGTATAAAGGAAAATCAAGGATTGATCATATGAGGGAAAGCAGGCCTTCACATTATACAAGGAGACTAAAAGTCAGTAAAGAAAGAGGAAAGCAGCCTTTGTGTATTACTATCACATACCTTTCATATATTTATAGCATAATGCTCACCACTAAAAGGACAACAATTATCAACATATTGTGTGTACTAGAGACAGGAGTATGCTTCAGAATCTCAGATGGTACTTTGCAGTAATACTAGTAAATGATGAGGTTTTAGTGTTAATCACTGCATGGTACATAACTTAAACATGGAACTTACCTTAGACCTGCATATTCATCTCCCCTGTATCGGCAGGATATAATTTTTCAACTTGTACATCTTTAGGAAGTATCATTTCTGCAAAAAGTAAAAAACATGGAGAAGATTAAAGAAATCAAGATACAACATATACATTATAGAAAAAAAATAGATACTGGATTTTCACTTGTAGAGATTATTTGTGTCTGAATGATGCAGCTCCACCTGTTTCTACAGCAATCCATCATTATTGTCACATGTAGCAGTACTTGTATAGATATACATTGGCACAAAGGTTTTTTTATATATAATTCTTAAAAGTGGTACCCTAAAGATAATTCTAATGCTATAAAAAATACCCTTGGTAGTGACTTCAAAACAATAGCCAAAAGCAATCAGTAATGTTACTATGTCATTATTGAAAGTGTAACAATAAGGTTACCAAACTAACAACAAGGTGACCAAACTGAAGATCTTTTCAGTAACAGTTTTATGCATATATTTAAAATCATTTGTACTCTTCTATTCCACTTGCAAGACTTTAATGTTTTCTGATGGCATCTTTTCAGGAAATATTTTGTGCTACCACAAAGCAAGTGGAAAATTAAACTCTAATTTGAAAAGTTTCCATTTTTTGGGGGGGGGAAGGGGGTTAAAACCACACTGCATACAAATTCCAGGTACTTATCCATGATTTAATTTGCTTTCTAATGAACTAGGAACAGAAAAAAAATGATGACATAGCTGCGAGCATCAACTAGAACTCTGGAATATCCATTATATTTCTTTCTGGGGATCAAACTTGATAAGGGACTAAGGTGTATAAAATTGTAATGTGCACCCCTAAAATACAATTTAGAACCCTTCATTATGCACTTAGGTTTGCTATACTTCACTGTTGACAATTACAAAATAATGTGCATAGGATGAAGGTATTTTTCTATTTTTCCCTGTGCACATTACTTTGTGATTGTCAACAGTGAAGTATAGCAAACCTAGAATATTATGTTGGACTCTGAACATAGGAAATCCTTGGAGTCATAGTAGATAATTCTCTAAAAATGTTAGTTCAGTGTGCAGCAGTAAACCAAAAAAGAAAGAAATGTTGGTCATCATTAAGAAAGAAATTGAAAGCAACAGAAAAAAGAAAATCATGCCACTAAATAAAGCCATGATATGCCTGCATTTTATATGTTGTGGGTAGCTGAGGTCTCCACATCTCAAAAAAGGGTGTAGACAGATTAGAAAAGCTATATAGAAAGGCAACAAAGGTGACCAAACTGCCACACCAGGAGAGATTGAAAAAGGTAGGACTTACTAGTTAGGAAAAGAGAAGGTTATGGTGGAATGTGATAGAGGTCTATACAGTCTGGAAGGGTACGGCTAAAGTAAACAGGGACCTGTTAGTTACACACTACAGAATACCCACTGTAAGTGAATACCCACTGGAAAGAACAGGGAACAAGTTTAAAATAAAGAAAGGGGAGAGGAGTACATTTTTACGTAGTACATATTTAATGTGTTGCCACAGAAGGTGTACAGTCAGATATAATAACCAGGTTCAAAAAGCAATTAAAGTCATGGAGGACAGTTCTCTTAAAAGCCATTAAATAGAACATTTGGGGATGTATCCTCTGACATCTCTAAACCAATGATGGTTGACACCAGGGAGGGATGGATTACTCTAGACATGCCATGTATGTATACTTTCTCTAAAGTATCTGCCACTTGCTTCTTAGGAGACAGGATACTGGACTAGATGGACCATCAGCTTTTTGGCTAAGTACACACATTTGAGGGTGTTGGTGGGTGTTAAATCAGTTCAAAATGGCTGCCTGATATCAGTGAAGTCAGGATGGGAGGGGCTAATGGATAAGTTTGAGGGGAAAACAGGTTGTGGTGGGGGATCAGGGGTCTTCTGAGTGGTGGTGGGGCAGGCGCAACCCATGGGTGGGGGGAGGGGGCAGGCACAACTTGCTGGAGTGATCACAGGATGGGAAAGCACATGTGATCTACAGGGCACTGCTGGGGTCCAGAAGGGGTTTTTGGGATCAGATTGCTTGCAGGGTCCATGGGGGCTATTTTAGCCCCACACACCTTCTCTCTGTGAACCTACACTCCATTCCTTCTGTCCCTTCCCCTACTAGGACTTATGTGCTTGGCTTTGGCTATAGCAGCACCTGGAGCAACTTGTGGTATGGGGGTTGGGAGGGGCTGTCTGGCTGCAGGTGGAGCAAGGAGCTGAGGGGCAAACAATAGCCCAGGGGGGGATGAAAAGTACAGACTCATAGTTGGTGTTGGTAGCTGGGTTTTGCAAATCCAGGGGCTGTTCAGAGAAAGGAGACAGAAGTTCGATGCACTGGTTTCACAGATTTCATAGACAATAGGGGCTGGAAGGGACCTTGTGACATCACTGAGTCCAGCCCCTACGCCATAGGCAGGAAATCTGCTGGGGTCAAATGATCCCAACACAGTATGCTTCCAAATGCCTTTTGAATGGGTTCAGAGGTTAGGTTTCACCTAAATCAATTAAGTTTGAAACTACAGAGGTCCAGGTTTAACTGAAACTGGGTTCCCCAATTTTTAGACTAATGTGTGTGCATGGAACTTCCGTACAGTTATACATTTAGATTGATTTCTGGTCACTGGGACTGGGTCTGTAAGTGTAAGGTCGGCATTGGGACAAACCAAGTTAAAATTGGGTGTTCATTTTGAACCCAATTAACCTCCCTGGATGTCTATTTTGCCCTTACGTTCCTCTGTTTCCAGTGCCAAAAGTGTTCAGCATCTCACAGTAGAAAAGTATTCAAGACTCTTTGGGTCAGAGACAGAGCACATCATTAGGACTTTCCCTCTTTGGGAGGTGAGAGATGCAGGTGCGAGTCATCTCAGGTTGAAGAGCCCAGATCCTTCATTTCATGAGCGAGTGCTCTAACCACCCCAATCCCCACCCACACAAACTTTTCTAGTGTAAGTTTTAAGTCTATTAAGTGTATAATGTCAGTTAATTTAGACTAAATCCAATGAACTCTAAGAATGTTCAGGTGACTTGTGGGGCCTTGTAACTTCTGAATAAAGGAGGCAAGAAAACAATTAACAGGAATCTCAAACATATACTTTTCTATAAAGCAGAGCTGCTCCTTATACCCAGATGTTATAGCATTTTGAAGTCTAATATTGCCAGCTTACTGAAAATGACTTGGCACTTAAGCTTTTTCCATTAACACTAATAGGGTTAACATTCAGTCAACCTCTTTCTTCATTAGGAGAATTACAAGGCTTTAATTAGTAAATTAGAAAACAGTATAAAACTTCCATGTTACCAAACGATACATTAAAGTGATTTTTCAGATATACTTGTATGTCATGGATTGTCCATTTATTTTAAGGGTTTGACTCTTTCTAGGTAAGGGGACTAAACAGCTGAAGTGACCCTGACAC
>JAGPOW010002791.1:12239854-12272868 GCA_030014935.1 Caiman crocodilus
AGCTACATGGGATCAGCTCACCGTTTGGAATTCCCTTCCTAGAAAGTGCAGGATGAGAAGTGCAGAATTGAAGAAAGGACAATAAATGGGCTAAAACAATCTTGTACAGTCCTCCTCAATTTTGTTTTTCAACCTCCATTTTTATTTCCCACTATGTTAACCCCTTCCCTCTCCCCCCAAGTGAGTGCTTTCACTCCATTTTATTATTAATGAAGGCTTGATTTTTATTAAATGGTATTATTGTGGCAGTATCTAGAAGCACAGGAGCTCCCAACAAAACCTGGTTGAAAGTCAAAATTTTTGTTCAGCGGGAAATTCTGATTTTTTAAACAAGATAGCATTGTTTATGGTTTTACAAATGCTTTTCAAAATCAAAGCATTTTTGCTTGATTTTCCAAAATTAAATGGAGCAGATGGCTATTTCAACTCCCTGGTAGCAATTGGAAGGACTGCTTCGCTTGACTTGTCCCATGAAATATAGGATGTGTCATGAGACCTTAAAAGCACTGAGGACAGAGGTGCCAGGCCTTGCTGCCTTGGAGCCAAGAGCCTGGCCAGGGCTCACAGGGAAGAACCCACAAGCCAGGCTGGATACCCAGGACCTGGATACAGTGGGGTTACCACTCCTTGGGTAGCCAGCATGCTGGAGCAGCTTGTAAGTGTTTGTTCTCATGTTTGCTGTGTTTTTCTAAGCCTGAGAGGCATTATTTTTTCCAAAGAGAATATTCCTGCTGTTGAGTAGATATTTACCAAGTTATTTCTAATGGTTAAAAATGGAGAAAATCTATCTGTCATGTTTATTATGATACTGCTTCAAAAACTAACCAGAAGGGGGCATTACTATGCTGAATTGATGTCCTTTGCCCCAAAGAAACCATAATATAAATAGACAAGATAAAACACAAGATGGGGCAAGGGATGGGGTTTCAGGTGTGGAATGAAGCTGAGGAAAAGAACCTGAGAGGGAGGAGAAATGAGACACCAGGTGTAAAATCCAACTAAAAAAAGGCAGGTAAAGTCCAATCAGAAGTGCAGATATTGTAGCAGAAGAACTTTAGATAAACACTATCCTATCAGCTCCTCCCTACAGTTCTTCCACAGAGCCAGACGAAAGAAATGGCAACAATATCCTGGCCTTTCAGTGTGAAGAGTCTCCTTTGCAAATCTTAAATCTCTAGAGTGCTAGGGAAGAATCACTTTACCCATGCCTTTGTTACCACAGTGACCCCTGTTTGGATATCTCTATAGATGCTCTGGTCTTCAAAAGTCTCTCATCAGTTATAAATCAATTGTTTAGTTTGCTGGCCAATTAAAGATCCCACCTTGTGACCTTGGAAGATCTGAAATGCTGTATATAAATACATAATTCATTTTAAGGCTATGACAATATACCTCTTGAAAATGTTTTTGGCATAAATTTACTGTAATTCATATTAAAAAAATTGTTAGCTACATGATAGCAATAACTATGTCATAACTCAAGAACAAACTTTTTAATATATCTTTGAAATGCACAAAATGTTTTAGTTTAATGTTTCAAGACTTTGCATTGCTATTTGGCATCAAAATCCACCTGGATTTTAAAATACAGGGGAAGAGTCTCTCAGCAGCATTGAGGTGTCTGTTCACCACCCAAAGTCAAAGAAAACTTTCTTATTGCCATCAATGGATAAAGGACAAACTTCTGTCACAAATCCCATGTGAGAAGTTAATAAGGAAGCAAACTTCTCACCAACTGGCAATGAAAATGAGGGAAACTAACAAAAATGTTCTTGACATCTACAAAGATTAACCAGTGCCGGTCAAGATAAAACCAGTCTATATTGACCATGGATAGGAAAAAAGATCCGGTTTAAGATGCAAAGAGATGGAATGAAAAAGTCAAACAGAGAAAAAAAAATATAGCTGCATAAAGGGGAAAAAAAAAAGCCATTTGTTTTTCAAGGCATTTCAAAATAGGGTAGAGTTTGTTAAATACATATCCTAATTGTTAGAGGACACTTACACAAACAAGTCTACCAGAAATAAACCCAATTACTATGTAATTAACTCCGAACCACATAATCAACAAATGCATGATTAGATAATTATTACCTCTTTGTAAATCCCATCGCCAGTAATAGGATCCAGAATGAAAAAAACAAGAGTTAAGAGTAGATGTTCCATTTGGGAAATGTGTGCAGGCATATAATTGACATTTAAAAATGTACCGACTGCAAATGGAACACAAGTCTTCAGAGTGTACAACACAATGCATGGTGCAAAATAATGTCTACGCTACAAACCTACAGGCTCACAAAAGGCCTCTCCTGCTAAATGCCACCTTAACTTCTGCAGGGAAGTTGGTAAGGAAATGGGACCGACAGAGAAACACAAGCCTCTGCGGCCCACAGAGCATCCAGGAGACTATCCACTCCATCAGAATGGTGCAGCTCACCTACTTATGTCTGCGTCTTAATGACTTCAGTCTTGACTCCAACATTTACTTCAAAGACTATCAGCTCAGATTTATCATTTACATTCATGAGGCCATATCCTCTGACACCTAAACACGAGGCATTCAGTGACTACAGTGAAATCACGTATGTATGCAAGGATTGCTTACATAAAGATCACTGGCGGTGGCTTAGGTTAGGCACCTGGGTAAAAATGTATTGCTTTGACTCACAAAAGCCTTCATGAAAGGCAGCTCTGCTGAAGTGCGCACATATAAAACACTTGACAAAGTCAAACTGAAGTTGGTCAGAAAATGAGGGGATTTTCAGACTTTTTGTTTTGGGTTTTTTTTTTTGCTTATTAAGGAACTTTCAGCCAAAATTTCAATATTCAGTCGTCGGGAGTGTATGGGCCTGTGGGGAGGGGGGGAGGAGGAGGGATAGGAGGGCAATTTCAGGTTTTGATTTTTGCCAGAAATTTTTCAGGATTTGGGGGAGGGAGAAAGGGAAGATGATGGTTGGAGGGGGGAAACTTTTAAAACTGAAAAATCAAAATTTTCTGAAGACAATAACACTTTGTGAAAACATATTTAACTGAAAACTCAATTATCCATCAAAAAGCAGGAAAAAATAACTATCTAGCCTTACAATGATGATTCTGATACTACTGATACTAAAAAATGAGTGATTATGATCCTCATCCTGCTTCTATTTAAGTCCATTTGAAAACTATTATAAAGAGAATTTGAAAGTTAAAAGCAATAACACTATAAAGCTGCTACTACTACTGTCTGGGGTCTTAATACTTCAGTGGGCAATACAGATTTGTATAACAATGGATCTGCCGCTGTATTTTAAAATCAAGGTGGATTTTGATTGCCAAATAGCAATGCAAAGTCTTGAAACATTACACTGAAACATTTTGTACATTTAAAAAAAATTAATATTAAATATTAAAAAGTATGTTCTTGAGCTATGACATTGTTAGCTACATGGTAACAACAACTAATTCTTGTTATAGCAATCACAGTAAATTTATGCCAAACACATTTGCAATAGGTATATTGTCATAACTTTAAAATTATATACATTTTTCTTATGTTAGTCTGCATTGTTCAGATAATTTCTGGTTATTTGGTACGACTTTCAAAATACGTCCTTAGAAGGATTTGTGGCCATTGACTATTGTCTACCTCTTACATTGAAATAATTCTCTGTAAAAAATTAATTATGTATATATATTACCCCCAAATGCTAAAGACATTACAGAGGCAATTTTCAGGTTTGAGAGTTTCTTTCATGTTACATCTGTTTTGTATTTGTTACTGTTATTAACACATCTTTTTACTTTATTGCAAGTCAAATGTTATGATCTGTACAGGGACTGCAAGTATGTAACCTTTCAGAACTACTGTTTGCTTGCATTTGCTATTATCTGAACTGGATATGTTTCACACCTCCAAAAATTAGACCTTCAATGTTGCTAATTAGAAGTGCTCTACCTGGAAGAATGACTTTGAAAAAAAAAGGTGGCACTGTAAAATTCTATAGTTAGATATCCAACTCATTTTTATACCATATTTGATCAGTGAAGTGCAATGATTTTTGCCCCCCATAACGGTCAGCCCCACAAGTTTGCCAAGCTAAACTCTCTCCATTTTGGACAAGCTCTTCAGAAATTAAGGGTGTCAAATGCAAATGGTATTTTCTGCAACATCCATGCAGCCCTCTTGCTTTCCGATCATTCATGCAATAAAACCTGTGCAAATCCATTTATGAGTTACACATTTCCACCAGAGTCACTGCTAATCTAATCTTAAATTGCCTGGGTTCCAAAGGTATAGCTGAGGACCATGTTTGCCTTATAAGTCTTTTATTATTCATGTTGATATGAAAGATGGGATGCTCTGGTGCACCTGTGCTTGAGCATTATAAAACTCACCAGTTTGCTTATTAGTGTCCAGGAGGAGTTGAAGATTAACAAAACAAAACAAGTTTCAGAGGCAAACTGAGCAAATCCAATATAGAAATCAGTGAGATACGATCAATAGAGATTTCAAAGTGTCATTTTTACAAAACTTACTTTTCAAGAAAGAATTGCACTTTAGAGGTGAAATGGCCTGAAACTGATAATACCTGAATCAGACTGAACCAGAGTCATTTATAACAGTTTGTCTAATGGAGGACAAAGGTAGAATCCATGAGCAATAACCTCTTAACTGGATTTTTCTGTGACTAGCTTTGTCCTCTAATGGATACTCTGTGCTTGTTTCATGAAAAGCTGAATAATTGACAGATAAACTGTACTGTCCCCAATTTAAAGTCAGATACTGTAAATCACTTTATAATATATAGGTATTTATCACTCAGCACATAACCACTTTGATTTCAGATGGAGATAAGCATATGTCCCTCCCTTTTCCTCAACTCTGTCTCTAAAATAAATTCATTTTATGCCAAATTATCATTTCATTGTCCAGTATCCCCCACATGCTAGTACATAGTTTTTAAAGAGCAGAATTAATGAATGTACCGGAGACTCTGTGCTTACATAGACTTTCATTTTACTTTGCAATGTCAGATCTTCCACCAGTCAGCATTATGCCACCAATCGTTTATACTATTCTTGCCTAATGGATAGAGAATAATTAATATGCTTCTAATAACTTACTGAACTGTGACCTAAACAACTTAAATAATACAACTAACTGGAGAGAAGATGCATTGGTGTGTCCATGGCTTCCAATCTGCTGCATGGAGTGTGAATTATAATGCCTAATGAATTATGTATAATGGTAAGAAATGTGCTGGGAATGGCATTTGAGCCATAGGAAGGTCACAATGTATCAGTACTGTGAAAGTATTGGGGGGGGGAGGGGAACACAACTTGCTGGCAGACAAAATCTTTCTAATTTAAAAGCAGCTCAGGAAACTAAAAAAAGCTTACCTCCAAGGTTTGTTTATTTCCCAGTTTTCACCTTCACTTGTCATAGATCTCACTGGCCAGAAGCTGCCCTGCCAGATGAAGTGGCTTACTGGACTCAGTGGATACTGACGATTGAAATGTGACAGAGAAGACCAGGACATAAGATCGGTTTCTTATCTGTTCAGCACATTCTTTTTTGATGAAGACTGTAAAACGATAACACTCATTCTGTATCACTTGCAATCTTGTTTTGCTATATTTGCCCATCCTCAAACCCTCCAGCTCTCGAGCATACTCCCTTCTCTTCACTACACTCAGAAACTGCTCACTGCCTGTTCTGTCCGGTAAAAGGAAGTCTCTTGAAGAACATAATTTTCCTTTGGCAAGAATAACATTACCTTTTATAAGAAACAAGGAATAAAACAATTGTGACAAACTGAACCCCTAGATCCACTGAGTTACACCCATGTAACTAAGGACAATATTTAGTCCAATATTTGAGCTTCATAGTTTACACATTTATAAAATGTGGATATCCAGCATCTTAGAAATGACACAGAGCAAGATTTTCAGCAGTATTTGGCTTCTCCATATTGAAACACTCCCTTCCAGGGATAGGTCTGTATCAGCATGAGGGTTATATTTCTAATAATTAATCTGAAATCAGATGCCAATGGTCTTTCTTTATTTGACTGCAAACTCGTTTATCATCGTCACTGCATACTTGCCAACTCATATGCTTGTTTCAAATTGCCTGTCTAGTACAAAAAAACCAGGTGCCTCCCAATCCTGTTTCTTTTAAATTAAATCACTGGGAAAACTGGGCCAAAGCAGCCACTTTTATTAGCAGTAAATTTGGCACATGGTTTAAACTGATTCTGAGACAGTAATATTGACTCAGTTCCACTGCACAAGAGTAGAAGACCTCGGGAGATGGTTTGACCATGTCCCCACTTCGTGTTGTGGAACTGTAGGACAGCATGTCATAATTTGGAGAAAAGTAAAGGTTAGAGGTATGCAGGACTGCCTTTAAGGTCATGGACAATGGCAACACATAACGGGTGCATGGGAGTGAGAGTGCTGGTGTACCCCCTGACTGGCTGCACTCACTGTTTCGGAGATGGGCGGGGGGGCAGGCAGGAATGCTGGTGCCCCCCCCTGCAAGTGCCAGCTGATCACTGAAGCTGCTCCCAGGAGTGGCTGCAGTGATCAGCCACAGTGATCAGCCATTGTGGGATGGTTTCAGGAGTCCCCCCAGGCAACAAGTTTGGTCATGGGGAATCCTTCTACTAGGCAGAATCAGCCATGGGGGACCCTGCCCCGGTCGGTGGGACTGGTTGTAGGGAGGGCACATTCCCTCCCTGACTAAGGTGGCACCTGTCACCCATGGTCATGGATGCTGGACACTTTGGAAATGTGGCTTAAGTTCGGTGCAGTTTTGAAAAACTTACTTTATAGATGTTCAGAAAGTTCAAGTTGGGGGGGGGGGGGAGAAATGGAGAAAGATATAAGAAAACAAATTTTCATTTTATAACCCTCCCTTTCATCCACTCCAAGATAAATCCAGAGATGGTTTTACTTCTTACTATGGTATATTAGCGAATCTAATACTGGAACAGAGCATTCATGTTCAGTTTTTTTTAAAAGGCTAGAGCTTTTCTAAAAAGGTTTCTCCCCCCTCATCCTGCATTATTCAAAAGCTAGAAAAAATGCCTTGCAATGAAAGACTTTGATGTGTTCAGTGAATTAAAAAAAAATGGAAAAAAAAAAGGAAGTGATGCCTTGACTACAGGACATAAATTTAATGACTGCATCCACATGAGCATGTACGTGTGTGTCGTGGCATCTGAAAGGAGTTTGAGATGCTGCACACAGGAAAATGTTCCCTATGCTGCATATTTGCAGGGTGGACTCTAAATGTGATACTGGGAAACCTAAATTTCATACCACCATGTGCAACCCCTGGGACTCAGCTGGATTCATGCAGCACTGGGGGATTCTGAATGCTGTCAGAATACCACCTACTGCAGCCTGCCTGGATCTGCTGGGCCCAGGGCTGACCTCAGTGCCAGGCAGACCCTGGAGCAACCCAGGGCAGAGACTGGGTCCCATCCAGCTTCAGAGCCACTGCTGCAAGCCATGCCCTGATTTTATTTTCTCTAGCAGGCTGTAGCAGGATATTTCAAGTGATTTATGGATATTTTCTGGATACTCAACAGCTTTTTCTGGTGGCATGATGAGAGTCTTAAATCCTAAGAAGAAATTAATAATTCTGTATTCAGAAAAGGCTTTTATAGTAGATTGTCAATAAGGCAGGGAGAGCTACATACTGAGCAATGAAGATACATTTAGTCATTCTTCTTTTCAACATTTACAATGAAGTTATTTTCCTTATAAAGCTAAGTTTGTATTGGACATCTCTCTACATCCTTTCTTACCTACTTGCAGGCATAAAATCAGGCAAGATTCTAAGATAATCATCCTCTAAAGGTCACTATCCTTCTAAAATGGGTAGTTATAAACATTTTGAAAAAAATGCTTTTAATCAATATTTGTCATGTTGTGAAATTGTACTTTGAAAAGTGCACAGTCTCAATTCATATTACAAAACTCTCTCTCTCTTTACTTGTGAAAGCTATTAACTGGTAAGGAATAACTCATCTACTTACTTGTATGGCCTTGATCTCAAACAACAAATTAGTGAAATATGACAGAATAATTAGAGACATATTTGCCAGGGACTTTAACCTTTGCATTTACCTATTAAGAAGCTAGTCCAAATTCTCTGCGAGTATATTGATTAAACTAGTAGATTCTTTTTTTTTTTATCCATGTACATTTTAGGTATTCCCCAATGTATTTATTGGGATTGACCAAGTATCAGATTATATAGGAGAAAAATTAAGATAAGTAGATAAAAATCTTGGGAAACAGGACAGAAATATAAAAGTATGTAGTTTTCCAACTGGTCAGAAGTCAGTTAATAACACATATTTAACACAAGTAAGGTATTAGCTGATTCCATTTTTTTTATCTTATTCCTCAGTAGCAATGAACAATTAAGATTGGAAAACTGCAACTACAATTTTCCCTGGTCTCTTCATGAACATATTTTCCCAAAGATATGATGAACACATTTTAAGATCACATTCTAGTTAACTTGAGCATCCCCACACATTTTGGGTGAAAATATTTAGGTTCTAAAAGCTTTTCTATTAAAAAGATAAAAAAGATCCATAAGAAAGAAAACCGGATAGTTCTCTCATATTTCTTCCCTTCCTGCTTGGTAAGGAAACTAAAAAAAGGTTGATGTTTGAAAATTCTGTAAGGGCACGCCAACATTCGTGCAGGTGGGGCAGTGAGACAGTTTTCCTCAGGAGGGAGTGGGCTCCATCAACAAGGAGAGGGGTAAGAACTATTTGCAAGCCATGGTGAGGACTCTCAGTACTGCCAGGGGCCCTGCCCCAGTGGTGCCACCCTTCTGGGGCTCCTCTGAGGCTGCCACCCAGACAGAGCCCTTGGGGGGCCCAGTGACCACCTGCCCCTCCCCCCCGAGCTCTGGGGGCAGCTGGGTGGGGTTCCCAGGGATGGGACTGAAGTCTGGTGACTTCCCTGTCTGCCCCTCTTGTAAGTGCCTTCAGGCTCTGGAGGGGCAGGTGGCAGAGCTCCAGGCCATGGTGAGTGTGTTGCGGGGAACCCAGTTGGTGGAGGATGAAATTGATCTGAATTTTTTTTCTCTGCAGGAATAGGATTCCACCAGAGAGACTCCACATGCAAAACATCCAACTAATTGGTAGCAGCAGGCTCCTGTCAAGGCCAGGGCAGCTTGTACAAGTGTTGTGCCTGCTCCCCAGACACCTCTTGGGAACAGGTATGCAGCCCTGGATCCCTCGGAGGAGGCAGAAGAGCAGACCCCCAGAGTCATTGATGCTGCTTAACCTCGAACACAGGCTGAAAAGAGGCAGACCCTGAGGAGAAGGAGACAAGTTCTGGTCTTTGAGGACTCCATCCTAAGGGGTACCAATGGTCCAATCTGTCGCTCTGAGCCCTGGTCACAGCAAGTCTGCTGTATGCCCAGAGAGAGGATTCAGGACATCACAGAGACCATCCCAAAAATCATCAAGCCCTCTGACTGCTACCCACTGGTTGTGGTCCATGTGGGGACAAATGATGCATCCAAGGGCAAGCTGGCCAACATCATGGAATACTACAAGGCCTTGGGATACCTACTCAAGGAGATGGGAGCTCAGGTGGTATTTTCCTCTATTTTCCTGGTAAGTGGACAGGGTAGGCATCATGAGGCCTGCATTGATGTAGTTAACCGGTGGCTTCAGAGCTGGTGTTATGAGGTAGGCATTGGTTTTTTTTGATAATGACCCATATTTCTGTACAGAGGGCATGCTGGGGTGGGAGGGGCTTCATCTCTCCCCTAAGGGCAAACATTTTTTCTTCTAGGTTGGTTGATCTCGTATAGAGAATGTGGCTCGTATAGTAGCTTTAAACTAGCTTCGCCGGGGGAAAGGGCTACTCTGAGTGGAGATGATGCTTCAGAAGCATGCAGGGTAACAAGAGAACAAGAGCAATTGGATGCCCAGGTAAGCAACAACGTCCTGGGAGTAGGGGGCCACAACTGTCCTGTGAGTGGGGGAGAGGTGTGTGGACCCTCAGGAGTCCTCAAGTGACTCTATACTAATGTTCATAATATGGGGAACAAGCAGGAGGTACTGTGCCTTCTGATTGTAAGAATTCAGACTTAGTAGGGCTCACAGAAACCTGGTGGGACCCCATCCATGACTGGGCAGTAGGCATTCAGGGATACACCCTGTATAGAAGTGACAGGATAGAGGAAAGGTGGGGGCGTTGTGCTCTATGTCAAAGAGCACCTCACTACATCAAGGATTAGCTTCCAGTTAGAGGAGGGTTGGGCAGAGACACTGTGGGTCAAAATACAAGAAGGGCATGGCAAAAGGGAACTTACAGTGGGTGTCTATTACAGAACACCCAACCAGGGGAAAGAGCTGGACTGGGACTTCTGTCAGCTTATGGAGACAGTTAGGTCAAGGAATGTTATTGTCACAGGTGACCTAAACTACCCAGACGTTTGCTGGGAGGTGTAGGCAGCCAGGTCTGACCACTCGCGTAGGTTCTTGGCTGTATTACAGGACCTTCACCTTATCCAGGAGATGGACAGTCCAACCAGGGGTAACACCTTGCTGGACCTGGCCCTGGCCACTGCAGAGGACGTGGTGAGGGGACTGCAGGTCCTTGACCACCTGGGCAATAATGATCTTCACCTGCTGGAATTCACTATCCAGTGCAGGGTGTCAAGGGCTTGCAGAAAGACGCCTTTGACTTTGGGAGGGCCAACTTCAATGAGCTTCGGAGACCAGTGGGGGAGGCACTGAGGGCCCAGAACAGAAAGGAGATGGGAGTCTAAGAGGAATGGTCATACCTGAAAGGGGCAATCCTCCAGGCCCAAAGGATAACAGTCCCTGAGAGAAGCAAGGAGGGTAAGAGTGCTCAGAAACCCCCTTGGCTCAGCAAGGGTATACAGGAATGCCTGAAGTCTAAAAGGGGGGCGTACAATCAGTGGAAGAGAGGAAATATCCCCAAGGAGGAGTACTCCTCCTCTGCTTGGAATTGTAGGAGGGCTCTTAGGAAGGCCAAGGCAGAGGTGGAACTCAAGCTAGTGTCCAGGATTAAGGACAACAAAAAGTCCCTTTTCAAGTACATGGGGAGCAAGAAGGCGGCACCAGGCAATGTAGGGCCCCTGCAAGACTCAAATGGTAACTTTGTGGCTATGCCAGATGAGAAAGCTGATATTTTTCAGTTTCTTTGCCTTTGTATTCTTCAACAGGGACTGGGATATCCCTCCTACCAGCATTAGGGTGATCTCAGAGATAGCTCTGTCTGGACTTCGGTCAGCTCAGATATAGTAAGGGATCTTCTGGAAGGGATGGACATTTTTAAATCTGCAGGTCCAGATGCTCTCCACTCAAGGGTGTAGAGGGAACTGGCAGGGGTCACTGTGGAGCCCTTGGCCTGGCTGTACGAGTATTCGTGGTCATCTGGCCAGGTGCTGAAGGACTGGAAACTAGCTGATGTTGTCCCAATTTTCAAGAAGGGGAGGAAGGAGGACTCAAGTAGCTATAGGTCCATAAGCCTCACCTTGGTGCTCAGGAAGATCTTGGAGAAAATCATCAAGGAGCACAACTGTGGGGGGCCTGCAGGGGAGATTATGCTCAGGGGCAAGCAGCATGGATTCATTAAAGACAGGTCCTGCCTGATCAACCTGATTGCCTTTTATGACCAACTAACTAACTAAATCCTTGGATGATGGTATCACCGTGAACGTAGACTTTCTAGACTTTAAGAAGGCCTTTGACACTGTCTCTCACTCCATCCTCATCAATAAATTAAGCGACTGTGGAATTGATGCCTGCACAGATGGATGGGTAAAAAATTGGCTGATGGGGCACACCCAGAAAGTAGTGGTGGACGGGTTGTACTCAACCTAGCGAGATGTGAGCAGTGAGGTAACCCAGGGCTCGGTCCTCAGTCCCACACTGTTTAACATCTTCATCAGCGATTTGGACGAGGGGGTGGAAAGTACGCTGTCCAAGTTTGCTGATGACACTAAAATGTGGAGCGAGGTAGATTCATTTGAAAGGAGAGAGAGGCTGCAACTAGATTTAGACTAGAGAAGTGGGTAGATGAGAATAGGATGGGGTTCAATGTAGACAAATACAGGTGCTGCACCATGGGAGAAGGGATGCACAGCATACATACAGGCTGGAAAGATTCCCTCTTGAAAGCACAGAGGCAAAAGGGATCTTGGAGTCATTATTGACTCCAAGATGAACATGAGCCGCCAATGCCAGACCACAGCCAGCAAAGCCAGCCATACCCTGTCACGCATCCAAAGGTGCATCTCAAGCCAGTCCAGAGAAGTGATATTCCCCCTCTATATGACATCGGTCAGGCCGCAATTGGAGTATTGCGTCTTGTATTGGGTGCCACACTTTAAAAAGGATGTGGCCAGCCTGTAGAGAGTTCAGAGGAGGGCCATCCATTTGGTGAGAAGGAGCAGGACAGGTCCTATGAGGAAAGACCGAGGGACCTGAAGCTATTCAGCCTTGGCATGAGGAGGCTGCCTACAAACTCATCAGGGGAAATCATTAGCCCTATTCTCCCCAGCACCACTTGGGGTGATGAGGAACAGTGGTAATAAGCTGATGGAGAATAGGTTTAGTTAGTGATCAGGAGGCAATATTTTACAGGGTGGCCAAAATCTGGAACTAACTTCCTAGGGAAGTGGTCCTCACCCCTATCTTGGGCAAATTCAAAAAGAGTTTAGTTAATCACCTGTCTGGGGTCTTTCCCCAGCATTCATTCCTGCCTGTGGCAGGGGGTCAGGCAGGATGATCTGATCAGGTCCCTCCTGACCCTAGCTACTATGAAACTATGAAAATTCAAATTCAACCTGTAATCCTTTGCTCAGTAGAACTGTGATCTGTGACAAATTTGAAACATGTTGGATTTAAAATTAAGTATCTAAGAATGTTAGAATATGAAAATAAGCATGTCTATCAGACAACAGCTGTTGGCTGTACACTAAGGTTACAATTGTCTCATACTGCATTTGCTACTATTGTGGCAGTACGTAAGGAGCACAAATTACATGCCAGATCACTCACTTTCAATAGAATAGCTTTTAAAACAGGATTATTTTCACTCCAAAACATGGGAGCACTCAAGTTAACTGGTATGAAATCTTAACATGTGTTCATCTTATCTTTGGGAAAATTCTGAGCATCTCATGTAGATGTGCCCAGGTTGGTCATATTGTGTGATAAATTTTCTATAATTTTATGAAATGTCACCCATTTGGTGAGTCTCTTTCACATAATTCATAAATGTAGTGTAAGTCAAGGATTTGTGTGAGTGCTATTTCTTATTGGATCAACTGTATGGTTGGGACAGACTTAGAAAACCTTTCGGCTGCAGTGTATTCTTCTTTACAGATGAAGAAAGAGCAGATACAGTTAGTATTAAGAACAGGGGTGTGAAATGGGAGAAGACAGTCCTAGAACCAGCTAACAGACAAGAAATTTGCATGAGAAAGGAGAGTTTGATTAGTGGATGATGAAGACCAATCACACATTGCTCACCTTTAGCCTGATACCAAAGGGAGTTCTTGAACAGATATGATAGTCTCTTAATGGAGAATGCACAATATGACCAAACAGGGCACATCTCCATGAGATGCTTAATGTGCAGTAGACTAATTCTACTGCACATTAGCGTGCCATGACAAAAACTGTGCTAATGCTCAGTAGAACTCGCTTACTGCATACTAAGCATCACAAGAAGACCATGCAATGTTGCTATGACTAGTTAGAAGTGGCTACTGCACATTTATGTTGTATCTCATATTAAAGATACTAAACTTAATGCATAGTAACAATCACACATTAATGCAGATGTAGAAATGCCCACTAAGAACCAATATGGTATTGTATATTGATCAGTGTCACAGCTTATAATTTTACCACCTGCTGGGTGCTTTGTTAAGGACTTATCATCAAACACCATTTAGACACCTCCACCTACAAGATTCATCAGGGTTCTGTTCTAAAATCTGCTGCAGTTAAATATTAGGTGCCTAAGTGCTTTTGTGGGTCTGGACCCAAATATTTTCAGTGAAGAGACTGCTTCATAGATGGATTATGTATGAGATAATCCTTGTAAGTATTAGTACATCAAAACTTGCTGTCCTGGTTATTTTGATCAGAGATACCAAATAAGAATTGCTAGTTTGTGTTACAGTTAAGATATATAGCTGCTTTGTATTGTCAGAACAAGTAAAAGCAGCCAGGCCATACTTGGAACACATTTTCATTCACGCCCTTGAACACAAATCTTAAAACATGTTTTCTGGCACGAATCATAAGATTAACAAGTTCAAAAATTATTTTATTTTGAGAGTATTTCCTCAGGTTTACTTAAAAGTTGATGATGAATCAATGTTCCACATGTATCTGTGTGGCAGTGCACTTGCAGTGCCTGCCACTTTAAGGGATGAATCAAGCAGCCAGCAAGTGCTTGATTGTGGCAGCCATTTTAAAACACTGGTTGCCTATATAAAAGCAGCAGTTTGGTACTGGCAGCCTGGCAGAAACATTGCCCAGCTGAAAGGCTGTGTGAAACATCTAGGAGGTAAGGGCAAGAGGTTATGGGGATGGCTAGGAAGCTCTTGGCCCTGGGCATGACTTAAAACTGCACCCTGCCAGAGATGGGTGGCATGGTCGGGTTCCTGGTGGTGCCAGCCAACATTTCGATGAAAAGTAGATTGGGGTGCCTTAACCCCTAGCCCCCACAACACTGGATGCAAGGGGCCAGGCACAGCTATGGTCACCTAAGCCCAAAGTTGGTGCAAGACCCAGGTGGGGCCAGCATGGTTGCAGCCACCTGAACCTTCCCAGTGAAGGGAAACCCAGGAGTCCCAAAGGAAGTGATAGAGGTGTAACCCCAGAGAAGGGGTGGTAGTGAGAGCCCAGAAGAGGGTTAAATACAGCTGAGGATCAGCCTGAAGGCCGAGGGAGCAGTTTGGGCCAGAGACTGAGAAAGGGGTGGGGACTCAGCCAGAGTGTGACGGGCGAGTCCTGACCCTGCTAAGTCCTCCACTGCTAGGAGACTGAATATGGGTTGAAAGTAAGACCTTTAGTTTTAGCACAATTATCTGCCGCTCTGGGAAGAGGGGGGTATGGGGAGATAAGAGCTCCTGTGAGACCCTGGAGCACCAGTCATGGTATGGGGGTATGAGTATCTTGTGGATGCCATCTGCAGGGCATAGACTGTGGTGTAGGGAAGGTTCAGAGCTGCAGATAGCATGTCATGGGTAGTCTTCTACATTTACTACCTCTTTATGGGAACAGCAAAGTTGTGGCAGGTGAGACTGAACAGACTGCCCTGTAGGGACAGGTGGGTAGGCTGGCATGAGACCCAGCCCCAAGCATGCCCCTTTTCACATTCTGAAAGAATTTACTAAAACAACTGCCTAGGAAATTTTGGGAGAAAGTTGTCACTGATGGGTTAAATTATAAAAATCAAAACTGGTCCAGTGCTTATAGGAGTGACCAAAGCACCAATCAGGCCAACAAGGCTTTTGGTTTTTCCCTGAGGAAGAAAAAAACAACAAAACCTGCTTTCAAAAGCATTACTTATACCTTAAATTTTTACTTCCTGTAAGTAAGGGCTAAGTTTAAGATATTTTGGGGAGAAATATCAATTCTTCTTGGTGAGGTCTTAAATACCTGCACTTAAGGAGTTTCCATGTCTTCCTCTGAACTGCTTTCATCTTCAATCTTCTTTTTTATTCCTTGCATTTGGAAATGAACAGCTTTAGACACTTGCATCGATAGATCTTTGGGTGATTGCTTAGATGGAGAACAACAGCACCTGTATGCCTCTAATGCGAAATCTGCTATCAAAGACATGCATTAACATTTCAATGTGAAGATTAAACAGGTATGCTGAAGCAATGGCATAATAAAAACCTGGAAGACTCCTTTTAAGATGCCCAGGTCTTCACTCACAATTTTCCTGCTCAGCTTTCTAATCATGATTATTGAACAAGTTTATTGAATATGCAAATTTCTACAGTAGATTTTAAATTACTCGTATATTTTATATATATATAGATGGTGTCCACTAGATATTAAATATTGTTACTCTTATGACAAGATCCCAAGTTCTCAGGAAAGGGCTTACATTGTATGATAGAGTATTCATGCTGAAAGCTGTCAAAAACATCATTCACATTATTTATCCATAGGGGTGATGACAGAAGGTCAACTGTGATTGTTTGAAGTGTTGCTTCCTAGAGGCACCACTTGAAGAAGAGAATTCCTTATACAGCAAGTGAGATGATAAAGGAAGTTGCAGAAGAGAATGTGACATCTCAAGGAGGAAGAAAAGCAGATTTGTCTACAGTGCTTTGACGCTTGGGGAAGGCCGTTTGAATTAGGCAGCAATATGGACCACCCTTAAAAAGGTTTTCTTTTCAAATAGAAGTTAACGTTAATTTGCATAGGCAATGTATTTGTTCCCATAAGGTAGAAACATTTGGAGGCACTGATAATTAGTTAATTAACCAGATTTTATGAGAAGAGGTGACATTTATCTATCTTAGTGTTATTTTGGACTATAGCATTTTGGCAGAGAGATTTCCCATTGGAAACTGCCGTTTCAAAAAAAAATTGAGAACATAACAGTAAGAAATATATAATAAAATATACAGTAATATGTGATATACTACACTACAACATAGTGTTGATGTTATATAAATGCTTTCTTTTCTAAGATATTTTCAGAATTTGTCCTCATTTTGAACAAAACAAAAGTGTATATGATGGAATTTTTCACAAGATGGCAATTGTATTTGCTTACCAGGTACAATTCTGGGGTAGTATTAACCTTAGAAACTCAGTTATTGCAAGTGCTCTTCATAAGAATGGGACTTACCTAATTGCAAAGTTAGGGTAAGAGAAGGAATTTTGTATCGGGCATGTTGCCTGGAACATGGTGGCACAGAACATGGTGGGAGTGTGTAACATTCCCATGGAGGAACAAGTGTGGATAATGTATTTGAATCAGATTAATATATATAGTGCATACTCATCCCATGAAGAAGAAACCATTTCCAATAGGTGAAAAGGTGTTGGACTTTGATTTCCTATTACTTTGTCTCTTTTTCATATTTAAATATTTGTATAGCAGGTAAGTCCTCATCCAGACAACTTAGGCCACATACAGATATCCTGTTTCTCCTGGGAGAGTCACCATGAGTGCACAGTTGTTTAAGATTTTTCTCCCAGAACAAAAATAACCCATGAACAACGAGCATTAAATCACCTCTCAGGAGAATTCTTCCTGGGAGAGCAAATGTCTGTGCACATTCTCTAATGAGAGAAGCCAAAGCACAGTTCTCCAGCATCCCATGGTGATTTGCACCCATCTCATGCCCTGCTTGGACCCCCTAGACAGTGTGTCACTGGACTCTGCTGCTCTAACTAAATAGGAAATAGTAAACCCCACCCTACACTGTGCTATGAGGACTCACAGGCTGACCCTGAGCAGCCTTGCTCAACCAGCCTGGGTTGCCCTGTGAACTGCTGCCATCCATCTCTGGGCAGACTAAGGGAAACTACAGAGCATGGCAAGATATATGCACAGAGGCCCCTTGGCTGCACAGCATCAGCACTGCAAACTCTATGCTCTTACAGGGCCCATCACTTGAATAGCTGTTCAGGCGTCCCTAAATGTTTCAACCAGGAGAAAAACCTGGAGAATTCTTCCAGGTTATTTGAAAGTGTGTATACACTACAGCCTAGTGTGATTTTTTATTTATTTATTTTTTAAATATGAAAAATTGCAGCTGGCTCTGTGCAGTAGTATGACAGATAGGAGAATTACGTTGATCCCATCCTAAACCAAGTCTATACTCATAGTGATGACAGTTTTGATATGACTGTAGACATTGTATAATATGATAGGGAAGGCTAACACTGTCAGTAAAAAAGTAAAAGATACAGAATGTGTTGAATTTGGGCAGTTTAAGAGCTATCACTTTCCAACGTAGTAGGACTCCTTTAGTCCTACTAAATTAAATTAAATTAAATTAAATTAAATTAAATTAAATTACAAAAACAAAACAATTTCAGCCACTGTTTCTCCATAAACCTCCCCTGCCTTTTTACAGAAATATAATGTGGCCCTCACTTCTGATGAACAGTTATTCATTTCTAGTGGTAGAATTTTTTCTATCATGAGAAGAAACATTCCTGAAAGAGAGAATGGTACAAGTTAAGCTTGCAACTGATCCTTATCTTCTCCTACTTATGCTTTCTGAAGACCAGATAATCCTGGTCTGGGAACAGCAAAGAGAGCAGTGGGGCAAGGCCTGCTATCCTGGGAAAGTCTCCCACCCATTCCCAGGGAGGCTGAAGTAGTGAAACTAACCTCCATCACTACTTGCTTTGAGACACAGGCAGGAAGCATTAGGTGGCTGCTCCTTCCCTTCCCTTCTAGTCTATAGGAGGGCCAGGCACAACTGCACCACCCCATGAATTCTCCAAACTGGGTTGACCCTGGGCTTGGGTAAGCCTGGAGCCTTTCCCCACTGCCTAACTCCTTCTGGGACTGGGAGGAAGTGAACAGCAGCTGTTCCTCAAGCCCTCCACAAACTTGGGTGACCTTAGTTTTGGCAAGGTACAGGGAACATTTCTGCTCTGTTCCCTCTTCCTGGTTCCTGGAAGGAGTTAAGTAGTAGGGATGTGTACAGGCATTCATTCTCCCAGGAAAAACTCCCCCAAGAGTTACCTCTATTGGATCAGAGGCGGGTTATTTTTCTGTCAGAAACACCATTTCTGTTCCAAGAAAAACTGTGCATGCCTGTACACTTGGGGTTTCTATCAGGAGAGTTGTGATTCTGGTAAAATGTAACACTCATCCACAGCCACTGAATATCACAACAGAAAAAATTCACCATTAAGGTGATGTTCTAGTAAACCTGTTAATGTGCTTGTTGAAATGTCACATGTTTTGCTTCCATAGTAAGTTATCTTATTTACGCTAAAACACTAAGATAGACCGATTTATAATCGGCTAGAATGCTGACAGTAATAAAGCTCATGTTATTTCAAACAAATCTATAATGAAATTATAATTCTTGGTATTCAGATGACAACTCATTTATACTTCAGTCACTCAACTATTGCACCTAGCATCTTTACAGCTACATGGAGATCTATGCAGTATCATGCAACTAGTCCAAAGAAGAACACCACCACCTGATAAAGAAGAGCACCTGATTATTTTAAAGAGGAAAGAGAGAGGGAGAAATTTGAGAGTGAACCCTTTGTGACATTCCCTATCCTCTTCTTCCTTGTTAAAATAAATGTATACTTGTAATAAGAAAAAAGCAATGGTAAATAGACCTGTTTCTGGTCACGTGCAAAAATTGAATACTTTAAAGAAAAGGGACTCTTATGCTTTGCTTCTATCAGAAGTATAATGGACCACATTTAAAGGCAGCCAGCAAGCAGAATTAGATTGCTTCCAAATCATTATGAATTTTTGAAACATTTCTGCAACATTCTGCAAAGTGTTTAACATGATAGGACATTAAGGTGTGTCCGCTATATGAAGTGAAGAGGAACATTTTCATTTTGTTTTTTGATTACGGAACATTTTCATTTTGTTTTTTGATTAAGACATCTCTCAGAGCAGTAAACAACTAGTATCACTTTTAAATAATGTACTGTTTGAAACAAAAATACACACACACACACAAAAGCTAAGATCTAATAGACAAAATTATATGTCCTACAATATGCTAATGAGGGAAAGAATCAGCAGCTTTATTAATGAGTCTGAAGAAATTATGATGGCTCAAAATCATTTTTGTACTCAAGGTCATAGAAAAAAAATGTATTTGTAGCTTCTATAAATTGGATATTATTTCCAAGCTTTTCCGGTCCCTATTCTTTTACAAGATAAAATGAGGTAGATGTGTATGCAAAATGATAGCAAAAGAACGTATTTTCTTGCTTTCCTGTCCTTTACTGGATCCAAAGATCCCAAATAATGTTGCTTAGCTAGTCACTGGTATACTTTTTGTGAATAATATAAAATGTTAGAAACCATGAGATTTAGTATTTTACCCTCAAACAGGAATATAAAAATTATTAAAGAAATCCTTCTATACCTACCAGTAGACAAAAAGATCACTACATTTGGAATGAAAATATATGAATACCTATATATATGTGCAAGCAAATAGATCTTACATTTTGAAATATTTAAGCACTGTTTTTCTCTTCAACATACCTTTACATTTAAATTACTTTTTTTTAAATCCTGAAAGAGCAATTTTAAACTTCTTTGTTCTCTCAAAAATATTATATTCAATATCAAATCATGTCTTGACAGATAAAGCTATCTCTATTAAAAATCAAGACATGTAGCATAAAAAAGTGTCTGATTGCTTTCTTGGCAATTGCATTGTTTTCTTTCTGGTTTCTGGAAATTGTCTAGAGATTGGATTCCCCCCTCCCCACTTTTAAAGAGGAGCATGCCACATAAAGTAATGTTTCTGTTTCAAATACCTCATCTTTCTATACTTTGAAGGCTCATTACATAATACAAAAGCTTTTCACCTTCAGAATATGAATACTATGTCTACCCTTTGGGCTTAAACAACCAGAACTTTCAGTAGCAAATTGCCCGCATCACAAAATAACAATATCTACTTTTTGACTCAACTGATGGAGCCATCTCATTCCTGATCTAAACAGCAAAAAAGAGAGACAAGAAAATGAATGTTCATTGTCTGATGTCCCATTGTATATTTATCAGGACCGAGTAGTCAGAAGCTTACTGATAAAAAATACAATAGGAAATCTTACACCGTCTCTGCATACATGAAATTCTGCCCACGTCATTTAAAAGGCCAGGAGCAACAAAACCTGACAGTGTGCATCTTGGGTTTGGTTGAAATAGAAGGTTTAAATTACTTCCTATGTAGCCTAAATCTTCCATTTTCCTTTGCATCATGTATTTGTTGTCAAATGCAACGCATGTTACAGAAGTCTTGGTTCGTAGAGTATGCCATCTGCATTGTTGTCTGAAGGCTTCTTCCTAGCCATTTTACCAAACCACATAGATAGACAGGTGACTTGGATGAGCTCCTATAGCATGATCTTTCAGGTAACGTGCACTATGAAAAAATCTACTTTTCTAATAAATACATGTAATCAAAGATATTTCATTTACTTCATGAGAGAGATGATGTTATATAGCCTTATCTTTTCAAAACTCTGAGGCAACTGCCAATTAATTGAATAGCACTGATTATAGTTTTAGTAAGAAATTTACTTTCTGCCCTTTTGGTTAGTGGAAAGCGGTGATGATGACAGTCACAAGAAAATTGAGTTATTTTTATGTAGAAACCCAAAATAAATGACAGTTTGGGATACTCCTCATGATTGGATGGGTTCCTCTAGCTTTCCAGTAAATGCAAATTTAAGAGACATAAACAACCTTTCATTCCAAAACAGGAAAGTTATAGGGAAAAAAGAAAACATGCATATTCATCACTTCAGCAAGTTAAAAAAAAGTCTACTCATAATACTACTTAAATGAGACGATCATCTGACAATCCAGACCTCTATTCTTTATGCACATATTGTTATAGTTGTTTAATACAGGAATTGTCAAATTGACTTTGTTTTTCTATCTTTTGTGGTGAGGGACAATAGTGAATGGCCGAGATCTCCGTCTTCCCCAAAGCATCTTAATTTAGGAGGAGCTAAACATGTACTGTGACAGCACTAAAATATTAATTTCTCACATATTAAATATTATCCCTAAGAACTTATTTTATGGTCCTTGTACATTAAAACCTTCAAATGTGATGTCTGAACTAGTAATCTCTAGTATATATAAATATTACTGCATTCTGAATGAATGGTTCCCCAATATGAAACAATCCCAACTTGCTCTGCCACAGGCTAGCCATTAAAACAAAATATTCCTTTTTCCAGGCAGCAGTCAAAACCATATTTAGGATGATAACTAAAAAGAAAAGCAGATACCAGCAGCAACAAGAGCTTGTTCTGGATTGGATATCATGTCCTGGATATGGTTCAAGGTATGCAGTTTAACTAAGCTACAACTTTATTACTTTAAGTCATTCGGGAGTTATGTGGCAATAACTCATACAGGGAAGACTATAATTCCTTCCTTAATCATTTCCATCTAAAGACTTGTGTAACAGGGGGCTTCCTGGGACTGGTTAGAAGTTAGCTTGCCCACCTGTTTCTGGGCTAATCGCCCACCTCGCCTACCTGCCACACCTTGATGGAAAAAATGATTAAGATATTACCCAGGTGGGAGGCTGCTCATTTCCTGCCCCAATGCCAGGGGCCATTATCTGTGGCTCTGAACCACCCCTATACTGCAGCCCATGCCTCACTGATGGCATCTAAGGTCTTAATGTCTCCAGTCCTACACTGGGCCCCATAATCCACTAGTCTAGACCCAAACTAGATCCCTCCTAATTAGGCGGCCTACTCCACCCTCATTCTGGTGTGCCTAGCTCCCTGTACTCTTCCCCCTCTCAGGTATGCCCCCCCCAGGACCTTTGGCCAAACAGATCCTGGCCTCACCTCTAAGGCCAGTCAAAACCCCAGGCTCCTGGCTCTGGGCATCCCTCACAGTGGGTCCCTGGCCTTTTTGACTCTTTTGGTGCTCACCCTAGCACTGACCAGTTGAGGCTGCCTCAAGTCATGCTTCTGAGCAACTAGCTCATACTCACTGATATGGGTCTGCCTTCTCAGGACCTATTATGGGGTTACCCACCTGGTTGTGGGGGCTAGGGTTATTAAGGTGCCCCAACCCACCTTTCACCTGGGTGGTAACTGGCCTGGCATTTCCTGGGGGCTCCCACACCACCAGGAGCCCCACCAAGCCACCCACTCCCAGCACGGTGCAGCTTTAGGTCATTCCAAGGACCAGGACCCTCCTCCATCAACATGGGCCCAGTCCATAAACCTCCAAGCTGTTCCTGAGCCTCAGCTCCACTGGCTGATGTCTCTCTCATGGCTGCCAGGAAGGAAACTGCTGCTACACACTATATATATCCTGGGTCTCAAAACGACCACTCTAGTCAAGCACCTGGCTCCTGCCTGCTCCAGCCCTTAAAGTGGCAGGCACTAACAGTACCCTGACACCAGCTGCCATCAGACCTTTGGTACATTCACAAGATACCAAAAAGTCATCCTATATTATTCTGAGGGGTGTGAGCATCTAATCAAGTTATATGTAGGAGGGGTAAAGAGTCTCCACTCAAGCAGGCAGGTTTGTGCCTACTGGACAATGGCCATGCCTTTTCCCAATTCCTGAGTGCAGGAGTCACTACTGGTTTTCTTCTCTAGTCCAGATCTCTCTTTCAAGATGCGAGGATAACATTTACCAATAATAACTGTATTTTGGAATATAAGTGACCTTCCCTACCTAAGATATCATAGTTAGACAGTAATAGTTCATTTCAAGCTTTGATGTTAATGTTTTGGGTTTTTTCCCCCCCCTTAGTATTTTATAAAGCATCCTACAAATAAATATGAATTTGGCATTTTTCATGGACATCTAAATAAGGGGTGATAATAACACTAATTATTTTAGTAATACATTTGCATTTTCTAGAGGGCCATGAAACCATAGAGACAACTGCCTAAATTAGTTTTGTGTAGTTGATGAGATAAAATAGAAAACAAACTGCACACAAAAATATTTTATGTTAAGAATAAGAAGACTATTAAATAAGGATATGTCTAAACATTTTCTTTATAAAGCTCAAAATATTTCTGATCAATTCAAGCATTTGAAGTCCCTACCACTTAAATTAGAAAAAACAAAAGTCTTTAACCCAAACCTCAAAAATCCAAATTAAAAGTATATACTTTTCAACATAATGAAGTTATTACTTTTTTGGTGAGGTACACGAGTTGGGTATTCAAGATAACAGAGAAAGGGAGAGTACCTGGTAGAGCCGGCATAATAGACAGAAGAATAATTTTCACAAAAATATCACAAGGGATACAGATAAAGTCAAAGGACAGCCACTATATTCAAAGGATGAGTACTTTTGACAGGAATTGCAAAGACTTAAAAAAATAAAAATCTGACTGATAATTGAAATAGCCTAAAAACTTGCTTTCTGTTCATCTTAAAATGCACTACACCTTCTTTTTCAGTCTTACTACTCATACATTTGTATCTATTTTAACATACCAGGTAGTTCATTTCAATATCTGTCAGACTATTGATTTCTGGTAAAATGATCATACCAAGTATTTTTCCTTTGTAGCATTAATTACGCTATGTATTTTTTTTAATCCCCTACTGGAGGACTGAGTTTTAAAAAAGAGCAAGAAGAGAAAGGGGGGTGAGAGAAAAATGGTAAGTGAATTACAACAGCTGGTTTAAAGCTAGCTAACAGTAATCTTCAACTATATCAAATAAGGAATGTATAGGCATATAAAATTGCCACTAAGTGATTAATTATTGGCAATTAAATATCCTAAGCCATATAATTAATTTAATAATGCAAGCAGTTGTTCATCAAATACTATAATTGTCAATACTTCATTTTTTTTCATTTTAGTGCAGCAGGCAACTATATCTGAAACGCTGCACGGTGTAGGATCTGCAATGTGATTTCTTCAGACATGGCAGCACATAGATGCTCAGGCAGAGCAGGAAAACAGCTATAACCAGAAATTCTGTGGCTGATTGAATCATCTAATCATTCTTGTATCTGGGCACACCAAGACCGCTTCTGCGTTCCCTTTGTTTTCAGTATATCTATGAACACTCAGTTCAATTACTTGGGCAGGACACTGGAATAGAATGCTAAATCTCCTTGTTTGGCCAACCTGACTTCAGTCGTACCTGTAACCAGGGGGCTTTTGTACACACCATGCTTTTTGCCCTTTCTTGCGCTGTAACTGCATGACTGTTTGCACAAGTGGGTTTTTCTGGACGCTTTAAAAGTCTTTCTGGCACATTAAGCTAAAACTCCCCAAACATAGTTTAGTTTGGCTCACCAGGAATTAAAACATCATGTCTATGGGTTTGTTGCATGCAAACACAAAAGGCATTCAAAGATGTGCAATGAGTCTCTTTGTCCACCAGATGGTGCTGCCATTTTTTTGTAGCTCACCCCTTCAAATTGCTTTTACTTTTGAATTGTTTTTTTTCTCCTTGTGCAGTTTGCCAGCTGGGCAATGGGCATAAGTGGGAGGGGAGGGAGGACCTCAGGCTGGAGGGCAGCTCTGGACCATCCTGCTCTCCTGCGGTGCAGTCCAGGGACCAGGCTTAATTCATTCAAAAACCTAGTGCACGCAAACACGGATGCAATGCTCCAATACAAACAAGTTTAAATTTTACAAACATCTTCAATTTAATGTGGATTAAAACCTGGCACCCAAGGAGCTCTAAACCAACATTTTGGTACCTCGACTTAGCTAACCAAATAATAGGTCTAAATTATACTGTTACACAAAAAGCAAAAAAATACAAAAAGTGTCAAGATAACTATACCAGCTTCACACCACCTGAAGACTCATTCAAACACTAAAAGAAATCCTCAGAATGGTTTTCTAGTTTGTAACACCAAAGTGGTACAAAGGAAAGTGGTACAAAGGGAAGGACGAAAGCCCAGCTCAAAATTTAGAGTGGATTACATGTTTAATGTTCAGTTATATTATATTATGTACATTTGCTGTATATATTGCATGTTCAATTTTAATTCAATAAATAAAAACAAAACCTAGTTAAAACCATTAAAATTGATAGTTCTGTTTAATGAAAGCACACCACAAAACCTAAGAATCCATACTTCTTCATTCTTCCCTCTGTTCAGGTAGGTTCCTCTCACTAGCCCCTAGAGTTTTATGACCATTTGAGCATTGCTGTACTCCATTTCAGATACCATCATCCAATGTCCACAAACAAAAAAATAACAGATAACATTATAATTAATTTCTCTATTCTTTCAGTCTTTGCAATAGTGACAACCCTCTTCTGAGGTCCATGGGCAAGGCCATAATTGTGAACTACTTAGCGTTTCATGAATTGAATATAGTGCTCTAGGGAGCATGAGTAATTTCATATCCAATCTTTTATATCCTCTCTAGATTTTCTCTACAAATGCTTCACTGGTTTTGCCTCTCATTTCATTGTTTTGTTTGAAAAAGAAACAATGGAACCCATATCTATGGATTTGATTGGTGGCAGTTAAAATATCTGGACAGTTGATAACAAAATATCTAACTAAAATGGATGCTTACATTATTTACAAACACTACATGTCACCAGTCTTTTGTTCCTATCCACATTTTTTTTCAAATTGCAGAAACAGCATGAAGCATGTCACTTGATAGATTACAAGTATTGAATACATCTGTATAATGTTCTAAACCTAAGACAGCACATAGGACTGGATGGTTCTCCTGAGCCATCAGGTCTATTCCCCAACTATCACAGGCAGTCATGTCATATAACCCCTTCACCCATGAACTAGGAATGTATTGAAAAAAAATTACATATAAAATGTTAAAGCAATAAAATGTTGGTGATAGGAAGTCTTTTGTGATTAATGTCAGTTAAGCATCAAGTGGTAAGATATGTCTGTGAGAAAAATGTTTCAGATTTTCCATACGTCTCACATGGTTTTTGACTTTCCCCTTGTCACTGGGAAACAGAACTGTCATAAGCAACTTAGAAGAGGAAGATCTGACGAAGTCATGATTTTCTTAGCTATGCAGGTGGCACTGGACTTTTGCTCTCCAAAACCAAACAATGAAACTTGACTGTCTAACACATCACTTGCATGCATATCAATGTGATGTCCCAGTCCCAAATACATGTCTCTGTTAGTCTTGCTGTATTTATCAAAGTCAACATGCAAGATTAACTAATTATTGCGATGAATATGAAATGGTAAAACAGGGATCCCATAACAGTATTAACATTTAAAATCTTTTCCCCTAAATAGGACTACTGTTGGCTACAAAGAACCAACTCACAGGATCATAATATATTCTAGTTTACTGGACAAGATGTGAAGTTACCAATAAAATCAAAAATGCAAAATTCGAGTTATGGGTGGTATTGGTCACTTTAGCACAAACACACACATGCACTCATTTATTCAAACCCATGTAGTATATAGTGTATAGTGGCTGCTGTAGCGACTGCAAGCACTAGTGTCAGCATATCTACTTATCTGAGGCCCTGGAGTCTGCTGCTGATGGTCATTAGGCCTGTGCGAAGTGGCTAGTATTTGCTTAGGATTCAGATTTGGCCAGTTCTGGAGACAGTGATTCAATTTGGTGATTCAAATCACTGTCCTGATTCTATTTAGCCAAATCTGATTCAGAGATTCAGCACAGGTAAATCTCCGAATCAGCCAGGCCAGGCCATCTCTGACCCCACCACTGGCTACCCTGCCCACCCCAACTCGCAGCACTTGGGGGGGGGGGGGGGAATGCCCTGGCTCAGCAGGTGTTGCCCACTGCCTTCACTGCTTCACACTGCATGGGGGGCTCTGCATGTGCTCCCAACCCCACCCCTACTCCCCCATTGGTGCTCCACATGGACCAGCTCTGTTCCTTTAAGAACAACAACAACAAAAACTGAAGAAACCTCAGACATCCTTTGAAACACAAGAAAGTCTCATGTTCCAAGTGCTGTCTGAAATTCAGCTGAAGTCAATGGGGATGGAAATGTTATCTAGGTCCCTGTCTGGCTGCGCCTGCTCAGATTATCACTTAGAATAAGCACATAAAGGCTAAGCTCAGACAATCAAAAAGTCTGAGGCTGAATCGATTCAATCTTTGCACATTAGTCTAAACTGCATAGGTTAAACTGATACAAAGTTAAATAGACATTCACTTCTGAATCCAGAAATACAGTCACATGCCTGCAGTGGCTCAGGCCAGAAGCCAGGGGCATTAGAGCGTGCCTCTTTGCTTGGTTGAACCAGACCTCTTGGGCCAAGGCCAGTCCACCCACCCTGCAAGGGGGAATAGGGGTTTGGGGGAAGTGCAAAGCATCCTAGGGAACCGTGAGTTAACTTGAATCTGGAGGGGACCTGGGAGAGAAGTTCAATAAACTGATTTAACCTAAATCAGTGAGGTCTAATACTGCAACCATCCAGGTTTATCTTAAGCTGGTTTTGACCATTTTGAAAGCAGTATATGTGCCCTGAACTTCTGTTGTGTTACAGATTTGAACTACTTCCTGATCACTTACACCAATTTATGTGTAATTTATGTCCCTAGCCTGAAGGTTTAGCAATGTCTTGGTGGATTACAGGGTCCCAGGAGTTGACATAATGACAACTATGTGTGCCTAGTATATTGGTGTCAGTGTCAAGCAAGCATACCAAAAAAGAGAATTGGGTGGAATGGCCCAATCTTTAATTCTATCCAGCAGTAAGACAAATTTCTGGCACATTGTGACAGAGCACCTTTGAGGCCTAGCACTTTAAGGGCTGTGAGTGACAGAAGGGCAGCTAACTGGTGCCAGCCAGCCCTGATGAGGTGGTTACATGACCTGAAAAGGGCCATGTGATTGGAGGAGAGAGCTGAGCAGACTCCATTTTAGCTCAGGCATCCAGGGCTGAGCCAGCTGGAAAGACACCACCCAGCTGAGTAGCTGCTCAGGAACACTTTGGAGTTAAGGGTAGAAGCTATAGGGATGGCAGGGGGCTGCTGGTCCTGGGTATAACTTGAACTGCACCATGCTGGGGATAGATGGCCTGGTAAGGCTGCCTGTGGTGGGGCAGCTCTCCAGAAATGCCAGGCCATTAGCCTCTTCAGTGAAAGGCAGGATAGGCTAGGGTGCCTTATAACCCTAGCCCCCACTACTCAGTGGTGACAGAATAGACAGTGGGGACAGGCACACTGAGGACAAAGCACCCCCTTTCCGGGGGTATAAAGTTAGCTCAAATGAGGGGTAGAGAATGGCCCCAGGAAGGGGTGGGCAGAAAGAGCCTAGTGCCTGGTGACAGGCTAGTGGTTAGAGTTGGCCTAGTGTTAGGCACAAGGGCCATCGCACATAGGGTAGGCTCAAGGAGGAACCCAAAGGGCTGCCTGGAGTGGAAGTAGGCAAGCCTAAGGCCCCAAAGGGGCCACTCAAGAGGAACACGGCAGGTTGGGAAAGGCCCAGTGAAGGACAGCATGAAGGAGAACCTGCGAGAGAGGGCAGAGTGAATGAGGCCCTGTGAGCAGGAGCAGAATGAGTGAGATGAGTAAGACAAGCCCAGCAAAGGGGCAGAGTTTGACCCAGCTGCTGGCTGTAGCAACTATAATTTTGGATGCCGTATGTATGGGATGTAGTAAGGAAGCCATGGGACATAGTAAAGAAGCATCAGAGCCATGTGTAGACCTCATGGCACTGGGACGTTAAGTAGGCAGCCTTCCACTTATTTCGTCTTATATTATTGAACAGTAAGTTGTGGCAGGTGAGACAGAGCAAACTCTCCTAGACAACAGGGTGGGCCAGCACTCAGACTGGCTATGTGATCTTTTCCCAGTCACATGCATCAATTTTGGTTCACCGATTTGTAGTCTCATATTCTTTTTGCCCAATAAAAATAATCTGAAGCCAGTCCTTGGCTTGTATCAATAGGACTTTTGGTTGGATTATTCCAGTTTTGTACTGTTAACTTTTGCTAATTTTTATATACAGGTTTATCTGACAGACTGTGCTGAACTTTGGTCACTTTGACAACTAACCTTTCACAGGCATTATATCTGCAGGTTTGCAAAAGTTGTCTAGGCGTAAAAACAAGCTGCTTTTGATTAAAGCTTTTTTGTACGAGGTAAAAAGAACAGGTGTTGGTGCCGAATTTTAACCTAATAGAGTTTTAAAGTGCTAAGTTATAAATCCTTGGGTATTGGCTTTAGAATAAAAAATAACCCTTATGTACAGTTTAACATCACATGATAAATTAATGAATGAAGAAGGCATAGTTTATTGATAAATATTTCTGATGTTGTATGTTAAAAAAAATAAATAAATAATTCTTTAAGTTGTTAGATGCCCATGAGATAGGATAACTAAGTAGTACTACTTTGGATCATATTTTAATGTGTGTGAACTAGCTTCCTGGCAAATCATTATTTTGCTTTGGTTTAAAAAGTGTACAAGTAAAACTCTATACTTACTAGTTTGTAGTTTACATAATGACAAGACCTTGATCTGGCAACAACTTGTATGTAGGGTTTATGTATTTAAGTTAATGAATAACTTCTTGTATTTCTGTATACAAACCATAGGCAGCAGCACAGGCAATTTACCAAAGGCTACATGAAAAGACTACCATTGTTACAAAGCCAAAGATGCAAAAGGTTTTAGAACTGCAACCTTTAAGTCTGTCTATGTTACCTTAATTCACTTCCATTTCCTTGTAAACATTGTGATGCAGCCTTTAAATACATGACGTCACACTTTGTTTCCGCATAAGCCCCATATGCAATATGCCTCATTCATAGCTGGACACTGCTCATTGACTAAGCAGATTTTTTGCTTTATTCTCAGAATTGAGCATGTTTGTACACTATTCAAACCCTGCTCTGAAGACTGAATTATTAATTTTCTCATGTGCTTTCTAAAATAGGGTATGAAATGGAAGGTACTGGACAATTTAACTATAGATGTAACCACTTTCACCACCTATAGCATGAAAGAATCTGATGCTACTAATCTATGGTTTTAATACATTAAATAAATTGAAGCTTGATGAAATCAGGGATAGGGAAGGCAATTAATAAAAAGGGATTGCTTTCTCAGCCTCTGCATTAGGAATATCCTTTTCCTTTTATTCCTCTATTTAGTTGGGATATCATTAAAAGAGGTCTTTTTCTCCTCCAAATAAGAAACAGCAGCATTTCCCAAAAGTCAGTATTATCAGCTTCTCAAGAGGATCATTTTGTCACTCTAATAGTTTTTCTATTTACTTAGGAAAATGAGCTTTATTTAAAGAAAATGGTTGTCAGGAGACTGGATGGTTCAGCGGAGTTAATGGTTTTTCACCTTGAGGTCTTGTCCAAAATCACTACTACTTGCTGCAAAGATGGTTGGAAAGTGTAAATGTTCACCTTTTCATGAAAAAAAGATCGAATGGAAATTTTCAACCAACTTTAAACTGATTATTACAGTAGGTATAGACCATACAGGTATGAAAACCGAATTGTCTTCTTCACTCAACAGATTGTTTATCCAAGTCAAGGTTGACATGCTCTGGTGGAGTATATTGGAAAACATTGTAATGCTATTGACTGTGCACTCAAAAAATATATTTAGCATATTTTTCAGATGCCTTGTACATGAACACCTTCTCAAAAAATCTTTAAAATTGTTCATGGCAACTGAAAACAAACAACAAAAAGTGTTTAATACCACTGACAAAGGTAGCTAGCTCTGAGCAAGGATGCAACTCAAACAGCAACAACAAAAAATGTTAGACTTTTGTTTTCAAATGTTCAAATTAATCTAAAATCAGAATGAAAAAAAATGGGGGTACAGAGAAAACATGTATGGATATTTCTAAATATATAGGGTTTCATTTTTGTTTGTTGCACCCAACTGAAGCATTTCACCTGGAACTGGTTTAATATTAAACTATGGATGCTTGAATTATTGTTGTGCATCATGGGACCTGCAGAATGTGCAACTCAGTGGTGACTGGGTCAATTCGATATACGTGGAACATTATTTAAACTATTCAGTGTCTGCATAGAATTGTTAGAAGCTTTAAAATCCACATCACAGAAAATACCACTATATATGAGACTATGAAAATTGCCATTTACTGGGTCAGACCATGGTTCATCTTGCCCAATATGAACGTCACACAGGGGGAGGGTGTGGATGCTGAAAGGGAGAGTGAGTTGGGCATGACCAGGGTTTTTTCCCCCACTGTTCATCTCTTACTTGCACACTTGATTTAAGTTTTTTTTTAATAATTTAAAGTACAGGAAATTCCAATTCAGACGTTGTATCTGTAATCCCCATGCTCAATAGCTACCAGTGTCTCTTTCCTCCCGGGAGTTGTCCAATCCCTTTCTGAATCTGGCTAAAATCCCTAAATATAACCTTAAAATCTAAAACCTCTGACTCATAAATATCTCCAAAAAAGCTATCAATAATGAGATCACCCATATTTTGATTGCTGTCCTAGTATATATGTGCAATCACAGAACTGACATCTCAGTACCTACTAGTTTATTATTTAAGAATGACAGGCTAGATTTTGATTACAGTGACATTGACTTAGTACAAGCAAATGTCTCAGAAACATTAGGAGATATTTAAACAGAGTATGGTTTATATATAATGTTAGTGTTGTTTTTCTTAATTTTGTAATGAAACAAGAACACGTAACATTAGTGGAGCAACATCTAGCCATATGATTTTCTCTTATCATTGCATAAAGTATCAACATAGTTCTGTTCACAGGGAAATATCAATTTTTGATGCATCTACTTTTTACAGTTATATATAGTGTGCGTGTGCGTGTGCGTATATAGATGTGTGAAAGACTTGATTGTGTCTTAAAAGAGTCTTAAATTCAATGGGCAGCTGTCAAAATATATATTTTTTAAATATAAAAGTAAGTGAAATGTTTAACTAGAATATTTAGTGAATATAAGCTATCCTAAACTGAATCAGATGACTCACTACTGAAAGTAGGAGTAAAATTCATAAAGTTATAAATTATCCAACTAAGTTCAGTTATTATAGCTAGATATTCAATCAGATCTCTTTATTCATCTTAAATGAAATAATATCTATTTTCTTAACAGGGGATGTTAGACATGGCAGTTGGAGACAGTGAGAAGCAGGAAAATAATCATAATTTAATTTTCACCCAAGTTGTCAGATAAAAAAAGGTAAAGAGTAGGTGAACACCTGATAATGTCAAAACAAACAAACAAACAAAAGCTATCGCCGTGCTCCGGTTCTGAAATAGTGTGGAGAAGAGGGACTTATCTAGAGCACCACACACACACACACAC
>JAGPOW010002791.1:12278962-12298271 GCA_030014935.1 Caiman crocodilus
CAACCTCACCCCCATCCTTCTCTTGTTAGTCCCTCGCCCAGGCGCTCTGTATTTCCCTCATGGCTTTGTCATCTTTTTTGGGATTTTGAAAATCCTTAACATTCACTAATTGAAGTTAAGGCACGGTATGGCCCCAGATAAATTTCCAGAGCATGAAACAATATTATCCATCAAGGGTTCATTTAATTCTATAGTATAAATGTTTAAGAAGATGATTGCTGTTATAACTCTGCCAGGTGGCCAATGGCCTGACCCAAATCCTGGATGGAAATACTATCAGAATAGCCATGTTCCAAATGTCCATTCCTATGCCAGTCCCAAAGGAGCTGTGACCTGACCTAACCTAATTCAGGGATTCATTGTTATCAGGGTACCAGGCAGGCAGGATCTTACTACAATCCATTTTATATTAAGAAAAGGCTGCTACCAGCCTTTGCATTTCTCATCACAAGCAATGAGTAGAGCTTTTAAGCTGCCTAAGTGTAGACAAAGAGGGGTACATACAGCCATTTCCCGCTCCCAGAAGCTGCACAGGGAACCAGTGCAAGTTACTCAAGGTGGGGAGAGGGAAGGATGGGTGGAGTCGGGGGGAGGGATGTGGGGGCTAATGGGTCCATAGGAGAGAGATGGCAGGTCTAGATGGGGAGGGGCTGGGGGCTACAGATAACCTAGTCAGGGTTGGAGGAGATGGGAACAGCACAGCCCCAGGGCTCCTCTGAGAAAACATGAAGATGCTTGGGGGTATTGGGTGAACTCTCTTCTAGATTAGGGTATTAATTAACTCTTTTCTAGGTCAAGCGCATTAATTCATGCAGCAATGGCTATAGATAACTCTTTGTATCAGAATCACAAGTAGGTCTGTTTGTTTGTTTTACTTCTAAAACAAAATCTTACAGGGAAGTGAAATCCTGTAGTACTTTTTGGCAAGAAAATGACAAAAATTGTCCCCAAACCAAGGAAATGTAGCTCCCCAGCTAGGTCTAGTTGTTGTAACAATACCTTTATTGAAGGGTATCACTAAATGCAGAAGTCTAGGAGTAGTCAACAGCATCTTGAAGCGAATCACTTACATTTGGATTGCACTGTTGCCCTACAGATTGTCATATAATATAGACATAACTAATAACACCAAGAACAAGTTAGCTCTGGTACCAGAAACCTTCTAGACAGGGCAGGTTGGAGCTCCATTCCCTGAAAAACAGGGTAAAATTAGCCTGAGCAGAGCAATATGTGGCCTATACTAGATGACTGCATTTAAGGCTGCACTATACTACAGTCTTCAGCATAGACATGTTATGACACTCAAGGGCCAAGACCTTTAATAGCCAACTTACTGTTGAAAATAAAAAGGATATTTGTACTTACACTACTAGGAAAAAATGGTGGTAAGGCAGAACTTGTTAATGTGGATAGACCATTAGATCACAATCCCTGGCCAGACTCTTCTCTTTGTCTAATCAGGTCTTGATTCCAAGTTTCTACTTTTCAACATTTCAACTGCATTCAATTACAGTTCATCAAAAGATCAAATGCAGATAATTAATGGATCATGTCAATGGGACAGTTCTATAAAGTGAATATTCTAGTACCTGCTCATCACGTATTAAGCTAGTGCCTTGAGTCTTCATTATGGGACAGCTTTGCCTTCAAATAAATGCCTGTACTCTCACTCTCTCACCAGTTACTTTTACATGTCGTCATTTTTTTCCTTCCTTTTAATTTCCTTCCTGTTTTCTTTTCTGATCTTGCTGTTTTCATCGTCATAATTTGACCATACAGTAGAAATCAATGAATTGGGATGTAAAAATAACCTCATCTTTACCAAAACACCATGGTCATTTTTACAGCACAATAATATGTCCAGTCTGACCAAATTCTATTCTTGCCTTGTTCTGGATTTCACCCTGTGTGTGACCTTCACCAAGACAGTTCACTAATTGGCCCCAAAGGCATCTGAAGTTGCAAAGCACTTTGAAAATTCAGGTTATATATACACAAACCTGTTTTTATTATTTGTTAAGCAATGTATAGCCACATTTTTTACATCCTTGAGGTTAGGGCAGTCTGTGCTTTATGTTTTGGTTCTAAACTGTCCCCAGAGGTAACTTAGCAACAACAAACTCTAAATAGCTTACATTTACTTCCTATTTAGTCTACAATTGCCTATAATTTGTTTTGACCAACATAAAAATATTAACCTCCACCAGAGTAGCTCATTATCTGAAAACTATTGAAAGTAATGGATGAGCTACTACTGAAGGGGACAATTGGAACTCTCCTAAAACACATCTAATAGTATGTGTGCTGTCTGCACAAGGAAGCATAAAAGAAACCGTGCAAAAATTGCAAAAGGAAAATGAAAAAAGCAGCAGATTAATGAAAGAGCCAAAGAATATTCAGTTCTATGCATCATAGAAAGCTATATAAATGAAGATTAAACAACTGGATCATTTAACCTTTATTTTAAATACTATTCCTCACCAAAAATACTCACTATCTCCTAAAAACACACCAACATTTTCCACACCATGAGAACAGTTTAGCACATTTTAAATTGAGAAAGTGACTGCAGTTAAATCAGATAACTGCTCACTCATCCAGTTTTGAAAACTCTGATGAGCATGGGAAAATAAACATTTAATGAAATCTGTTAAGAGATTTTTCACAAGCAGAATTGCAAATATGCATGTCAATGTACCAGGATTTGAAAAGTGCCAAGCAAATTAGAGCACATCACACGTTTCAGGTCAAATCCAAAAATCAGAGAAAGCATATCTCAATTTGAGGACTAAGAGTTATTTCAAGATAAAGATGTTATCAAAGGATTTCTGTGTCCCAGTACTGCAAGCAGAAAATATTTATGATATGTTTGTTCTCCCTGGTGCTTTTAGTGTAAAACCCTAGAGAGTAACTGAAAGGAAAAACTGTAAGTAATCAAACACTGACTATCCACCACACCACTGAAATAACTATTTGTATTGGCAAGAATTTCCTTCCTAGAAGGTTAAAAGCAGCAACAGCCCTGTTATCTCCAATGGCTGCTGCACTGTAATTACAGGCTTAAGCAAGCAGGAAAGTACAACAAAGGTACAAGAAAAAAATCTCAATAATCAACATGCATATAAACATGGCCCTCCAAGTACTCATGTTCATGTTGGTAGTCCCAGAATCCATACAGTGTGCCAAAAAACCTATATTTCATTATGTACTTCCTGTGATGTATTTAAAGAAGCTCTGATCTTAATGCTCCAAGGGGAAATTTTCACCTATACAATTTATTCATCAAGACAACACGTGAGAAATCCTGGAAGGTGATAGAGTTGATCATGAAGAAGGGCTGAGTTGTCTATTTTCTTAGGGACAGATTTTCAAGTAAGCTTAACTCCTATTGGTATTACTAGTGGTTATTCAAAAGGAGAATTGGTACCCAGACATTCTTTGTTTTCAATAGGAGGAGATAGATGCTGAATACTTTTGGAAACCTGACTACAATTCATCATTAAGATGCCTGAATGGTAGCTGAGGTTTCATTTTTTGTTAAAATTGCTCTTCTTCAGATTGCATCCATCTTACCCTATAGAGGAAGTGCATTTGATGTTCTGCACCAACAGCAAGAGAATAAATTACCATTAAATGTGTAAAATTATTATAATTTTCATAGCACATTTTGATAGCATTCTCTTATCTAACAATGAATTTTATTGTTCCTTGACAGAACATACTTAAAATATAAACCAAGTCTCTCCTTCGTGTCTTTTCTTTGACAGATGCTGACAGCCCTAACATACACCCTAATCCATTATTTGATTGAAACACCTTTAAGTAATATTGAAATAGCATGAAATTAGCTGGTCCAACATCTTGTTAATTAAGAAGGTCTTGCAAATTCTACTCTTGTATAATCGTAACCAAAACCCCCTCATAGTAATAAACACAAACCATACAAGTGAATATAATAATCAGATGGATCAGCCAGAACAACAAATTTCAAATCTAAAATTCTGGTGTTTGTATTTCATAATATATCAGTTTTTCTACCTTGTTTTAGATTGGTGCTAAAATAACAGCTATATTAAAATGCATACTTTTCTGTTCCATAAGATTTATAACCTTTTGAAGAGAGATGCAGTGAAAGTCCTAATTACATTTTCTCACGTCTTTAATAGGTGTTAGAGAGGAAAGGGTAAGAGTGCACTTGGTCAATTTTCTAACCATTTCATATTGAGATGAAAGAAAAATGAAACAAGACAACAGTAATATTCTGTAGTTTAGCAATCTAAGAAAAGTATGGTTGGTGAAAATACAGAAAAATGAAGGGTTTAAACCAGTACCACAAAGGCAGCTCGACAACCCAAGCAAAACTCTCTCTCATTTTAACATGCATTTTACCTGCAGTTTAGTATTACAAACTTGGGCCCCTTACCCCTAAAAAATAATCCTGTTTATATACAGTGAGGAAAAAAAGATGTATTTACTCTTCCTATTACTGATTATACTAAAATCCCAGTCCTCCAAACACTCATAAAAAAGCAAAACATATTAATTTAATCAAAACAGTGAAAGAAATCTCATTTACAAATTCCAGGTTTTTTCTGTCTCATTCTATTCGGCTGATGATAAAACAACTATATTAATTTGCACATGTTACTATTCCATATGAAGGAAGAAACAAAGTCCCAATTACATTTTCTCACCTCCTTAATAGGTGTTAGAGGAAAGAGTGGAAAGTTCACCTGGTTAGTTTTCCAACTTGCTTGTATTCAGATAAGTGACAAAAAAAAAAAAATGCTACACAACACAGACTGTAAAGTAGTTTAATGAGCTAAAAAATAAAGTGTGTGACATTCAAAATGAGAAGAAATTAAAGGCTCTAATAAAAACACTTAGGCATCCAAATGTAGACTAGTGCCTAATAAGATTGACAAAGTGAGGCAGGCACCTAGCTCTCTCAGGGTGTATCTACACATGCATGTTACTGTTGTGGGACAGAACTATCTAATGGCAGAGTAAGTAATCACAGTGAAACACGTGTAGACAGTGACAGAGGCTGGTTGGGGCATGATGTTGCTAAAGTGTGGTCAGCTGTCTGCTGCCTAGCCACAGGTCCACAGGTTCTGCACCCCCGTGCCCCAGCCAGCCTCTCTACCAATCAGAGCGACTTGGAGCCTGAGGCTGACCCCCCATTCCCCTGGCATCCCAGGGCTGCTCTGTCCCAACTCAAACTGCTACCGTCTCAGGCACATGTGTAGATGCTGCATCTAGGAAGTTTTCTCTGGCTCAAACTACTCTGGAGTTTACTACATTGCATTAAATTCATGTGTAGATGCACTCACTCGGTTTCAAAGGGAATCTAAACACCTGGCTTGCATTATAGCATTGGGAAATCTGAATAAATTGTCATTTGCACATGCAGTTGCCCACAGTTGCTCCTCAACAAAGTAATCAGAGCGCATCTACGTGTTGCTATGGCAAAATTGTTACGGCGCCATGTAGTACAGGCAGTCCTCGACTTACAACGTTTTGAGTTACAACATTTCGCACTTACAGCGTTTATAAATTGACACCCTGTTTCAACTTTCCAACATCAGTTTTAAGTTTACAATGCTGGATCCAATGCAACGCCATACCAGCAAACAAGTTTGCTATATCGCTCATCTCCCTGGAGAACATCTGTCCAAACTTCCTTGGGCACTTTATTTGAGAAACCAGCTAAGACTCCAGAAAAACTTGCAGCCAAAACTCATGAGACGACTCCAGCCAAGAACCCTTCAAGAAGTCCAACCAAAAGCCCTTCAAAAAGTCCAGCAAAGTCACCTCAAAGAAGTCCTTCCAAATCAATATGATTGCTATTTACAATATAAATACATTAATGTAGCTATATTACTCGTTTCGACTTAAGGCACAGTTTGTAGGAACCAATCGTGTAGTAAAAGTCTGAGGACTGCCTGTACTTCTTTTTGGAAGTACTAAAGGATGGCACAGTAACAGCCCATACAGATTTGGTGGTTTCTGGTTTGGTTTTGTTGTTTTTAGATATTATGTCACTATAGCGATGTGCTATAGTGCAGAAGCATGTCACTAGTGACACAGCTGCAGCATCACAATCCTTGCCTGCGGATACTATGTTTCTGTAGCACATTGCTATGATGACATAGCGTCACGTGTAGATGTGTCCATCGTGTTTCAGCTGTCACACAACTGGTTGGACGTAGATGAAGAGTGGATTTGTCCTTCAAGTTATCAAAAAACATTATGAGACTTAAGTTGCAAATATGATGTATAGAGAAAGTGAATTTTAAGACAGAAAATCTTTTAAAATCTGCTTTGCTAATAAAGCATTTTACAGAAAAGAAAAACTGCTCAAATAAATATGCGAGTTCAGTGTTCAGAAAAAATTATTCATTATCTCACTATCTTCTTGCATTAGAAAATTTACTTCATTTTTTTTTCCAGGTAATTTTAAGTGCCAAAATTTGGATAGTGCTATGTGTCTTCCTCAATCTCAATGCTATTATAAAAATCTTCAAATCAGACGAGATTCATTCCCAAAGCAATAAGGCTTATAGTTCTTGACGCATAACATGATCCTAAAAGCATTTCTGCATGGCCTCAGCTTTCCCATTATAGCCTAACGTAGTTCTTGTTTCATATCGGTGTCAAAAATCCCATTGATTTAAATAGGGAATAGGATAGGCCCCATTATCTTTACTTTAAACTAACTTTCAAACTATGCTAATATAATTCTAAAAATTAACTTGCTTTTGAAATTTCCTTCCCTCATCCTGAGATGAATTGACAGGCTAAAAAAGAAAGCCTATACATTTGTTTTAACCATCTAAAGTACAAAATCCTATTGCAACTGAGAAATTATTTATTTTATGCTTGTGTAATAGTAGCATTTTATTCACAGGTTTCACCAAAACAGTGTAATGAATAATCTTTATCATTCATTTTAATATTTATACAAATTGTATTTTAAATAAAAAGCATACAGTAAGATTATCCATTCTAGAATTTAATGTTCTAAAATTAAAACAGAACTTGATGTATAGTGATGTAAAAGAACAGGTAAAAGGAAGCAATGAACAATAAAACACAACAGGAAAAATCTATTTGATTTTGACCCTTATTCTTTATGCAAGTATTGCAAATACACCTAAATTACAGACATTCAAAGGGCTGGAGGCAGAATTGAAGCAATCAATATGGATTTCTCTAAACTGCCTAGATTGGATCGGGAGTGAATAGAATTTATGCTCACCCTCCGGTGGAGAAAGGTACGCAGAAGCCTGCACTGGCCAAGGCCAGAAGGCAAGGGGTGTTCCCACATGCCTTGCAGCATGCCAGAGATTGTCCTTCTCATTCAAAATCATGGGGCCATGGAATTGATCCCCTATTCCATCTGTTTTAAATCATTCACAGGTAAGTTGAAAGGCAGCGAAGCAAGCAAATATCCTTGTCTTTAGTTGGGAAACTCTTGTACAGAGCGCTACCAATCCCCTAATTTAGCCTTGATGCTATGTTTGAATAATAGGTGATGATTAATTGCAAGAGAGCTTTGTGTATTGATGTTATTACTAGTTTCTTCCATAATTTTAATCTGTCTATGGAGTCAAAGAGTTCCTTGAGCTCTATGAAAACTAAATACAGGTGATTTTGTTTTTTAACATACTTAGGCTGCTTGCAGACATTAACCCCTCTCCCTCCCCCCAAAATGCACTTTCCTGAAAGCAACAGCGCATTACTTCAACCTGGCTCTGCAGCATCTGTAAAGATCATGTACTTCAGCAGGACTTTTTGGTACCTTAGCTAAAAATGATTCAACCAGCTCTTAGATGAAAGCACCAAAAAGCCCCACTGAAGTACCCAATCTTTACAGGTGCTGCAGAGTCAGGTTGAAGTAACGTCCTGTCTGTTCTGGGCATGCACAGGGTTTGGGGCTTGGCACAGCAATGCACTGAATATTGCAGTGCCTTTTTTTCCCCCCATGTCTGCAAGCACCCATAGATACCAAGTAATACCATACCAAGCAATTGTCCATGCAGGAACAGCTTTCTCTTAAAACCAGCCTTCTCTTCTCCCAAAATATTATTTTCAGAGATCCATGTCTAAAGGTGAAAAAGTAAATGTGTTCCAAGTATCTCAGCAGGATTATGCAAAAGGGTAATAGGTTGATCAGAGGCAGGAACTCGTACCACCTTTTTCAAATTGGGACTTTTGTATTTTTATTCCAACACTTTGGAAAAATGCTTTCTAAAATAACGATATTAAAAATGTTGGTGAAAATTGGGTACCACCAGTTAATAAATTCCTTGAAGATGTGTTGAGAGGGAAAAAAAAAACAGGGCCAGGAGCCTTCCCATTTCTCAGTCAAGATATACACGATCTTACTTGAGGTTCAGAGGTAAGATAATGATCTACTTGTAGCTTAACAGATAACATTTTGGTCAGCAAGAAGCAACCATTCCCTTTACCATTTGCAAATAAGTTGTTAAACTTGCTTTTAAGGAACAAGACCCAAGTATCAACAGAGATATGCACACAAGGAATTACATTAAAATGTTCCATCCCTTTGATGTCAATTATCATTATTTCTCCCAGCAGCTACTAGTTTCTCCCATAGTCTCATTTAAGATTGTTTCTTTTTCTTATCTATCAATTTTTCATAGCCTGTTGTAATTATTTTGATCCACTGAAAGCTAGCATAGTCCTTTTTAAGTTTGTAATCCTCCAAATAATCTTTAGCTTGAGAATATTCCTCATCAAACCAGGTTTTGTGCCTCCAACAGTGCTTATTCCCAGGAAAGGTACTCTCCTTTGTAAGGGCAGTTTCCAGCTGTTGGACAACTGCTTCATCTTCCTTGGATCCTTATACTCTGAGAATATGAGAAGTGGACCGAGACACTATCTTTTAAGAGAGCAACACATTTATGTTGTAGGTCATTATTCCATTGAATTCTCTTTTTATGAATTATTTCTTATTTGGGGGGTAGCTGTACAGTTTTGCAAAGGGCTACCCATAAAATTATAAAGGAATTGTTACTGAGAGGAAAATGGTCACTTTTCACACATAGCAGAATATCAAATTATATGTACTTGTGGTTCTATTTATATGTAATCTTAATTATATTAAGATTATAGACTTAGACTAACATTATAGACCATAGACTTATAGTCTCTAACCTTAATATAATTAAGTCTATAAGACTTGCTCCTTTAGTTGTAACAAATGCAAATGCTCGTGGTACATCTTTGCCAGTTTCTCCATTAAGCATTCTAATATTCCCTTCAACCCATGGTTTTTAAGAGGCACCATCTTCCTTTAATTTCTTATCACATATGGTTGCAGGGGGGATTCTCCATATTTTATTAATATCTTAATTATCATGGGTGTCAGTGACACCAATTCTAGAATTAAAAATCTGCTATTATTATTTCTAATCCTGGAAATTGATTCCAGGTCATCTCCAGAGCATTGCACAACAATTCCCATTTCAAAATTACTTCAGATTTAATGGCATTGGTGGGAAGTAAACATTAATAAGAACCAAGGGAGGTCTACCACAGTATTTAACGAGGATTGCTAGTAGATGGCGAGAGCGTATTTTAATTTCTAATCTCTCAATGAGACTCTTTATGGAGGTTAATGTAACCAAGCCTCCCTGTGATCATCCTTTGGCTCTATCCTTCCAATTGTTTTTATAAAATGAAATATACCTGGGGATGCACACCATCTTCACATACCGTGTATTTTGTAAAATCACAATATGAAAATCATTAAAAGTTCTCCACAATAGAGAACCCAGCTACATTCCAGACCGAGACCAATATCTTTCAAAGGCACAGCAGTTTGATTATCTTTGGGATCTAGTTAATCCTATAAATCCAACGATACAGGGCAGTCATTAGTGGCAACTGAGGCCCTTAACTGCTTATTATAATCCTTGCTCTGGAGGGGCAGGGTGTCTTGCTTGATTACTACCCCATTAAGAAGGAAATTGGCTATCCCAGTTAACATCAGATGCTTAAACTTTTAAAAACAACACTCATCGGAGCATATTTGGCTAAGCCTTTCAATTACTGAATTCTGGACACAAGAATAATATGATTTTCCAATTGCTAAGAAGAGATCCTAAATCCTATGGCTAAAAACCACACAATTTTGTTTCATATTGAAATAAGCTCTCTCTTTTATGGGAGCTAAAGTTTAATAATAATATCTGTTACTTTATCAAGTGTAATAAAATCCTCACTATTCAAGATCATATTGCTAATAAGCCATTTTTTAATTGTCATTGCTTGTCAGTTTTCCATCAATTGTCCCAAGTAAAATATTGTGTGCTTCTAGATGTGATTTTAAATCACAAATTACTTTCTTAATTGCTGTCAATTCATTTGACAGAAGAATTTTTCTTTCTTCATTTCCTATAATCATACCAACTGTTGAAGACATGAGAGATACTTGGCAAGTTTAATTGTCTGGAGTATCCAATGAGTTAAAAATCTCACTCAAATTGGGGTCAAGAGTAAGGGATATGTGTAGGTTTGATAAATCTATATAAAGATGTATTTTACCCAACGTTGTAGTTTATGATGCTTAAATTAACTTTTCTTCATTGATCTTTCCTTCTAGCATCTCATTTTGTTAGGTCATGGGATCACTGGTAAGAGTATTACTGAACTGATGGGAAGAGATCATTTTTAGGCTTTTTAAACAATATATTTCATAATTTTCATCTGTGTAGACAGATCCCTGTTTACTTGCAGCAAAGGAGATGAGACAAGGGCTGCCTCCATACCAGGTGGAGTAAAAATAATAATTACAATGACAGGAACTTTTTCATTATAAAGCCTATTACCCCAAAGAAGTTGTTTTTCTTTAGCGTACACTGGATTTTTAACACCCTGATAATAAACAGGTGTTGAGACTAATAAAAAACAATGCTTATTAAAAGAGTAAAATCACAAAAAAGTAGAAATCAAACAAAATAAGATAAAAGTTCTATAAAAGTTACTAACACTTAAAAAGCATGTGAAATAAATACATAACCCCCCCACACACACTTTACAGACTTACCGAGTGGTCAGTGACCTTTGGCTGTCACCTAGGCTTTATGTAGGAGTTTATTAGCAGTTTATGTACAGGAAAGTTCTAGCTCGCCCAGGTGCAGATTTCACTAATAGAGTCGCTGCCGGGCTCCTACCTGTAGCTCCACACTCTTTTTACGTAGGTGAAAGCATGGCAGATGCACTACATTTACAATGTGAATATATACAGAGATATATTAATTTAAACCAAATTAAATGCATCAGTAAAATAACTTTACCTCCAATGTTATATGCACAAGCTCAGAAGATTAGATTCTTAGGGAGATCAATCCTATGTTATTCCCCCATTGATCCCAACAAGAGTTTTGGTGTTCAAGTAATACAAGAGTAGGTCTTAATGGATGACTGAAATATTCTGACCTCATTTTTCTTTCAATCTAGAGTTTTTACACTAGTCATTTAGATCTGATTCTTGTTCTGCAAATCCAAATGATCTAGGCAAATTTAAGGCATAATGCACCTTGAAGGCTGCTCTATTTTTTAAGGGTCATAATTTCTTCTACTAATTAAAATGTGAAAATACCTGTAGCTAGCAGCAGGCAAAATGCCAGCAGATTTTTATAAAATATACATCATTCAAATTAGAAACTACTGCTGATTTTGCCAGGGTCTTCAGCCTGTTGTCTGAAGATCTGCTACATAATCCCTTCCTCTCCCAGTAGAACCATTGTATTAAAGAGAAAAGATGGGATTGTTACACCATCAGTTGTTCTAATTGTTGTAAGTAAAGTGGGTGCTGGTCCTGTGCTTCACTGTTTTGCTAGTAGCTAGGGGTGTGAGGAGGCTCTCCTCTGACTTGACCCATCTAGTTCCTCTTCCTCCTTTGTATTACAAAATATAGTAATAATTTGGTAATGTCTTCAATAAAATAAATACAATGAAACCCAAACCAGCTGAACAGATTAGGTGGACTTAAGAGAAGAGGTGAGTGCATTTGAGGAGTGAAAATGTCTTTTTTTACCCTACTTTCCCAGCCTTCCCTCTCATATCAATCAAGTCACCTTTTGAAGTAACACTAGTTAACAATGGTGCCCACTCACAACACACAAACATCTATGCTTACTTGGTATTTAGTTCAGTTACTAGTTTTCCATTAAAAAAAAAAAAAACCTGAGAAAAGCATTGCTAAGCTAAGGCCATACCCCCCGCAGGTGTATATTAACATATCTGTTGACATCAATAGCAGTGTACCAGTACACACCAATTGAAAATCAGCCCTCTCCTCTCTCTCTCTTTTTTAAATGAACAAGAAAGTTCTCTGATATTAATATTAACAAAGTCTGCACTAGTTTAACACCCTGACTGATTATTTCTGGAAATGCAGTTTAATGTATTTGAGCAAGTTACTGGAAATTTTACTTTATTACAAATGACTCTGTGCAAAAACACCAAAACAAAACAAAAAATTGGACTCCTTCCATTTTTACTCAGCCATGATTAATCTAGTGTTGAATAATAATTTTTAATTTCCATTTCTTGAATATATTTATTAATTTACCTCCTGCCAATACACTGCTCTAGATGCCACTATTTGGAATTTATTTCTGTGCTTCTTAAGTATCATTTGCATAATGGAATTAAGAGGTCCGTTCATGAGCATTTGGTTGTGGTATGTTGGACAGAGTGGGTAGGTTGTAATTAGTGGCATCTGGCCTTCGTATTCATTAATATGCAAATAGAACTACTACAGGGTACGAATACTTGGCAGTTTCACAAACGTCACTATAGCATGCATCAAATCCACAGTGGTTTTTTTTCCCCCGCAACGTATATATTGTTGAATAAATTATATCTATCTATCTATAGCTATAGATAGACAGATACATATAGCATGACGTAAATATTATATTCTGGTAGAATATAAAGTCAACTATTCTGGATTAATTCAGCACTGACCTGGATTGCTGCCTCCCCCAGAATATGAAGTTAAACACATATTGAGAGGTAGATTCAGTGAGGGCACTAGAATATTGACTACAAATGTGGCCTAATGGATCCTAAATCTAGGTTTGACTCTTTGCTGGTGCCTGTTACTGGCTTGGAAATAAAAAATGTTGTGCTGTGTTAAGGAGCAGCTGCAAAATAGTGGACAACAGATTTTTTTTAATAGACTCATAATTGACCACAGATTCTAGGAAAAACAAAAATGTTTGATGTTTAAACATTCCGTCACTAATATATTCATGTTTGGTATACTACATGATGTACTACATACCCATGGATGACCAACCACTTCAATAGTGCTTCAAATACAGAATCCATCACCATGACAGTGCTAGGCAATGTATTGGTTTTCTTCAGAGACTAGGTTGTTTCTATTCTCCACAATAGTTATCAAATTAAAAAGTATTTCTATTTAGACTACTGACCGACATGTCAGGAATGATGGGAATCAGGTGGGTCCAGAGGGGGTGGAATGGTACAATTTTACCCTGAACCATGCCATGAGAGTCTCTGGGGACTTTTTTAAGTCCCCAAAGCATGTAAGATTTTCCCTTCCCTTCCTCTCTGTGTTCAAAAGGCTTGTCACCTTCCCACCTCCCACACCTGCTGCTTTTCTTGCTATCCAAAGCTGCTCCTGCCCTCTCCAGCCAGGCTGCACAGGAACTGCACTCAGCTAGGAACAGTGATGGGTGCTGGGGCAGGGCGGGGAGCTGCCCTCTCATTGCCATTGCCACTGTCACTGTTCCCAGCTGAGCCCAGGTACCTATGCAGCCTGGCTGGAGTGGACAGAGATGGCTTTGAAGCTTTTGAATCCTCTGGGACAGCAAAGAAAGCAGCAGCAGCAGTAGGGTTGCGGGGGGGGGGGAACGCAGAGAGCGGAGGGAACGGGGCATGCATTTGAGTATGGAGGGAAAGAGAAAGGAGGATTTCCTACATGCTTTGGGACCTTAAAAAATCCCCAGAGGCTCTGACCTCCCAGTCTGCCTACACCGATGGGTAGGGAGAAAATTGGAGAGGAGGTGCAGCCACCCCTGCAGCACAGGTAGCAGCTCCCCTACACCCCTTTGCCAAATAGTGGCTCCACCCCAGTGGCGATGGCTTCGTTAAAATTCCTGTCAAGAGAAAGGCTGATGCTTCAAGCAGTCTGAAGTTCAAGAAATTTTCCCAAATCAGTAGTACTAATCACATGCCAGTTAGATTTTAGACAGTAGCACTGGCCCTGTATCACTTTTGCTGCATTAAAAGTTTAAGGCATGGTTAAAAATGTAGATGACATAGGAGACCTAGAACAGGTGCATGTCACTTCATGCTTAAGAACAGCCCTGAATTGAAAGGTATTCTGGATTGCTATGCTTCTGAACTTTTCTCTCTGCAGTGTTTTTCAGAAACTTCAGTGGCTCTTTTATTGATACTTTCATGAACAAAGGGGTTACATCAGAACTAGATTATCTTTACAAGTAACACCTAAAAGCCTGTTTAGTCTTTTATCTCTAAAGCAGATACTGGCCTTTTCATGGTAGGTTTATTTTAGTGCTGAAAGCGCAAGAACAATGGGAACATTACTTACATTAATTCTGAAACTAATTTTTTTTTCAAGTTGAGACTTTTTAAAGAAGTTGCTGAGTTACATATTAGACAAACATGGTGAGTTCAAGTCAAATATCAATAGCAGAACAAAAGCAATGCCCTTTTAATTTGTCAGATAAGGCATTAGAATGGAAGATTATAAGAACACATATTAGGAAGTGAACAGGTATGCCTGGAAATGAAGCAAGTATTGTTGAATGCAGCCCTGAGTTTCATACTTTTTTATATTGCTCAAAGATTATGGAAGAGTTGTTTTCAATTCTTTAATTTATTTGTGAACGCCCTAAAATGTTCTAGTGGAGGTACAGACCCCTTCAAATTGTATGTATGGGTATTTGCATACTTTTGATTGGTCATAGTCATATTTCATGGCCCCTTAGACTTAGCCTGTGGATGCCCAGGGGGCTTGTGGATGAGACTCGGTACAAGTTAGAAGACTCAAACATTACAAACCTGGGAAATACATTTATAGCTTAATGTTTCAAATAGGACTGCCTGACTAACTCAGCTCAAGCAAAAGGCGGTTTTGATTTGCACTTTATACACTAACCAGAGTGAGTATCTATCTACATGGTGCAAGCTTTCACAGGCTGACACTCACTTCAACACAGCAAATCTACTCTGCCTTCTACATGACTTAAGGTGGCTATATACAGACATTAAAAAAGCTTGAGGTAGAATCGATCTGAGTTGCATCGTTTTCTGTAAGAGGCATGGCTTAGATAGGTCTAAATTCACCCTCTGGTGGGGGTGGGCGACAAATCTTAAATCTGGTTCTGCCATTATTAAACCAGTCTATCTGTGCCAAACTTGCAATTGGTTACAGGTATACACCAGTTTCTGACCACTTATACTGGTAAAAAGTGTAATGTTATAGTCTGGTCATAGTCTCTGTAACTCAGCTCAGTCCAACGGATATAGCATAATATCTTTTACTTTCTGCATATGGACTATTGAAAGGAAGTTATCCTAGATCTGCATTTCAGAATTTCTGTTTGTTCATATAGCATACTAACTTTTGATCTTTTAAAATCAGAATCTTCATGGCTTCATATCTTATTTTGCTTATATGGTTCATGAATCCATAAAAACCATTACACGTCTCTAGTCTGGGGCTGTCCAAATGGAGGCATGTGGGATGCATGGGAATAAGTGGCTAAATTGCAACTCTGCCCCAGGTTCTTACCCACCCTCCACACCCCTCATTGCTCTGGGTGCAACACTATCTAGAGACTCCCCTTCCCTTCGCTGGCTGCCACTTCCTGTCTTCCCCTGGTGTGGTGTCTGCTGTTATGACCCCCAGGGGCTCAAAATTGGACATCCCCACTTTGATCTGCCCTCTTATGCAACACAAGTCACGGTACCAGTGTCACCTGAATGGAACCTAGCCCGGTTCACACATAGTGTATGACCTTTCCTTCCATCATAAAAAACAACATCCTATATTCTAAAATTCACTATATTGGTTCCAGATTTTTTTTTAATCTACCCAGGTTTAAAGGAGTACAGTACATCCTGCAGTCCTTCAGTCAAAAGAGCATTAAAGCCAAAGGATACAAAACTGACTGAAAGATTCAGGCAAATAATATTAAAACATAACTCAAGCATATGAATTGCTTTGCAACATTTGTTCTATTGCTGCAGAGACAGACAGCCTCATATGTCCTTAAATAACATCATCATCATTCCCTTTTTTCACATATACAGGGTCACATCTATGACTTCAAATAGTCTGCTTTTTTCAGTTACCACCCCAACTCCCCCACCCCCAAAAGAGAAAGAAAACAACCTTTCTTCTATCTATAGTATTAAAAATAGAATTTTAATATGGTCACCCTTGTTCTCCTTGAACAACTCTTTTTTTTGTTGCAGTTGAGATACTATGTGCAGAATAAGCACATAAGATTAAATAGAAATCTACCGTATGGATCAGAGGGGATTTTTCTACAAATATTTTACTCAGGAAAGTCAAAGTCAACTTCTGTGAATAAGTGCAGGAAAAAACTCCAGTGCCAAACAGTTAATGTTTAATAAAGGGACGCTTTAAGCATTATGCAAAAGAGGTGCTATCTGAATTATACCTCATCAAATTTGTAAATTATATGCAGATTTCCATTTTCTTTCAAGGAAAAGAGATGAAAACCATACATCTGATATTCTTCTACCATTAACACAATTGAATGGCCTTAATTTCTCAATAGGATCATTCAATATTCATTTTTTAATTTCTGCATTTACACATAATATCTCTCAGGAGACATTTAGCAAATTCTACTGCTGCATTTTTAATGAGAACTATCAGAGGTTACTATGAGATGATGATCTATACTTAATTCATAGATATCCCAAGACATTTATGTAATTCAGGGCTGTTTATATTATTTTAGCTTTTATTGTCTTGAAACATTTGTCCCAATTTGAATTGCATCTTTAATCATTATTAGCATAACAGCCTTTCTTTCTTGACGCCAGTGTCAGAACATATACTATACAATACCATTTTTAATCTTATAATATGTAATGTCCTTTCAAAAGGGTTCTACAACTTTCCAACAATGATTGAAATAACTGAAATTATTACCTTGCAATAACTTGCATCAAACGTTTTCTAAACTATCCAATGGTGCAGTTGCACTTTCATTTTCAATTTTTGCTAATCACTGGAATGCCATGACCTATTCAAGTTAGTACATTAGATAATCCTGGTCTGAAAGGCAGCAACTTTCAGTGCTGTGATGGCATTTAATACATAACTGCTTGAATATTTGTTTGATGGTGTTTTAACTGTACTTAGGAAGTATTAAGTTGAATCTGTGACACAAGCCCATCCATTTCACAAAGTAATCCTATTTTTCCTTCTTCTAAAAATGGTCTTCCTTTCCTATCTTGTTTTAAATAAGCAAGAATTAGAATCTGTCCCTGCTGTGTAATTATCAAAAATTAGTTGGCCTATGCTGCCTCTCCCTTTGGAATCCATGATTTTGAAGACTTTAAAAAATTAAATATACTGCACTGAAACTAACAATATTTACCTAGAAACCATTTTTTCAATTAGTTAGGTAAGTGCTTGCAGAATTGGAATTTTAATAAAAATAACAGTATGGCACTCCTTAGCATAAGTAAATGAATGAAAAAAGATGTTATACTGCTAAACTAGTGAATAAGACTATGAAGAGCTATAACAATATATGCTGTACTTTTCAATGAGTTTCTAATTAATTGTAAATTATCCACTAGCCATTTTTTAAATTTTAAATTATAAATAAAAAGCTATATAAGAAAGTAGAAATTTAACTACTTTAAACTACTTTTCAGGGGGCCTTGTACACAGCCCAGTGATATTCTCTAGAACCCTTTTATGACTTCACCACGCTTTGGCTTTTGCCCAAGAGTATTTCTGAACAAATACCAGATGCCTTCCAAGTTTCCTCTATGGTATAAAGGTCTATTAAAACAGGACAAAGTAAAAAGCAAATTAGATTGATTAAAGTATAAATATTGAAAGTGATTCATGATTTAGAAAAGGAAAATCAGAATGAAATATGATGTTCTTATTCATTTTCTTTGATACAACTTTATGATAACTTTCCAAACTTGCACAAAAAAAACCTTTTTAAAGCCAAATTAACCATTACCACCATATATTAATTTTGCCAGTGAAAACCCAGCATCATTATTTTTTTACTGAATTGTAAGCTTCCTACTTTATTTTTACACTTATGTAATGATCACATATAGAGAGGAACAAAAAAAGTTGTGTGTTAGGTAATACTGAATGATAAACAACATCAAATCAGTGACAGTTTTGAACATTACCATTTCAAAAATGTGTTGAGTATTAATAAGAATATCAGATTCAGTATGCTGATTTAGGTGATCTCAGGGCATAAAGAGCAGAGTCACTGACTTTTCCGAAAACCTAAGAGGTGATAGAGGTTGGTGGTTAATTCTATAGCGCTTGTTCAAAATAATTCCTGCCTGTCATTATATGGACAACAGACCATGCTAAGAACTAAGTCTACATTATGCACCTGTTTTGCATATTGTCAGGGTACCACAGGATATGGACACAGGGTCTGGTATCCTGAGGACATCCACTTGTCTGGCTGGTACCAGAGTAAGCATCAGTCAGTAGAACCGAGTCAGACTCTTACTCGTTATCTCACCTGCCATGTCTTTGATGATTTTTAAGTAAGTCTGGGAGGGTGATGGTTTTTCCCTGACCCAATGCCAGCTGACACTAGTTTGGGTGGACAGTGCGACCAGGCAAACAAAGGAAACGGAGGCTTTTTTCCTTTATTTTCTCCAAGTCCTGAAAGCATCTCCTCTGCTCCTCCCTTGCTCCCTGGCCGAGTCTCTCGATCATAACTCCAGCAATCAAGCACCGTTTCCTGCCCCCACACTAATTGCTGCTTCGCCAGCTTAATCACACACCGGCCACAGCCAGTTAACGCAGAGCAGGGGTTTCTGCGCGCTCGCTCTCTCTCTCTCTCTCTCTCTCTCTTTTATTGAGCTTGTTACAGCAGGCTCCGCCAGGGAGGGCTGCAATCTCCCTCTTGCTGCATCAAGGCTGGTCCAAGGGCATCTTCTTAAGCTCGCCCACCACGTCTTTGCTCTTAAGTAAGTTTGGGAGGCTGCCCTATACCTCCTTGGGCACAGTGTATTGGGA
>JAGPOW010002791.1:12298371-12330965 GCA_030014935.1 Caiman crocodilus
GTGATCTTCCGGACTCTATGGGCTCTTCCTGTATACTGGGTGCTCCCCAGGTACCCTAGCCTTAAGGGCTACGTGTGGCTCCGACCAACCCCAAGCCTCACAGATGGGAAGGATGTTATTCACTCACAATAAACTCGCCCGCTCTCTTGGGCTCCATAATCCCGACTACTGCCCATCGCTGGGGCTCTCTCTCTAATCCTGCCCTTTCTCTAGGGCTCCCTGGACCCACCTTGGTACTTCCTCTCACTCCTGGGGGTCTCAATGACACCACCCCACCTTTGGGTATCTCTATGCCCACTACAGGCCTTCTCTAAAATAATCTAGCCCGCTCTGGATTTCCGATCGAGCCACCGTTTTTTTCCAGGCCCACCACGCTACTTCCCCTTTGTTGGACTCTGTGCTGCTATCCCCTTTTTCTGAGGACCACCACAGCACCCTGTCCTTCTCTTGGTCCCCAGCAAAAAGGGGATAGCAGTGCAATAGGCCCATCGCAGCGCTGCCCTTCTCTCGGGCCTACCGGGCTGCTAACCCTTTTCTGGGATCCACCTCAGTACCCTGCCCTCCTCTTGGGGTTTTTCTGCAGCGCTAGCTTCTGACCAGGCTCGTCATGCCCCTCTTGCGCTTCTCAAATGCTGCCCCTCTCTAGGGCTTCTCACAATACTGCCCCCTGTCTGGGGCTTCCCATGCCCATGCCTAGGCTCTTCCAGTGCCCCTCTCTAGGCTGGGATCTCTGCACCCCATACTGCTGCGCCCTCCCTGGCACTAGGGCCCCACACCCTGTGCGTCCCTATGAGGATACTGCGCCCTCACTGACGCTTATGAGGCCTCCTCCAACCCCTTATAGCCTCACCCAAACCACCGGTGTAATACAACACAAGCCTCCTGGCTATAACTAAACGCAAGGCACCTCGCCATAACAACATAAGCTTCCTGGCTATACCTCATCATCATTGCTCAGAGCTCCTGCCCCTCTGGCTGCTGGTAGGGAACAGCCAGCCTGGCCTTGGCTCTAGGCTTTATAGGAGCCATGCCCTGCCCCTCATCACCAGCTGACCACCACCAGGTGCGGTCGTTTGCTGCCTGCAGTCACCTTAGCAATTCACAGCTGTGTTCCTTATTCAACTGCTAGGGCTTTCCCCAGCAGCTTCCACACACTAGGAGCAGGGCAGCGAGGTGCGCCGCGACAGCTCCTCTGAGCTCTGAAAACCTGATGTTCCTGGGGACTTCAGTCCTGGGACAGGCAAGTTGTTCTTTGCACTGCTGCCTCTGCTCTCTCTTGCTCGTCTACACCTTAGCCCCACCTCATTGCTGCCCACCACCAGAAATAGCTTTGGGCTTCATAAATGGGCTGCTTCAGTGTACCTAGTGAGTTGATAAAGCTGCATGGGAGCACAGCGGGTCACAATGGCCGTACAGATCTTCTCGTTCAGGGCTCCCCATGGAGCGGATACTCCCGACCTTCCCACACACATTACTATGAAAAGTAGCTTTGTCCCTTGCACATTAAACTATGCTCCCCGGGCTACAAATCCAGCCAGTCCACTGTTTTGAAGGAATAGTTCAAGACCAAATATCTGAGCCTAGGCTTGTGTTAAACAATACTAAGTGTAATGTTTCTGTGTTGATACATTCACATAATAGTAGTGCACCTGACTACTAACCATACACATTGTGTGTGTACTTGCTGTAAATTGCCATAACAACACAAATGATAAAAATAGCACTGATCCACTTTCTTTAAGTGCCAACACATAGAGCATCAAGAAATGAATTTGTATCCTATGCATTATTTTCTCTTTTTGATGCTCATATAATTAAAAATCCTGAAAAAAAACCTAAATTCAAATCAGCATTCATTTTTTTAATTACTTCAACTTACTGTAATAGAAAAGTTTGAGTATCTGAGCATCTTACAAAGAACAAGGTTTTGCTGAAGCGGTTACTTAATGCGAAAGTATTTACTTCCACCTGCAATTTGTAATTAACTGTATTTAGATATAGCACTGAAGTTATGCATTTCACCATAAATTCATTTGGTTTTGTGTAAGAATAGTAATATCACAAATAAATCAAAAAAGAAAATGCCAGATACTTGTATTTTTTCTGAGGCCATACATTTCAAAGATATTTTACTGTGTCAATTAAAATTTGTGTTATATGTTGTAGCTTGTCTCTCATATTGTGAAATCACTGCATTATTAGACAGAAATTTTCTGGTAGCATAATACAATTTGAGTGATGCATTTTGACATGAAGCAAAAATCATCAATGAAAAGAGATCATTTCCCAAAAATAAATAAATAAATAAATAAATAAAGCTTATTGTTAAATAATCTCTCTTTGTAACAATTCTGGAAAATAATAGCTTATCACACTGCAATTTTTTAAGTCTAGAATAGGCAATTGTGAATCTGTCTCCATCTTAGGTTAAATTGGTAGGTGGAATAGGGCAAATTATGTATTTGTTTGACAGCAAATACACTTGGATTTAGAAGAACAGTTACTCAAATCTTGTTGAACTGTAACTTGGTTTAATACATAGCTGTGCTGAATCTGTATGACATGCAGTTTACCCTCAGGCAATGCAAAAAATATCCACCTTTCACATGTAATTCTACATGCTGTGAAGATATAAGTCACAATATCCAACTTAGATGTGGTTGGGGAAATCGCACACTCTTCCTGAAAATGAGATTTGTCCAGATGGTAGTTTTGTCTTTTTTAGCTTTCATTTGGCAAGAGCTGTGGGGTGACTGCAGTTTCCCACACCCTTTTTTTTATTTCAAGGGCCATATTTTAGATTGAGTTATTTGTTTAGCGGGACAGATACCAGATTTCATTGTGTCAGTTTTTCTTGTCTGACACTTTTTAGTCAGTTCTCAGTAACTAGCTTTATATGAAAGATTAACTTGGAGTCCTTCTTCCACTCTCTTCCCCCAACACATTCACTTCTTCATCAAATTATATCTTAATATCATGCAGATGCTGTTATTTGGCAGAATATTCTGTCTCCTCTCTATGACTGAGTGCTTGCCCAGAGCAGATGAGCACTGGCTGAGGCTAGCAAGCTGCTCAGTGAGGGGGCCCTGGGATGGCAACATAATGCAACCTACAATGAAGAATGACAGATGTGGTACAGATAGTCAAAAAAAGCTCTCTAACCTAAGGCGCTTTAGTCTAATACCACGTCTATTAAGGGTCAACTTAAAGCATGATCTACTACTTTTAAAGTGCTCCTCCCCAGTATTCACACTCTACTGAAATTGTTGCAGCTAAGATGGGATGGCCACCTTTCAAGAATGCCCAACATTCACCTGCTGAAGAAAATCTTCTACAGCAAATTGTCAAAAGGAGTACACTTTTGCATCACACCAAACAAGCAGTACAAGGACACCCTAAAGGTGTCCCTAGAGTTTTGGCATTGACCTGGAGTCATGGGAGCAAATCGCTCATGACCATCCATCCTGGAGGTCATCAGTCCAGAATGGAGCACTGGCCTTTGAGCAGTGGTGCACCTCCATGTGACCCAGCCACATACCCCTCCTCTCTCTTCTTTCTCCTTTTCTCTTTTCTCCCCCCCTTTTCCTTTCCCGCTTCCTTTCTCTCTCCCTCCTTTCCCCCCCGCTGGATGTGGTTATCTTTTCTTGCAAAGGACGAACAATAGTGCTGTAAAACACTTTTCTATTATGACTTTAAAGCACTTTCTGTGCATTTAACACAGGTTAAGTGTAACGTCTGTACCTAGCCATAACATCATCATTCACAATGATCTGCCCAGGTCCCTTCCGACTCTAGATACTATGATACAAATTCATTAATTTAATTGCCCACCAAGGTATCCCAGCTCAAAGTCAGCCATGGCCCAGTGAGGGCTAATGTATCCATGTGTTCAGCAGGATAAATTAGCTTATGCTGAGCTCCATGTTACTGTGGCTGGATTTTCAATGCCTGAACTACTCAGGTAAAGGTCACTGAAGTATTTCTACAGTATGCTGCTGTTTCCAGTGTAGTATACGCCATGAAAAAAGGGGCTGCCTCCATTTAGCCTTAATGAATGTAGTTTAGCTGACAGAACTTTGGGAAAGTTTAGCTTTTGAAAAATAAAAGTTTTGGGGTCAGTTGGCAACAGTGTTGTCAAAGACACAAACTATACAAGATAAGAGAATAGGGAAGTATGGACACCTGCAACACCTGCAGAATTTTACAGCCCAATAAATATTTTTTTTTCCTAAAGTTCATTAGTACATGTTTAAAAGTTTGTTTTGGAAGGTACTGAGAATAAAGATGTGCAAAGGTCATGATCATGAAATGTATATAGCCTCATTGAATTGGATTATTCACATGAATAAAGCTATTAATATGCATAAGCATTTACAGAATCAGGATCTCAGTATGGTACTTTGGCCAGTTTTCATCCAATAGGATAAGTGTAGGTTCTTAAGTCAATTTACTTGGTACAGCAGGCATATTAGTAAACAGGTATTTACTGAGCCAACAGTAACAACTGCCAACCAAACAAGGTTTGATTCCAGAGTTGCCAGCCGGGTCTTCTAAAGGTGACAAGATGATTTCTGTAATTCACGTTGGGGTTGTATTGCCACAAAGCCATCAGAATTTAAGATGCTAAGCACTGTTTATTGCATCGTTGTGAAAAACAGCTGTTTTATAAAGGGAACTGCTAAGAAATCCTTTGGAACTTTATGCAATATTCTCTGAATAAGCTCCAGTGAGGAAAGATCTTGAATTTTTGATGTCTGGACCTAAGCTTACATAGATGAGTTGGCAGTCCCATAACTGTGATGTCTAGTAGCTGAATTGGGTCTGAAAGCAAACATTTTGCAATACAAGCAACCACTAATAAATCTAATGTAAAAAAAACACAACGTTCAGAGGTAGATTGCTAAAATTTACTTATGACATCCAGCACACGCGTGCACACACACACACAAGGAATGGCAGAAACATTTAAATTAACAAAAAATGTGCTTCAGTTTTGTTTCTCTTAAAAAAAAAGAAAAAAAAAAAGCATTTATTCAATAAAAAGCATGTGTCAAATTTTCAGAGAACCTCTTTTTCAGGCAGCCTATTTTTTCAGGCAGTCATTCTATGCTACTATAAAGATATTTTATGGATTAAGACAGCATAGTGACATTTCCAGAAATAAAACATCAAGATAAAGCTCATTTCTGGCTTTCATTAAGGATTTGAACAGAATGAGTCCAAGAAATTCCTAGCAACTGTAATGTTAAGGGCGCACCTTGTGAGAAACAATGTAGACGAACAAATCTCCATTTAAAAGGCACTGGCCCTCCTTATATTCTGCTGACTTTGTGAGCTGAAGTCTCAATTTGTTCCAATCCATTATTTATTCTATCACCCCTGGGGAAAAATTGATTACAAAAAAATCACTAACAGTTCTGGGATGGAGTAAACTGCCTTTTGACTTCACTTTTACCTGTACAAACCAGGGCAGGACTTTACCTGGTTGTTAACATATTGTTATTTCCAAATAACAGACCCCCTATCTGTTCCTGCCCTAACATTTAGGGGCAGCATGGGTTAATGGGCAGGATGTGCAGCTGGATTTGGCATGGTAGATTGCAAATCAAGCATATCATAGGGAGTATTTGGCAGCTCAATTAATATTAATGATTGGGACTTTGTGTTGAACATGGTTATTTTAAGTTTTGTAAGAAGTAGGAACTTGCTCTGTAAAATCTAAATAAATCAATAAATAATGCAATCAGTTGGTATAATTCAGTCCAAATTGTTAATTGTTCATTTATAAGCCAAATTAAATACTGATCTGATAAAAAATACCCACTTCACTTGCTATGTTTAATGAAACCGCTAATAGTCGTACAAGTATTCATGTGTGTGCGATTTTTTTTATGAAATGTGATTCCTCAGAGTGTGTTTGTCCTGCAAATCAAATTCTCAAAGCCTCTTTTTAATTTCAATTCCTTTTCTGTTATGCATAAGTATAACAATAATTCAGAGGCCACAATGCTTACATTATAAAAAAAAATTACATTTGCTTTAACCTGAATATTTGTTAATCAGGAAGAAGTACTAGAATTGATTGAATGAATTTTAGTAAGTGCCTTTTTGATTTATGCATTTATTTTAATGCCGGTTTCTTAATAGAAAGTTTTAAGGGTAATTGGCTTAATATACTTGCTTCTAAACACACTGATCCATCATACAGAAGGGTGAAAGTGAATCATGGGAAAAATGCAGTAGTTGAAAAATAGTAGTGGTTCCCAATTCTGATTGCCCAACATATTCTACTGTCCTTGCAGGAAGAATAAAATCATATTAAGAACGCAGAGATCATCAAGTATCTGATATCAGGCCTTGATTAAACATCAAACTTCTGGAGAAATTCTAACAACATGTTAACACTAAAATGGTTTGGTGCTGCAATACTCTGAAGCGCCCAACCTCCTGGTGGAGTCTAAATCTTTGCATTAGGCGCTCAGTGTCACAAACCCATTCTTGGGGTAACCCCAAGTTTCTCCCTGCTGTCCCACTGCTCTTATATTGGACATCATGGGTGCAGCATGGGAAACTGCCTAATCCAGGTGGCCTTCTCTAGGGTTGTGAGAAAATGTTAGGTCCCCCCTTTCATAGACAAGGTTAGCATGGAGTACCATTTGCCCAGAAGCCACCCTTTACCACAGGTAATCAAAAACAACAAAAGGATTTCTTATATATGAGAAAAGAATTATACAAGAAAAACTGCCACCAAGTTCAAAAACAGAATAAAATAAAACTAATAAATTTTCTTATCTTCTCATCTAACTACCATGTAAGTCCTTCAGAGGGACTTGCCAGTATTTTCCAAGATCAGCCTTCCTGGTTATCCTGCCATCCCTGGCTGTTAGGGGCCCGGACACCTCCAAAGCCTGAGAAACTCCAAAAATTCTGGCCACTTCACAGACAGCCCTTAAAATGCCCACAAGCTTGTGCCATCCCTACCCCGATAAGTATTGATCTGATAGTTCCTGAGTATCAGAAAACTACCGTGTGGTTTTTTCACCCCATTACAAGCATGCAATAACTTGGATGCATCCCTCCATTCCTTTGGTTAAATCATGTCTAAAATCATAAAGTCATATACAGACAATTCAACACAATCTATACAAGACTAAAAGTGATATATATGGATATAGCACAACACGGGATTTTCAGTGAGACCAGATACGCAATATAAGTACAACAAACAGAAGAAAATCGTCAAGATTCCCCATGAATCCTGGAAGACTTGACAGAGTTCACGACATTTAGGTTCTCAATACTATGCATGGAGAACATTAGGTTTCTATGCATGACACCCAAATTGTGTATGAAGAGAGAGAAACTATCTAATACAGCCAATAAAAGACTTTTTTGTTTCAGGAGGTAGCATGTAGCCTCAGTCTTGGTTTCATGGAGATGTCTATGATACATCAGGATCTGCAATCCTGTACCTTCTGGGGTTAAGACAACCTCACTAGCTAGTTCTCACAAAACATCAGCAGAGGAGGACACTGAGATGATGACAGCATCTTCCATTATGTCTAAAAGCTCTGCAGTCATCCCAGATGAAGAGACACCTAAGGTTAATTCTCCAGTCTCCCTGGTGGGATTAGAACCCAGAGTTCTCTGCTCCCAGGAGAAAGTGCCCTGACTACCTGGCTACAGATATTTAAAATGGGGATCTGATCCCTCCTGCTGAATGTGATCAGGTTCTGAAATGAATTAAATGACCCAGCATGCAGTAACTCAGCACAGTAGACTTGATGATCCTACATATTCCCAAGCCAAGAGCCCTCTGCATGGAATCGTTAGATATTCATCAGGCCAGAGAGAGAGAGAGAGAGACTATAATTCCATGAACATACGGTGCTCACCTCTGTGGTTGGGTTAAACCCTTCCTCCAGTACTTCCTGCATAGGAAAACAAGGTTTTGGCACCACTAGGGACAGTTAAATTGAGAGGATGTTTTGAAGAACAGTTTTGAACTGCAGGAGGTTTCAGGTCCCTTTATGTACCTAGCTTTCACTCATTAAAATCATCACTGCCTCTTATGTACATGCACAAAATTCTTTACCCATGTTAACTTTCACCAACTGATATATGGTTCAATTGTATTTGCAATTTAGACTGGAAAACAATTATTTCAATTAAACAGCGAACAACACCTTCATACACAAATGAATGCATAGTTATTTTCATCTCTCTCATATAATTGTCTACAAAACGTTTTAAACAAACCTGTAGCCAAGCTGAAATGAGATTCTGTTTGAAATTACTGTGCATCAATTGCAACTGAAGTGTTTCCAACTAGACAAAAGACTGCAGTCAATTAGTCTAATTTGACTTGTCAGATTAGAAGGGAGAAAGCATGGTCAAAAAGAGAAGTAAGCATGATACGGGTTAAACTTAGGGACCAAATACTATCCTTGTTTCAACGGTGGGAGGGGGGAGCACAAAAACACACACATCTAGATTTAAGGGAATGACTTGCCTCTTGAAGGCTTTCAAAATTACAATGAATACTTTGACTAGCCAGGAGAAGAAAAATTTCTAAGAAATGAAAGCAATCTCTCTCTTTCCAAAAGGCTTATAGTTCCTTGTTTAATAAGAAAATGACAAAACATTCTCTGTTTCATCAACAACCTTAATGTGACAAGAGAGAAGTTTTTTTCTGTCAACGCTTGCATCACAGAGGGAACTAGAAAAATGTGGTAGGTTATTAGCAATATGTGAACAGCGATTTCCATTGACATCAAGAATTAGGGTTTTGCATAACTACAGAGTCCAGTACAAAAGGAAGAACAGTGCAGAAAATGATCAACTTCATGAATAAGAGGGCTGCTGGTAGCCCATGATCTAGAACTACAAAGTAATGTTTGGTTTCTTAGAAATAAACACATGATCTGAGGTGCTACCGCTTTCTGGGCTGATAGATTTGTGGGAAGTGCGATGAAAAGAAGAAATCTCTTGTGCTAGTGTGAGGTGTGTAAGTTTTTGGATTCCATCTCATTCCCCAAAGTGAAGATATCAAGTCCTACTTTTTGCTTATATCCTATGATAGCCAGTTTTTCAGCTGCTGTGGACTATTGATCAATATAAAGATGCACATTTCAATAGAATCTGAATTATAACCTTTGTCATAACCAGAAAAAGTTCAGACTGCATTTCTCAGTGAACCAGGAAACACAACAAGGCTTCCTCAGGCACCCTTGGCAGAGGTAGTCAACATTGCAGTCCATGCATTCAAAGGAGCACTACAAATGGGACAAAGAATAAATGCTGGAATGATAAACTTAATTTCTTCCCAGTTTCGAACACTGCATGACAAATAAGATGTGGCTAGTGCAGTTGAGCCTTATTTTATTCATTAGCACAGAACAGGGTTAGGCTTAGCTTTCACACTTAAGGTCCCTATTTCCTAGAGGGATCTTATTGATCCAGGTATTAACATAAATTTAATTGTGTACAGACTTCATCTTGCTGTTCCAAGGGACTTATCTCACTCAGATTTCAGCACATAACCACCTTTAATGAGTTCAAAAGGCACATCGCTTTAGTATCATGTCACACCAGTGCTTTAGTGACATCCTGGTTCCAATAGACTTCGGAGGATCCTGTTACAATGTCATCTTTCAGTACAGTCCCTTTTACCACCTGGTAGGACTAAGTTGTAGGGCTCTGAACAGCTTTGGTCCCCCGATTCAATTTTTTTCAGAGATTTGGCCTGATTTGGTGACTGAATCTCTGAATCCAAATCAAACCAGAGGGCCCTTTAATCTCTCTGAATCAAATCAGAACCCTCCAAATAAATTCAGAGAGATTCAGAAAGATTGACAGAGTTTTGGACAGAGACAGCTTTAAATGTTTTTTTCTATATACCTCTATGTAGCAGGTGGCTCGTGAACATTGCAGTGCTCTACGTGTTCTCCCTGCATGGAGCATCTCACAGAAGTGTGGGGGGCTCCCCAGCACACTCAGTAGCAGACCCAGAAGTGGGCCAGAAGCACTTTCAGTCCACTTCTGGGTCTGCCAGGGAGCACAATGTGAGGCCCCCTGTGCCTCCTTGGTTTGGTGACTGGTGTCTCTTGGGTCTGGGGTGGGGGGCCAGAGGTCCCCCTGCAGCCTAATGCTGAGCCAGGGAGGCATGGGGGGGGGGGCAGTGCACCCACTGGCAAACCTGGAATTGGGCCAGAAGTATTTCTGGTCCACTTCTGGGTTCGCCGCTGAGCACATGGAGGGCCCCCCCCCCACTCCTGTAGGATGCTCCACGCGCCCCAGTAGAGCAGCAATCATGAGCGGTGCCTGCTACCTCAATGTCTGTAGAAAACACTTTTAAAGCTGTCTATCTCCGAACCACTGATTCTCTGAATCAGCACTGAATCTTCAGATTTGGCTAAATCAAATCAGGGACAGTAATCTAAATCAATAATCGAATCACTGCCCCCAATTTGGGCAGAATCTGAATCAAATAGGGTCTGCTTCTCACACCCCTAATAATTTGGTATTTGACCTTTTGTCACCCTGAAGAATCTTTTTTTTCTTAAATCGCAAAAACTTTATGGAAGTTTACTTTATAAACAGAAGTTATGAAATGCCGTTTATTTATGGTACTAATATGGCTTCTTTCAGACAGCCTATTGCAGAGCACTTAAAAAAAAATAAGTACATTGTTTTAATTTGGTTTATACGCTCTCAAACCGATGCATAAACGAGTAAGGGCTAAATGGAACAGAAAAAAATATTATCTTAACATTTTTAGTGCACTATACTTTATACATTCTGAGATTCTAAGATAATTAGAATTGCACATTGCCTCAAAAAAATCTGTTGTCTGTAAAATTGCCCATAATGTATTATGTAAGAATAGTTTAATTTACCTATAATGTATTATGCAAGTTTAGTTTAATATTTTTCTTTAGACAAAAATCACTTCATAAACACTGATATTCAATATTCAAATATGTAGATTGTTTTAATTACCACAGCCAGCATATATATTAATTAATAAATGTGTTTACAAGTCATTTCTAAATGACACCATCCAAATGTTAAAATCCTGTCAGGGTAAGCTTCCATGAATGCTAGAAAAATATCAGCTGGTTTGACTTTCACTTTGGCTATATATATTTCTGTTGGTGAATGACATGTCCATATTCCTTCCAGGCATGCACATCCACCCTCCACAAAATTAATGTTGGCAATAGCTCTCCCTCATCTCTATGCATAGTGCAGTCACATTGAGGTTGAAGTGCTGTATTGTTCTCCAGGATCAATAAGTAATTTTTCACACCTCAAATAATACTCTGCTACTGAAGTCAGAGCACTCCTGACCCTGTGCAGGGGTGGCTAGGCTGGTTCACTTGGTGGCTATATTTATCATTGAGACTGACAAGATGAAAACAAAGATGAAATGCTTGAGGAACCACAAAGCTATACCACCTTAGGACTGTCTCAGGAAGGACCATAAGTGGATTCACAGAAACTATGCTGATCCTTTAGTTTGATTCTTCAGGGCAGTGACTGTTATATTTGCATTCTGTTCATTGCCCAGCACAACAGTATCTCAGTTACCATTTGTATCTTTGGTTTTACCAAAATCTAAATATTTAAATTATCATCATAAAGGGATACAAATTTTCTGTCTCTGTGGTTTCACTCAGTCTGTTGGAAAAAGCAGTTATTAGTCAGTCTCCTTCAATCTAATTTCTTAAACGTATTAGAAGCAGTAAGTTTTGCTCTCTTACCTCCTCCAGGTTTAATTTGTACGAAGTTCAATTATGCTGACTATGTTGGTGAAGTCCAATGGCTGCAAGATCAGTGCTTACATTTTCAATATAATTACTTAATGCCTCATAGCAGAGGGCATATGGCATTCTTTAAACTCTTCCTGTTAGTTGGTTTCATAGAAGCTAAGGTCAGGAGGGACCTGAATAGATCCTCTAGCCTGACCCCCTGCCACAGGCAGGAATGAATGCTGGGTTCACAAGACCCCAGACAGGTGATCATCCACACTCCTCTTGAATTTGTCCAAGGTAGGGGCAAGGATCACTTCCCTGGGAAGTTAGTTCCAGATTTTGGCCACCCTAACTGTAAAATATTGCCTTCTGATCTCCAAACTAAACCTATTCTCTATAAGCTTATTACCATTGTTCCTTGTCACCCCAAGTGCTGCTGGGGAGAAAAGGGCTCTGCCTATTTGCTGTTGATCTCCCCTGATAAGTTTGTAGGCAGCCACCAGGTCCCCCCCCTCAGCTTCCTCTTGCTGAGGCTGAACAGGTTCAGGTCCTTCAGTCTCTCCTCATAGGGCCTGTGCTGCTGCCCTCTCACCAAGCGGGTGACCCTCCTCTGAATCCTCTCCAGGCTGGCCACATCCCTTTTGAAGTGTGGCGCCCAGTACTGGACACAGTACTCCAACTGCAACCTGACCAAAGTCGCATAGAGGGGGAGGATCACCTCTCTGGACTGGCTTGAGATGCACGTTTGGATGCATGACAAGGTAGGGCTGGCTTTGCTGGCTGCAGTCTGGCACTGGAAGCTTAAGTTCATTTTGGAGTCAATAATGACACCAAGATCCCTTTCTGCCTCTGTGCTTTCAAGAAGGGAACTCCCCAGCCTGTATGTATGCTGTGGATTCCTTCTCCCAAGGTGCAGCACCCTGCATTTGAGCTGCAAAAGAGACATTCAGAAATGTAAACTTCAGACATTTGATGATACACCCATAACCTATAAAGGTCTGCCCTTCATGTATATAAACTTTATAAATGAGAAACAAAGGTTATAAAACCAAATACATTAACAATACTGCTAAAGTGACAGGTTGTGTTTTTTTTAAATCTAATTAACCTAATTAGTTAACGTATCTGGAAAAGGAGAGCAAAAAGAATAGCATATGGAATTTTCTAATGAATTACCCTTTATCTTCAGAAATCTTTATTTATGCTAGTATAACCTCTGGCACGAGCAGTTTACTAAATCTGAAGTTTACGTGCCTTCATAGTAGCAGATGGCACAAAGGTACATCAATCGAGATGCTTTCTGAATACTGCAGTGGCATTTACCAAGGAGACTGTTATTGTTTACTAGCTTCCTGTCACATTACTTGTCCAAAACAATATACAAAATAATACAAAACACAAAATGAGTCTACAAATAGGATACATAGTTACTTGTTTATATTATTATCTTTATACATAAAGGGAAATCCTGTCTTCATGAAATCAATGGCAAATTTTTGCATTTAACTCAAAAGCTATGAAATAGTGAGAAAAAGCCAAGCTAGTTCAGGAATAAAAGATATAATTTTTACTGATTAATCTAATACATTGCATCTCAGGGCATGGCATACAAGCTATAATTAGGAACAGTCAGCATGGATTCACCAAGGACAAGTCATGCCTGACCAACATGACTGCCTTCTGTGATGAGATGACTGGCTCTATGGATATGGGGAAAGCAGTGGATGTGATATCTCTGGACTTCAGCAAAGCTTTTGATACAGTCTCCCACAGCATTCTTGCAAGCAAGCTGAAGAAGTATGGGATAGATGAATAGACTGTAATGTGGATAGAAAGCTGCCTGGATTGCTGGGCATAATGGGTAGTAATCAATGGTTCAATGTCTAGCTGGTAGTCGGTATCAAGTGGAATCCCCCAAGGATTGTTCATGGGGACAGTTTTGTTCAAAATGTTCAAAACAATCTGGAAGATGGGATGTTTGTGGATGACACCAGGATTGGAGGTATAGTAGATACTCTAGAGGATAGGGTTGGGATTCAAAGTAACCTAGACAAATTGGAGGATTGGGCCAAAAGAAATCTCATGAGATTCAATAAGGACAATTGTAAAGTTCTGCACTTAGGACGGAACAATCTCATGCATTAATATATTAGCCCGGAGACTGACTGGCTAAGCAGCAGTTCTGCAGAAAAGGACCTGGGGTTTACAGTGGACAATAAGATGGATAGGAGTCATCAGTGTGACCTTGGTGCCAAGAAGGGTAACAGCGTACTGGGCTGCATTACTAGAAGTGTTGCCAGCATATCAAGGAAAAAAATTACTCTGCTGTATTCTGCAGTGTTGAGGCCACATCTGGAGTACCATGTTCAGTTCTGGGCCCCCCACTACAGAAAGGATGTGGACAACTTGGAGAGAGTCCATCAGAAGGCAACAAAATCAGCTCAGGTGCTGGGGCACATGACTAATGATGAGAGGTTGAGGGAACTGGACTTACTAATTCTGGAGAAGAGAAGACCGAGAGAGGATTTTACAGCAGCCTTTAACTACCTGAAGGGGTGTTCAAAAGATGATGAGCTGGACTGTTCTCAATGAAGACAGATGACAGAACAAGAAGCAATGGTCTCAAGTTGAATTAAAAGAGGTTTAGGTTGAATATTAAGAAAAATTCTCTCACTAGGAGCTTGGTGAAGCACTGAAACAGGTTACCTAGAGGTGACAGAACCTCCATCCTTGGAGATATTTAAGGCATGGCTTGAAAAAATCCTGGCTGGAATGATGAAGTTGGGGATGCTTCTCCTTTGAGCTTGAGCAGGGGGTTGGACTAAATGACCTCCTGAGGCCCCTTCCAACTCTAATTTTCTATGATTCGATGGACACACCTAACAAGTGAAATGCTCCAAAGTGCCAGGAGAGCCATCTGCATCTTTGAACCCATTTGCCCCATAAAACTTCATAAAAGCACTTGAAAACACTCCAAAACATCATCTCTTTACATGAAATACTCTTGGACTATTTATTGGGCAGAGAGCACAGGACAAGAAGCAGAAAACAGAGCAGCAGATTGGGCAGGGGAAGGGGATCAGGGTGACATTTAAGGAGGGTGAAGTATTAATTTGTGGCGTGCCTGTTAAAAAGATGGCCCCCCACTGTTATAGACTGAGAAACAATCAAGTAAAGTCACTTATTTTATAATACTGTAGCCCACAGGGTTGCTTGAAAAACTGGAAAAGGATTAAAGCAAGTTCACAAGGTTTTCCCTTTCCTTCCCAGGGATATTTTGAACCCTTGAATTTTGAAAAAAACTTCCTCTTTGGCCCATCTAAAATTGTTGCAGAGGCTGACTTCAGTCCTCTGTGACCCTTGAAAAAGCAAGCTTTCTGTATAGGCAAAATGTTCATGAGGGCTGAGTCAGACTGAAGGAGTAGGCCCCTGGATATTAAGGTACAGTACAGCACTTCTTTTTCTTTAATGTTTTGTTGTTATATAGATTGTAAAGAAGGCCTGGCTAGGCAGAGATAATGCACTTCCCTATCTGATCTCTTTTCTAAGGCTGCTTCCTCTCCAGAGGGACTCAATCAGAGATGCTAGACATGGAAAAGACCAAATAGGTCATTTAGTGCAGCTCCCTGGAATGTGAGAGAGACACACGGAGAGTGAGCAAGATAAAATAGCCTGTGTAGTTTTGGAGCCAAGAGAGGAAAACAGGAGCTGAAAATATTTACTCAGTTAAGCTTATTCACCAATTTATAGAAAGTACTCAAAAGTTTAGTATCAATAACTCCTTAACAGGGTAGTCTGTTTTATCATTTAGACTTATGCTAGTCTGTGCATTTGCTCATTATGAGGGCCATTTCCTGCCTTTGATTTTCTTTTGCAGAAGTCCCAGTTGATTTAAATGGGAATTTAAGATCATGCAGATCAGTGAAAGGATATGGCCTTTGCTGGTGACACTTGCTAAAATCAATAGGAAATAAGTAATGGACAGCTGATTGCAAACACAAAAAGGTGATGTGGGCACATATTATCTAAGGTTAAGAATTCTGAAAAGCACTGTTTTGAAAAGAGAGCCTTAATGTACATAGGAAGACAGCAAGGAGAATAATAATAATGTAGCCTGGGAAGAAATAAAGTAATAATTTTCCTGAATAATATTTTAAAGTTAACCAGAGTTTCCTTCTGACTTCTATTTTTTAAGAACATACTGAAACTAAGTGGTATTTGGTGTTTTCTACCCACTGCCCATTAAGTTGTTGTTGTAGGAAATTTTACATTAAACATCTGCTTTAGGTGCCTTTAGTGGATATAAAACATTTCCTATATCATTAAGTGACTACCCTATGCATCGAACCAACTCAAGAAAATTGGTTATTATAGAACTGGTTCCTGAACTGAGTGAGCTGCAAATTGATTGATATCCTCTATATCTGAATCAAAGAAATTATCCACGTAGAATCCCATTAAAAGGAATGGCTACTTTCTATACCTTCATCTCATAATCCCCAGGATGCTCATTAGGAACAGAATGTTGCATCTTTGCTAATGAAAATTTCTCTATCTCCTTGTTTAATAAAACAGAAGAATGAAAGTTTCTCACTTGTTTGATCCATTTAGCACCTTCTCCCTACTACATGATTGCAAAGAGCTATATAATATTGAATTGTGACACTGAAGATACATTTTTATATCAGTATAATCTCTAAAGGAAAAAAGATTCATGTAAATGTCACAGGGTTACTTGAGACATGAGTGATTATTTTGTCATGGTCAAATACTCAAGGCATGTTCATAACATGGCTTACAATATGTATTTTAAATTTCCTTTGGTATATCTCATATTTTTACTTCCTGAAGATTTACCAAATGACATCATCCCCACTTCTCCAAAATTGCTTTTAACCTACAATTATCATTTATAAATTTAGAATACCTACTTATCACACAAACACATACAAATAAATATGTTGAAGAGACATATGTGAGCATCCATCTCAAGACTTATTTTAGTTTACAGAATTTGCAATACCTAGTCTCTTTGACATATGGATACTTTTCCAAACTCAAAGAAACTAATTTTAGTATAACTGGGTGCATCTACCCATCTGCTTTACTGCAGAGTTGACTAATTAACTCCACAGTTAAGCATTACTGGGTATGTTTACACGTGGACATTTAATGGGCATTAGTTCAATTTGAGGCACATTAAAAGGTGTGTACCTACAGGTGCATGCCCTTAATGTACCTTCAAAATGGCTATTATAGGCTAATCATGCCCCTAAATTTGATGCCTGCATACAACAAGTATCAAAATGTAGAAGTGATAAGTTAAAGCTCATTAAGTTGCGTGTAGATGCATTAATGTACATTAACGCAAGGACTTCAATGTGGGATCAGCCATAAGAAGGCCAGCCAGAGCCTAGCCCCAGGGCTTCTGGTTGGCCATCTCTCCTCCTCCAGGGCTGGGCTGCTCTCTGGCAGCTCTTAGCTGCAGCCTATAAAAGCTTCCAGCCATTTTGTGCCTTAGGGCACACAGTACAGAGAGCCTAGAGGAACCAGTGCTCTCTGCAGGAGCTTACCAGGCCCCATGTGCCCTCCTAGACAGGACCAAGGCACCCTCTGCCCATCCTTCCCCCTAGCTGGAGCTGCTCCTTGACTGCAGATGAGTTTTGCAAAGAGCTGCAGCCTGCAGCATCCCTTGCCCAACCCTGATATTCCCCCCAGGGCTGCTAGCCCTGCTCTCCATGACAGTAGGGACAACACCTGCTCCCTGCTCAATCCCAGATCTGTCTCTTTGCAGGCACTGTGGTGAAGCACCTTTGCCACATAGTTCCCCATCCTTGGCCATGCCCCTGCCCTGAGTGCTGCAGACAGCCCTCCAGGGCTGGCAGCACAGGGACAGCCACATGGTGGCCCAGAGAGCTGGTCTGGGGAACACATCCAGCACATCATCTCTGTTGAGTCCCAGCCTTGTCAGAGTGCCCACACCCATCCCGAGTGCCTAGGGCCTCAACTGAACCTGGGAAGAGGCATGCATCTTTGTGGCATTCTGGGGTAGGAATGACATCCAGAGGCAGTTTGTGGGGGGTAGGTGCTTGAACACCCATATTTATGAGGCCATTTCAACTGGGATGCATGTGTGAGGTATGGTAGTACCATGTGAGGCCAAGGTCTTATGGGCACAGTGGGTAGTTGTGACTGGTGATGGTGGGAGCCCGGTGGTAGGAGCCTGATAGTGATGGCAGGAGCCCAGCAGCAGCAAGTGTGGAACTCCTGAGGAGCTCCTGTAAGTGTATTTAAGATGCAGGTTCAGCATTCACGAATATTTGAAACCAGCTTCTGGCTTCAGCATGGCTGTCAAGCGCTGACAGCCATGTCTGGAGGGTGGAGCTCCCTCCAGTGGCCACAGGGGCACATGGCAGGGCTGGACTGGACTGACCTGGGACTAAAGTTAGTCCCAAATCCCACCATGTGTAGACACTTTCTGAAAAATGCTTAAGGAGCATTAGCTTAATGCACGTTAAATTTCAGCCCACTTAAATTCATGTGTAGATGCATGCACTGTCTACACAACCATCCCTATTACAGCAAAGTAAATTAATTAACGCTGCCATAGGACAGTACAGCCCAGGACAAATATTGTCCTTCAGCATAGTTATTTAGTGTTCCTAAATACATGCATAGATGGTGACTGGGGATGCCTGTGGCATGAGGGTGCTACAGTGTTGGGGCTGCTTGCTGGCTAGCCCCCCACTGTAGCACCCTCATGCCCCAGCCAATCCCCTCACACCATGTTGAGCCCAGTCCCTGCGCTGGCAGGCTGAACTCCCAGGCCCCCTGCTGCATTCCCAGGCACACATGTAAACACTGTGCCTAGGAGCAATAAACCCCAGCACAAACTGCACCAGAGTTTATTGCTACATGCTAATTGCATATTTAGATGCACCCACCAACTATAGAGCAAATATCATGTTTGATTTTTCAGTACTTCAATAGCTTCTTGGATGATTTATATGAATGATACATTTATGAATAGCTACCATGCAATTGCTTTTCTTAAATTTTAGCTTAGTATCATGTTGAACAGTAATATGAGGTGCTAGCTAATCACATTGGCTTGAGTCAAACATCAGTCACGGCACAGAAATCTGTTTACTTCACACCTTACTTCTGCTCCATCTACAATAGTAAAATATATCCAATCTACTGCAGATTTCCAGTTGTGTCAAGAAGTTTAACCTATTGATGCTAGAAATTTTGGAAATGTAGGATTAACTCACAATTTGAGACAGAATTGGAATCCTTATCCTCAAAGTTGTAGTGGGTGAATTCAATACGTTATCCTTTTACATTATAGAAGTTTTGAGAGGGGGAAAATAGAAATAAAAAAAAAGTTTTAAAAGCTTTGATTTCTGACATTTAGTTGCATCAGAACAATTTTCTGCCTCTATCTAGAAACATCACGGTCACTTCTTCCATAACCTATGGCTTCTCAGTAATACGTTACAAACTGGGAATAGAACCAGATCTTCGTATTCTAAAGAGCACAGGCAGCTCTCGCTGGATGCAATGGGGAACATGTTGGCTCTGTTTCCAGTTTGAGCTTATTGGGCATTGTGAGCAGTTCTGAAAATCTTGATTCAGGTAATGACATTTGACAGGTCACAGGTTTCCTTAGGCTGTACAGAGCAACAAGCATTGAATTTTGCTAAACAACCTTCTTTAGATTTGGAGAGTGAGAGAAATTGGGTTTAGTTGCTGGCCCCAACCCAAGAAAAGTGAAATGTTTTAAAGGCAAAAACAGTGATGTTGAATAAGAAAATGACTAGGATCTGTTGAAGGAAGGAGTTGGGGAAAGTAAGTACAGTAGAAGCTTGGTTATCTGGCATGAGTGGGTAATGAGGGTGCTGATTATCTGAGAGTTATACCTGCCCCAGCCCTCCCTGCCCCACACAGATCCCTTTCCCCTCCTCCTACCCCTTCCCCCACAGACTATCATAAGCATCACTAACTCATGTAAAAAACAGAAATACTTGATGCATATTCTGGATAGACTCAGCAAAGATTCTGGTTGCTAAAATGAGGATTTGTATTAGGCAATATTGGAAATCCTGGTTAATAGAGTATCCTGGTTAGTAAAAAGCTAGTTACCACAGCTTTTGCTGTAATTATTTTGTTAGGAAAGCAACGCATTTCATTAGGATTTGTCTGGATTTCATGTTAATTTAAAGCTGTAAGGAAAGGACACACTATCAGTGTGAACCTGAATTGAACTAACCTCCTTCACTGAGTTTTACATAAATATATGTAAAACATAAATGTATGTTTTACATAAAGCTAGAGACCATTCACCCTACAGTTACCTAAACACAAACACCCAGCAGAAGGATCAACTTTCCCATATTGCCTGCACTCTTGCCAAGCAGAAATGTACTCCTAGAATGTGCATAAAAATTATGGCGCATGACTGACAGAATACACAAGAAAGATGCTTTCTTTTCCCTAGGTGTTCTAAATAATAAAGGTATTATTTTGAAGCTGGAAATTCTGCTTTGATCTATCTTTTTAACTACAAAGAATATAAAATAGACACCACATTATCAGATAGGAAAAAAAAATAATCAGGGAAAACTGGGGTGGGGGGAAGATTTTGGTTATAACTAGGCTAGGGGAGAACACAGAACCACAAAGATACATATGCAAGAGCATCTTCCTTCCACCTTCTGTATTTTATAGCTTTTACTTATTGTGTCATGTTTGCCATGAATTTGTTCAAAGGAAATAATGATATTCTGGTTTATCATTAATTTGAGCCCTTTATAGTAGTAAAGGGGATACTCAATGCTACTGTTCTGGGTGGGTAAAATTTTACATCCATTTTTCACCATTATAAATGACTTGCTGCTGAAAAACAGACTATGACTCAGCCTTAGTGTGCACTGTATTTGTCTGGCAGACAGACCCCCTAGCAGTGTCTGCTACAAGTAAATAATAACATGAGACAGCTTTACTATCTTTTGGAACATGCATAACTGCAAATGAGAAAATAAAGCCAGTAAACCAAATTTTTTAATTTTGTTTTGGATGAATCCTTAATTTTGAACACTCAGAGAATAAATGTTATCACAAGTATTTGAATACCAGGAGTTTTCAAATTAAATACCAGGATACAAATTAAATATGAACTTAAGTCAAATAGGATCCGGTACTTTTCCCATTGATGTCAGCAGCAAATTTTAGTAACTTCAGTAGAAGCAGAATTAGGCCTATAGAGACACTACTCAATCTTGATAAGCAATAATACACACTGAAACTTATGCCTTCACCATGAATAACATTAGCTAAGTAGATGAAGATATGATAAGAAAAGTGAAGTTGTTAAAAAATGAAAGACAGATAAATCATTTATAATTGCCAGCTAGGATTTTGTATCATCGCTGCTGCCTTTATTAGTCAATTAACATTTCTAACAATAAGACTGACATTAAAGATAAAAATCACATTTGGCTTTACCAGATCTAACACTTGTGTCACATGACATAAAACTCTAAACTACTACTATTCATCTTTCAGTTATTTAAATACTCTTAATTCTTTACCTTCCTTCCACTGACCTGACCGTGCAAGTTACTTGCCTATCACCTAACTGTTAAGTGTATTCCCCCTACTAGAAAGTATTTATTACAGTGGCACATGGTATATCATCTATTATCTCCAAATGAAAGAATATGGTCTACCCAACATGTTCTCCTTTCCCTTTAATCTTTCTGTTGAAAGCTCCTACATCTCCCTGCAGATTACTATGAAGAATGATCGAAACATTTCTTTTAGGTTGATGATTTCTTTTCTCCATACATTGAATGCATGAGAGCAGTTTACTTGTCTCCATAGCTGCATAATGCTAAAAGTTAATCGCATAAACTATTTCTTCAGACATAATGTCGCATAAGAGCTCAGTTACCAAAGTGCCAACAATGCTTGCACATGCAACCAGGCCAAGTTCATTAAGTAATTTTCATGAGGAATATTTGATATATATTAGATATTGAACTACTCCTAAAATAGCCATATTAAGTTGAATAGTCCCAGTGGGATGTCATGTCTAACATCAGTCCTGCTGAAAAAATGGTATTTAAAGGTTTGTTTTTGGGAATTGGCTTATAGGGGTGTGTGTGCGTGCGTGCATGTGTACACACACACACGATATCTATATAAGCATTAGAATGGTTTAGGATGGGCAGCTGGGGTTAATTTAGCTCTAAAAGCCTAGGTCTCTCACAGGTTTCTGAGCCATTAGAAGCAGACAGGCTGTTTAACACAACAAGGCCAATGGATACACACAGCCTGGGAAAGTGGGGACATGTACCATACTGGCCCATAACATGAGATAAGGTGGTACCAACCCGCAAGGCCCAGAGCAGGGTGCTGGAGTTTTTCAGTTTTGGGGGAACAGACCCAATTACAAGGACACTGGTAAAGCCACAAATTAGGATGTGGGCATGTGATTTGTTTATGAAAGTGGAACTTTGGCTGACAACACAGAATGTGGACAGTTTGATGAACACAGAGTCCAATCAGCAATAGCCACAGATGAAGAGTCATCAGGAGAGAAGGAGAATACAAAAGAAGGACTTTGGAACAGCCAAGGGGCCTCCTCCTCATCCTCTTTCTCCACATCCTCCTCCCCGAGGGTCCCTCATCCCTCTATGGCTGTCTCATCCATCCACCGGGAGGGGGGTGTGGTCTTTGGCATCCCACCTCCAGGTTGCTGACATCTGCCACCTAAGAGAGAGCCTTCAGGGTGAAGCCTGCATCCTGGCCACACATTTCTTGACTCTGATAACAGCCCCAGGAGAAGTAGTTATATATAACTACTGGATTGTTTGTATTGTTTCTTTTCTGTTTTCACTATGTAACAATAACATTGCCTATTATCAAATGGAAGGGTTATTGTCAATCTGAGGGTGGGTCCCCCTCCCCAAAGATGGTATCTGGGTCCTAAATCCAGAGCCAACAGTAAAGGCCTAAATTTTTCTTTGGTTTATGAAGGCAGCTTGTTATGCTGATTTTTCTTCTCCAACACTGGACTTTGCCGTTAACCAAGGTCTAGCTTTTTCCAAAGCTGCTCAGAGCCTTAAATCATGCCCTTCTTCCATTCCTGCCACACCTCAAAACAAAATGCCATCTAAATCCATTTTAATACTGTCTCTAACATTCAAAATATTGTGCATTTTTTCAGGTGCACAACAAAAATCCAACAGCAATCTGTGGAAATTTTCATTCAAAGGAGGCGTTTAATATGAATTCTCACATTTTTCTGCTTTTCTAAAAACATTTGTCAGAATCCTGTTGTTACCTATCTAGTGCAGAAACGCTTTCCAAGATCAGCTCTCTCCCCCAAACTTTCAGCTACTTTACGTATGAGGAAATGTTCCTTATGAGAAGAGCATTGGCTGTACTGAGCACTGTTTTAATGGTGTGCACCTAGCCTATTATACCATATATAATATTTCACAAAAGAAAAATTAAAACAAAGAAACTAGGCAGTTACAGAAACGTAAGTTATGTGTCCTATAGTTTTTTTCTGGAATTTACTTGGATTTTATTTTCTCCATTTTTTAGCTAAGTCAAGAGACAGGAATGCCGAAGCTTTATTATTTCCATTAATTTATGGATATCTATATTTTAGTTTGTGAACAAGCACACTGCTAAGGTTATCATGGACAGATTTTTCCAGTTTCATTTATACAAAGCCCGCATCATCCACAATTCATCCTAAAGCATATCAAGTTCATTTTCAAAATGCTTTCTAAGTGCAAACGTGTGACTGCAGTATTCATGACAAAAGTTTGTATGTTAGTTAAGCTTATATTTTCCCTGATGTTGATCTCCCCAGTCACCAAAACACTTCACTAATTAGGTCCCAAATGCTTATAGTAACCAAAATAACAGCTATCTAAAGCACGGTTCATCATTTTTACGATACAAATCATGATCTACATTGTTATATATCTGAATCTAAAGTATATAGTGAATATGAACAGGCATTAAAAACAAATACAAAAGCCATATACAAGTCAAACACTAAACAGTTTGGGGGAAATACTAACTTTCTAATTCAATTTTCTGGTAACTTTTCAAAACAACCAAGCATTTTTAGCATTTTCATAGCACCAGCAAATTTATGAGCTTAAAATATAAGGGATTAAATTAACCAGCATACTTGTGAAGTCAATAAGCATTAGCCACATTTCACAGATTGAAAAACAGGGAAAACACACTGAAAAAAAATCAAAGTGAATAGCAGAACCAAAAACAGAGTCCTGATTTCAAATGTATTCTTTTTAAGAAATGCTACAAAATTGTTACATCAGTGGGATCACAATACTGAATAGTTAATTTTGTTACAGCTCTGCTTGCATAGATTAGCTGATCTCATTTGTATTCTGATGTCTGGAGTAGACACACATTTCTCCAAAACTTGATATTTCCACAGTTCAGCATCTGGTTACTCAGTGAGAAAAATAAAGTGATGAAGGTTAGAACATCCCTAGGAAGATCAGCAACATCTGCTGAAGTGAGATGGATATATGGCCCAGGTGAGAATTCACAAGGTGCCCTATTATAAATAACAAGGCACCTTCCTAAGCTAATTATTTACACTGGCTTTTTTCCCTAGTGAAACTTTTTATGTATTATGGAATGATATCTCATTGTACACAGAAAAAAACAAGATCAAGGAAATAGCAGAGACCTTCAGAAAAAAAAGCAGGTAACTGAGGAATATGGAAGAACTGTATGAGTATATTTTGAGGAATGTTAAGAAGAGAGACTATAAACAATGAGAGAGACTTGAATGCCTCTCCAAGGACATATCTTTACAATAATGTGGGCCACACATAGACATTCAATGTTGGAAGAACCCAGGAACAACCAGGTTTAAAAATCGCTCCTGAAAGGTTTCTTCTAGGAGACTGACCATCTGCACACTACTCCCTGGCTTAACTCCTCCTGGTGACTGGAGTTCCTCCTGCTTTGCCACACTACTATTTCTGCTCAGCTCCCAGGCACTCGAAGCCAAGTGCAGGAAGTACAGACCCTGCCTACTTCCATTTGCCCCAGCCTTCTGCTCAGCTAAGCAATGTGGGTGGACAGTGAGTTGGGCTTGCAAGGCTGACTTTTGGCCCTACCAGTTTCCCCATGCCTTTTTGTGTTGCTCGGGGGGTGGAAACTGAAAAGCAGGTGTGGTCACAGCCAGGTTTGCTCACTTTCAGCCATACAGACTTCCTCTTGTGCCTTCCACCCCTCGCCCCCACCACCTCACGCATTACTCAGCTGAGGCAGTGATTTAAAAGGTGGAGGGGCTGGAAGCCAGGTGTGAGGTGGCTGTCCCCAGGCCGGGGTCCTAGCCCTTGATAGCTTCTCTTTTCCATGCAGCTAGTTTGGAACAGGGAAGGTTGAGGTAGACCCCACATAGGTCTGGGTCAGCCTGAAGAAGCGTTGGGTAAGGCAGGCTGCCATGTCCCTATGGCAAGTCTTCTGGACCCTTGTCATAGCAACAGAGTGCTCTCTTGCCTCTTCCCCCCCCTCCCCTTACCACCTTCTTCTATTCTTTTGAGTTAGGTAGGGATGAAAGGAGAGGAATGTATTCTGCTGGGGAGAACCAGGAAGGTGGCAACTACATCTTTTCAGCAGCTGCTAACTGCCACTTACCAGCCTGCACCCTTCCCAGGCAGGGAAGAGGACAAACTGGATGCAATTAATGCACAGAAAGCTTACTGATCAGTAAAATCCTGTGCAGTAACCTTTTTGTGAAAGCACGTCTACACATGCACTGTTGTCAGGAGCAAATTTACTCCTGACAAGAGCAGTCCAGGCCAGGGATACTCCTGCCTTGCTCTCCTGCCATATAGTAGCTAGGGGGAGCTCCAGGCTTCCCAGGTGCCGCCTCAGGCTGGCAGAGGACAACAAGGTCAGGCCTGGGCTGCAAGGGAGAAGCTATTTCATAGCCCCATGCCCTGGGGCTGGGAAAGTGTCCCCTCTCCCACAGCTGTTTCCCAGCCCCCTTCTGATCTGCAGATTATGGTAGAGAACTGGAACAGTGTCCCCTTCCCCACAGATGTTTCCCATTGCTCTGCCCAAATCTGACAATTGGGGCAAGGAGCTGGGGAACAGCCATAGGGCAGTGGACAATTTCCCAGGCACCTGCCCTAATCTGCTGGTGGAGCGGCTGAGAGTGAGCCCCCGTCTGTGCAGGGAATTCCCACCCAGGTGGGGGCTCACTGCCAGCTTCCCCACCAGCAGGACAGCTCCCAGCCAGCTGAGTGGGGAAGCAAGAACTGCTCAATCCTGAAGTTGCTTAGCTCCATGCTCCTGTGGGCATCTGAAGTCCCTGCAACATTGGTAATGGGGGGTGGGTGCAGCAAGGGACCTGGCCCCCATGCTGATCGTCTCTTGGCTCCTGGAGAAGTCCTGAGTTGAGCAGCACCAGAACTGACATACCTGCTGGTATGGCTGACCAGGAGCAAATTTTCTCCCAGTCAGAGTCTACACAAGCCATACTGTGCAGTAACTACTGTGCAATTAGTTTAGTACCTGTATTTACAGCATGTCAGAGCAAACCTGATTAAGTGAGTCTGCCAGAGAGTGGTAATTACTGTGCTCCAGCAGACTCCAGTATCTTTTTTATTAGCATCCCTGCACTGAAAAATAGCAGGGATCCCTGCTGCCATTTTTCAGCATGGGGACACTAATACACAAGATGGTCTGGGCACTTTAAATAGAGCAGCTTTTGAAGCTGCTCCAATTAAAGCACCCCTTCCACTTCTGAAACATGTACAAGTGCCCTTAATCTACTGCACAGCAAAGCATCCCATATAGATATACCCAATATCAATTAATGAGTTCGTCAAAGGGCCCTCTAGTGCCCTCTGGCTGGAAAGCTTGCCTGTTTGTCAAGAAACTTCTCTGCAGCAATAGCTCCAGGCCTATTTTTCTACCAGAAGACGTTTCTTTCAGTAGAAATGAACATCTGTACATAGCCATCATCTCTTTCCAGAAACCATACAATGAGGGAAGAGTTTTAAGCACTGTCATAATTTTTCATCATAATGAATGAGCAGAACATTATTCATACAAGCTTCATTAGCTGTTATCTGGACATTATAGCTGGCAGCCCTCAGGATGAAAGTGTTTTATGAAAGTGATATATTACTTTTACTATCTATATCACTGAATTCTGCCAGCAAAGATCAAGGTGGGTCCAGGTTTAGTTTGGAGCTGGGTGTAACAACATTGATTTAAACAGGGTGCACCCGCCCAAAGGGGTGGCAGATGATCTACAATAAACAAGAATAAGGAATGGAAGGGTATTCCCTCACCAGACATAACCCTAACCTTTAGTTCTGTTACCAAAGTTTAAATAGAAAAGTTCTGGAAATTTTAGAAATGCTGGTTTCCATGCTAACACCATTATACACAGCACTGGCTTCCATGAAAACTGGGGCAGCGTTAGTGAAATGATTCTTTCGAGGACACACTTCAACAGTAAATGGACTCTTTCTGAGGAAAGCTTTGTATATACAGAAAGCATATGTGAAACTATCTTATTGTCCCCAAACATGCACTACAAAGTGGAGCCCAGCTGTTCATTCATTTCAGACACAGTGCTGATCTTAAGGTTATGTTTCCAAAGCAATTTCACAAGGAAAAGATCTAGGGACACTCACTCTAAAATCAAAGTGGAGGTTCTGTTCTATGGGAATGTGGACTATATTGCCAGGGAGTTCAAAGGCCCCTTCAATCCATGTGAAATGCATTTAAATGGCAAACTTCATTTCCATAAGAAAGATCTGTTTTCAAGAAAATCACATGAAGCTGCATTCTCAAGATTGAAAAACTGTATCTATGGAGTCTAAGTTATCAATTTGCACATGCATTCTAGACTCTGGTACATGTGAGAATGGGGCTCAAACTTTTTTGAAAATATGGGTATTAACTGCAAATTTTCAGGAATGCATGTACCATAAACTGATCTCCACATCGAAGGATATTATTGCAAGTACCAGGCTTTATCGTTGCTTCATTTCGTTTCACATTGTCATGACAGCATCAGTTACTTGGCCTACCAGCCAGCTCTGAGTGACAGAATAAAAGACAAGTGAAGTTTTACTGAAGCAGTAAATATTCTATACAATATTGGAGTAAGAAACTAGTCACATCTGAGGAAGATTTACATTTATAGTAGATGTAAATGAACTGTCCAAGAAAATGAAAAATATAGATGTCTCCATAATTTACTAGCAGACCACCTCGAAAAGTTTTAGCATACCCTGAAGTGATTACCAAGATAGCCCTGCAGATGATAGGGGTTTTGCATTTGCTGGAGATATTGCTTTCTACCTAGATCAGGGAAAGAATAAATAATGTAATCTAAGAGGCCATTCTCATTATGTTAAAAATATGCAGAATAAGACAGAACTGACAAACTAGGAGAGAATAGCCTTATAAGAAGGAGAACGTTAATTAATATCTAAATAGCAGGGTTGATTGCAAGAAAGATTATTGATTTAATTACTTACAATATGTGCTACTAGTTCCCCTACCTCCAAAAAAGGAATAACATTCTGAAGTGAAATATGTAATTAGAGAGATACCTGCTGATACTCCTCTCGTTGTTGCAGTCTCTATGAAATGAACTCCTCTTTTGAGATACTTGAAACTTTGTTAAAATGAAATTTATTCCAGCTAATACTTAGGCCTATATGCTATCTTAGTTCTGTGTGTGCAATTTCCACCGATATCAACGGGCATTTATCTGTGACAAAGGAGTGTGCACAGTATGAAAGATCGCTGCATGAGAATCTCAGCCACAGAGCATATTTTTAGATATAGGGAAAAAAGATAAAATCAAAGTAAGCTGATCCAAAAATTAAGTTTAAAACTGTACACCCTGTTATCTACGATACAGTCCTGCACAACATGTTGGGGACAATTAGCTTGTCTTGATTGTTTAGATTCACAGAGAGTTATTCAAGACTTCTCTGATTTTAAATTTAGCCAAGAAACATTGCCCTGAGCTTTGTTAATACACGGAAGAACAAAAACAAACAAACAAGACATTGATTAAAAACTGAATTAATGATCAAGTTTCACCTGACTTGGTTTAAAAAAAAAAAAAAAAAAATGCATGAAACAAGTCTTCTTGTCCTAACTTGAAAGGTCACATTTACTCCTGATGTCTAAGGTCATGAACAGGCACTGCTTTTCTAGTGGGAAATGCACTGCAAAGAGAGACACTGAGGCCATTCAAGCCATTTGTCATGGAAAAACTCAGTGGTTGGCTCTTTTCAACTGCAACTTCTTGGCAGCATGGTAATTTCTAGTGCCATATGTAATGTGCACAGTTATGCAGCATGCCACAGGTCATGACTCAGTCCTCTAGTAACCCAGATTTTACAAGCAGAAAAAACACCATAGCCAGAGTGGAGAGAAGACCCATCAGTCTCCATGGAAGCAGAGACTGTAGGGTGGTGCCATGGGTAAGATCTGCACATGCTTAATGCAGTAACTGACTGCTGTAAGTTCACAAAGGCCAGAGCTGGGGTAATAGGGAGCTCATACAAACCGTCTCCTGAAGTGGGGTTAGCATCACATCCTCTGCCTTGCTGCTGGGTTGTTGAAGCAGGTGAATCATGATGCCAATAGATGCTGTCTACCTAAGGACAACTCCTGAACTCCCAGTGTGGACTTTCCTATGACAAACTTGAGACCACATGTCCAGATCCTCAATCATGTCCTCATGGCTGTACACAGGGCTATGCATCAATACACATAGGAGTCAAATGAGCTCTTTGAATAAATGGTATCAGGCTTTAACTCTGTGCCAGAATTGCAATGCGCACTGGGTCTTTTAGCACTGCTGGATCAGGAACTACAGGACATGAAAGCAGCTGGGATCCATCGTGGCCTGGAAGTGAAACAATGAGAATTTAGCAGTGTAAATTTAGGTGCTCTGTGACTCTGTATTCCCAACATGAGAGAGACGAGGGGGTCTTCGTTGCTAATGAGCGTGGCTGCCTGGGAAGCCAGCCCTTTCCTCAGGTGTCCTGGGGAGCCTCAGAGATGGGTGCTCTTGAAAGGCATACTAGGATCATTGCATGCCAGACTTTCGGGTGTGAGATGGTAGCGATACATATTCTTCTCATACTCTGTGGCACTTTAGTTGACTGGACACTTGCATGGCAGTACACTTATTTGAAGTTACATTTTTGCAGCGATGCAAAATTTCTTAGAAATCTTTAGTGCTTCAAATGAATGCCCATCCTCCAAGACACCTAATCCAAGAACTGTTGCACACCCGTCTTGAGAAAGCATCATGTTCAAAGTTAGGACACTGGCATTTTAAAGAAGCAGGGAAATGATGGACTCTGGACTCCATTAATGTTCCTCTTGAATTGTATTTGTTAAAATATAAAAGAAAACATAATTTTATTACTCTAAAGTGTTAAGTTATCCTTCAAAGGTGCAAAACTCTAGGAACCAAATATTTCTGATACTTTAACCTCTACTTACCCCTTGGTTTTTGCTCATAATCATGCAGCTCAGCTTTTGGTTTCATCTTGACATGCAGCTGCAAAAAACTGCATGCATACAATAACTTACAGGGGGAGGAGAGAGAATCACCTCTGCTATTTCCCAAGGATGTACCCTATTCTCAATCAGATGGGATGGGTACACAGGAGGGGGTGCTGTGAGAAGGATGTCAGAATTTTGAGCAAATCCCTCTTTCCTCTATAGAGTTAGCCCAAGCCCAAAGTTTTTAACTATATACAAATTTTTATTTACAATATAAGTAATCACAAAACTAAACATCGTATACATATATTTACACAGTGAACATTAACCAACAACCAAGGTCAAACCCTAAGCAACACTATTTACCCGTCACAATAAAACAATTTCAACAGCATCAACACAATACAACACTTCAATTACAAAATATAAGGCATAAACAGGACCAATCTTAATAACATTTATTCCTTAATATAATCCCTGACCCATGGCAAGGGATAGTCCTCCTTCCAATGGGGTCCCTTGGGAAGTGTCCAGGAAGCACCAGGGGCCCCTCTCCTTAGGGCCTTGACTATGCAGTGTGGGGAGCGGGGGAGTGCTCATCCAGCCCCTCCTCTGGGTTTGCCTGCCCCCAAACGTCTTTCCCCTGTGGGACCCAGAGGCCCAATGACTCATGCTCCCTCAGGTGGTGGTGGTCAGGGCACAGTTCAATGTGGTCTCCTCTGCTGGAGTGCCTCTCCAGGCCTCTCCTGCACTGCTGGGTACCTCCCCACCTTGTGCCCCACTCTGGGCACCGAGGGCTCAGCTCCTCTCAGTTACTGCATCACTGCTGCTAGCTTCTGGGTCTCACGCTGCAGTACTATTTTCCTGTGCCTTGGCTGAGCACAGAGGCCCCTTTTAACACAGGCTGGGCCCTTCAGGCTCCATCTAGCCTCATGCTGGGTGGCCAACCCAAGCAGCCTCCTCTGCTCCCTGGCTCCCAAGGCTCAGCACCACACACTGCCATGAGCATTGTGGGACCTAGCTGCTTGCCAGAAGATGGGGCCTGAGCTGCCTCACTTTGCATCCCTCAAAGCCCTTGCCCCATGTGATGCTCGACGCACCATAACGGACTCCAAGATGAACATGAGCAGGCAGTGTAATGAGGCCATCAACAAGGTCAATTGCACCTTGTCGTGCATTAGCAGGTGCATGACCAATAGAACAAAGGAGGTGATGCCCCCCCTCTATGCAGCACTGGTCAGGCTGCAGTTGGAGTACTATCTCCAGTTCTGGGCACTGCACTTCAAGAGGAATGCAGGGAATCTTGAGAGGGTCCAGAGAAGGGCCACTCGCATGATTAGTGGCCTTCATGATAGACCCTACAGGGGGAGGTTGAGAGAGCTGGGAGATCTTGAGACCGCCTATAAAATTTATTAGGGGAGGTCAACGGTGAAGTGCTGTTTACTAAGGCGCCCCAGGGAGTGACTAGAAATAGTGGGTATAAACTAGTTCAGAGTAGATTTAGGTTAGATATTAGGAAGACTATCTAACCTAACTCCAAAATCGGAGACCAATTTAAAGGTCCAAATTGATTCAAAGCTCTCTGAATCTTCGGAAAAGATTCAAAGACGTTGATGATTTGGGCAGCCCTGGTGGCTGGAGCAGGGAGCTGCAGCTGACTCTGAGCTGGTAAGTACTAGGGTCAGGGAGGGTGGGCCTGGGTGAGCAGGGAGGGGACCATGAGGGGACACCTACTGGCCCCCCCATGCTCCCCACTCCCCCAGCACTCCAACTCCTGCTCAATCCCCTAGCCCCCCATGGCTGCCCTGCCTACCCCAGCTCAGTACTTAAAAAAAGCATCCCTGGTGACTTACCAGATGCTAATCAGGCAGGGGACAATCCCTGCTACCCCCCACTGCCCCACACTGCATGGGGGGGCTCTTCCATGAGATCCCCAATGCCTGCAAGGGTGCCCCACCCAGACCAGCTCCAGCCCTTTAAGAAAAAAAAAAAGCCCCAGGAATCACCACTCCTGCAGTGGCCTTGGGACTTTCAGGAGATCATGCAGAACCCCCCACATGGCATAGGGCAGTAGGGATCGTCCCCCACTGGCAGGAGCAGCGAGTCTGGGATTTGGGTTTTTTTTTCCCCCTTGAAGGGCCAGAGCTGGCCTGGGCAGAGCACCAGAGGGGGGGGCTGGGAGGCTCATGCAGAGTCCCCCTCCATGCAGCATGGGGCAGGGGTGGGGCAGCAGGGATCCCCCCCCGCCAGCAGCACCCAGAGTCTGTG
>JAGPOW010002791.1:12333321-12345571 GCA_030014935.1 Caiman crocodilus
AAAAGTCCTTCTACAGGTACATAGGGAGCAAGAACAAAATGCAAACCCCGAGCTCCGCTATAGAACCCCTACTGAATACATAGGGGCAGCCCACAGTAGATTCCCATGAAAAGGCAGAGCTCCTAAACATTTACTTCCCATCAGTATTCCAGAAAGCTAACAAGAGCTGTGCACCTGCCCAGATGCCCAGAGAATATGGGGAAGTCAACAGACAACATGAAATCAGCCCCAACCAGCTGAGGGTCCTCTTAGAATAGTTGGACATTTTCAAGTCCTCTGGGCCAGATGACCTACATCCAAAGAATCCTAAAAGAAATGGCTGGACTCATAGCAGAGCCTTTGGTGAAGATATTAAAAAACTTGTGGACCTCAGGAATGATCCCGAATGACTGGAAGAGGGCCAACATACTACCTATCTTTAAGAAAGGGAAGAGGGATGACTCTGAGAACTATAGACCAGTTAATCTGACTTTGGTCCTTGGAAAAAAAAATTTTGCATTTGACTCTGTCTCCCATGAAATTCTCTCAGTTAAATTGGAGGGTACAGGCCCTGAACAGCCTATGGCGAGGTGGGTGGATAACTGGATTAGACCCAGTCTCAGAGAGTTTTAAGCAATGAGACAGCCTCATCCTGGGGGGCTGTCTCCAATGGTGTCCCACAGGGATCAGTGCTTGGAACTGTGCTTCTTAACATATTTATTAATGACCTGGATGAAGGGGTGGAATGCTCCATGATTATGTTTGCTGATAATGCCAAGTTGTGGGGAAATGTGAACACACCAGAGGATAGGGTAAGGGTCCAGGATGACTTAGACAGACCAGTTTTATGGGCTGATCAAAATCAGATGAGGTTCAACAGGGAAGTGTCAGGTCCTTCATCTAGGTAGGAAGAACCTGCACCGTAACTATAGGATAGACGGTAGCTGTTCAGAACGGTTACTGTCACAGCATCTGAACGGGACCTGGGCACAATCAACCAGAAGATGAATATGAGCCAACAGTGCAATGAAGTCAGCAAGGAAAACGGGACTCTAGCGTGCATCAGCGAATGTGTTGCCAACAGATACAGAGAGATGCTTCTCCCTCTCTATTTAGCACTGGTGAGGCCACACCTGGAGTACTGTATCTAGTTTTGGGCACTGCACTTCAAGAAGGATGTAGATAAGCTTGAGAGGGTGCAGAGAAGGGCTACCTGCATGATTAGGGGGCTGGAAGACAGGCCATATACGGAGAGACTCCAGGAACTAGGCTCGTTCAGCCCGAGTAAGAGGAGGCTGAGAAGTGACCCAACAGCCCTCTGACATACTTGTAGATGGAAGCACCAAGATATGGGGGAACAACTCTTCAGAAAGGTACCCCTGGGGAGGATGGGGACCAATAGTCAAAAACTAAAAGAGGGAAGATTTAGACTGGACATAAGGAAGAATTTCTTTGTAAGGATAACTAGAACTTAGAACACACTTCTGGCAGAGGTCACCATCCTTGAAGCTGTTCAAGAGGAGGCTGGATAAGTACCTCTGTGCTAATTTGAGGTGATTAATGTCCTGCCTATGGCAGGGGACCAGACTTGGTGATCTTCCAGGTCCCTTCTGCCCATTGAGTCTATATCTCAATTTTGCCATCTGTGCAATTCATACAGATCATTGTGTTTTGAGATGCTTATAAATATTGTTACATATTTTTTTCATTTTATAATGCAGTATGACTAGTCAGGAACAAGGAACCCATTGTGTTTGCTGCTATACACAGAGATCAAGGGCATAGTATTCTTATCACTAACACACTATTCTAAGCTCTCTAGACTACAGAAATGCCCCTGCACTTCTGAAATAATTCAACACAATATATTAGTATAAATCTGCTTGGGGTTTCTCCAGAAATGCCTGGTTTTCATGTATTGTGCATGCTGAGCACGCTGCAGGCTCTTAACTATTAATCAGTCAGCATTATCGCTAGCATCCAAAGCTAGGGATGCCTCGGTCCTCCTCCTGCAAGGTTCAGGGGATGAATCCTTCCACTTTTAAGAGCATATTTTTAAAGGGAGAATGTTCATCCACCAATTCCCATCCCTCTGTGGAAACAAAAATCCAATTCTGCAGAATCTGTATGGAATAAATACTTGTCACAAAAAGCCTTTTCCTTTGTACTATCAAGATTGAAAGGATCTTTCAAGACAGAGGAAAGTGCCTTTCCTAATCTGAGAAGAGGCTGCCTAGAGATAGCCCTATCTCAATTTATCTGTGGAAAATGCTTTACTATTCATTTCATGAAAAGTCTATAACAAATTCAAACTAAAAGAAAAATTCCAAGCCAGAAACACCTATAAAGGTCAGTCAACAAACTGAAAATATTACAGTGATCTCACTGTTCACTGGTAGAGAAACCTTGGTTTAATTACCTTTAAACTGCACTTCTGGGGCAGTATAAAGATTGCATTATAATGCAGAGGTATGAATGAGCAATGCAAGATTCAGTTCAATATTCTAATTACTTTTTAACTTTTGGACTTTTTATTGAATTTATACTTTTTATGTAGGTTGTGAGTGATTGAATTTGCTATAGTGTTCATTAAAACAAATAATTGGATATATTCTCTACTCCTTTTCCCCCTTGGCTAGGCAAATGACTCAGTTGTTAGAGATTTTGTTTGTTTGTTTTTTAATGAATAATCCTGAAGAAGCAGTAAAACATTTAACTTAATTGTCTTCACAAATCTTACTCAATCTTTTTAATAATGGCATCCCTAGGTGCCAATGTTTCAAAGCCTGCATGTCTTGGAAGAAACAATTAAAATATATGCAATGCAACCTTTGAGTCTTACTAGGGGAATACATCTTTCAGTTCACATATGCATATATGTGACAGTGGTATTATATACGGCTGCAATATTATCACACATAATAAGGACAAGCCACTGTAACTGTTTCTTTGCACTACAATGATAAGACAGCATCTATGACAGCTATACCTTCCAAAAGCAATTGGGCAAAATATTCAAAGATGCTCCAAACTATTCCAGAATAAATATTCATTCTGTGAAAATTTTTAAATTCACAATGCCAAATACCTAAATTTTGGGCTCGTGTGCCCCAGATCCTGGCTACCAAGCACTTAACTCGCTGCTTATTCAGGAAAGTAAAATCCCTGTTACCAAATCTGGACATTATACAACAGCATGTATGTAATAATCATGATTTTCTAGAGGGTTCATTTTGGTATATAGAAACTGAATTCTTAGCACATGTGATGCTGAACTACAAGGGAAGACAATGAATTCAATTTTAGTCTGGTGTGGGCATGCCATGCTGCTTTTAATGTGTGCTAAGCCAGTTAAAATAGACACGAAGGGTGCAGACAGAAATGACAAAAGTCATGGCTGCAGACTTCCTGGCAAACATGAGTGCATGGATCCAGACCACTTTAAGGAGCTGTATCCTGTAAAAATCTGAACCCTCAATTCAGATGAACATGCTCGAGAAGAGAACATACTTTATAACCTGTCTCTGCAGAGCTCCCAGCCTGTCGCAGTTTTCGGAATGGGAGGCGGGGAAGGGAGTAGAGGCAGTTTGGTCTGGGTTTTTTTTTCCAGTTTTTTCTGGAGGGTGGAGTGGGTGGACTGAAGCCCTGCCTGAAGTGGGGGGTTCCAACCCACCCACCCCACCCTCCAGCGCTGGCTGGGGAACCCCAAAAAATGAGCTCCCTTTGCTCCTTTCCCTCCACCCATTCTGAAAACAGCATCCTGCCTGGGAGGGGAAGTAGTATTGTTATGGAGACTGGGATGCAGGCTTGCAGAAAGCATCTGGAATCCCCAACTCTGACTGAACAGTGAACTTCCATTTGGTCCAGGGGATCGTTGCAACTCACAGCGCCTCCTGCAAAGCACTGAGTTATTCTTCTGTCTAAGCCCCAGGCTTACACTGTGAAACAAAGTTTTCAAGTTAAGTACACACTGCCTCGTCTAAAATAGCCATTACACATTCTAAACATACAATATTCTTATTTAATAAAGGGCTTAGTCCGTCCGTCTGTCTGTCCGTAATATTCTCGGAGCACTCCGATTGGTTAGCAAAACCACCAGTGTGGAGCACTGCCATGATAGGTGGAATGGATGGGATGGAGCAGGAGGGCAAGGCCAGTGCCACTGGTCTTGTCCCCCACTCCATGTCCACCACCTCTGAGGAGCAGGGCCAGGGGATGGAGGGCATGAGGACAGCGGTGCTGGAGGAGGGAGATAGAGACAGTGGGGCAAGCTTCCCCCCACACTCCTGGAAGGTGATGACAGTGCAGGGTGATAGGTGGCTGCACTCCATCCCCACCAGCCACCCCACCCCCTCCCATCATTCTTAATGAGCAATTTGCTAGTCTCTAGATAAGGTCCAGTGTCATGGAACCACAGGCAGAAACCTGCTAGAGGATTCTCCATCTCCCCTTAAGGTAGATGGGCATTGGGAAGGCTGTGTGGGATGTTCTGGCAGGAGTGGCCATTAGCTATGGCTCCCTGTGAGGAGACAGGAAATGGAGTCAAGGGATCAAGCTGCGACTGAGAAGAGGTTAACCCCAGGAGATTCGCATTGGAAAATTGATTAGGACTAGGTGGTAGTCTGAATGCAAGATAGGGATATTGTCCGTTTTGTTTTACCATAAGCTGCTGTCAAAGCATTTGATCGTTTTTTCTTTTCTATACCTTCTTCTTTCTTATTATAATCAGTTTTGTTTTTTGGTTACTTCACCACAGTGCCTAGGAATGCCTGGTCAGCAGAATGAAGGACTAATAGGTCCCAATTCTCCTGCATAATACTCCATTTCAGGAATTATTCTCATTCTGCTCTACATGGTAGTCTAGCCAAAGGGAGTGACTTATTGAGGAGGCAGCAGGATAGGTTCAGGATAATCTTGTGTATAAATTCCACCTCTGTATATATGTTCCAATGTCATGCAACCCAGGTCACACCACAGTAGCAGACACCCTCATCTTGGGCACAAGTGCTAAAATTTTATGCAGAAGTAGGAGTGTTTTTCTTCTGCTCCACCCTTCAAAAAACATCTGGGTGTACCAGCAAATAAAATAGTAGCAAATATCCACGAGAAAGAGGAAACAGTTAGAATACTTGGAGGACAGTCCTTTGTTTCACAGTAAACTACTGCCTTTATGTTCACATCATCCTGACAGCCATTTTATTTCATCTCTTGCAATGAGACAGATAATATCACAGCCTGCCATGAAGACAAGGGAATGAGGGGGCAAAAGAGAACCAAAAAAAGAAGTTAGTTTATTGATTTCTTTAGAGCTCACATTTTTCCCCTCTATTGTGAAGGAGCAATTGATGAGTTCAATGGAAAGGGGCATCCTAAATCTATGTTTTCCTCTCTCCTGCCTGTCTTTAGATTGTACTAGACTGTTCTATGGTAACAGATACTAGAAAATGAACTTTAAAGAACAGTGTTAAAATATTTAATCATTAACATTAATGATAAAGAACCAACCATTCCTAGTTTTAAGGGAAGCGACGCTGCACTTTTTGCTAATTTTGTTTCCTTTTGTTGTGCTGTGTTTTAAAGGGAGTGTTAGCACATTCCTAATTACACAACTGCAAAATAAAACACTCTAGACAATAAACATATAGGGGGACCAGGCAGGGGCCTTCCATTATTTTTGTAAGCTTAAACACTGAACCCAAGAGGAGCCTCTGACTTTCCAAAATGTTTAGGTATTTTGCATAGGCGATATTTAGGGAGGAACAGGTGGCATGAGGGGGGGCATTTGCGCCCCACCTCAAGATTGGCTACTACTGAAGCTACCATCAGCTTTTGTGGGTGGTCGCTACTCACCGTTCACCACCATATTACCGCCCCCTCACCTCTCCCCCCGCCTTGGGAGGCAGCAGTCATTTATGCATTAATTTTAACTTTTTACATAATTTAGCAAGCTCAGATTACATCTATTGCCATGTCCATAAAAGCCAGACTACAGAAGAAAAAAAATATATATTATTTTCATGTGCTATTCCCAAACCAAACAGAGAAGCAAGAGCTAGAAAATCTAATGGAAGCCAAGGATTGCAAAGAGCTGGAATTTATGGAGAGGCCTTCAGTTGGTGTACATGGATTCAACTTAGTTGAATTCATTATAGTTTGAAGATCAGGGACAGCCAAGTATCAGACTTTAATCTTTAATTAAGCTTGTATGAGGAAGACAGAACTCCTTGATTCTCTTTACAGCCTTTTGATACCCTTTAGTATAATCACTAGAACTTACATTGCCAATGGCTCTTGTGGGGGAAAAAACAAACACACACACCCTTTTGTCATCTGACTTCAGAGTATAAACCTAGCAGGTTTCAAGTAGTTAGAGAATTCATTTTGCACCACATGGCTTCTCTGGCCCATCAAATCCCCACAGGTGAAACTCTGATAGGAGAAGTGGAATTTTACTTAAATCAAATCACTGACTTGATGGAGGTGCTCTCCCCTTGCTACTTGCTGTTCTCCATACTCGACCCCAACTTCTGTGTCAATGAAGGTCATTGGAGAGATATAAAAATCTCACTTTCTTGTTCCAAGGTAGAAGTCTGGAGCCGAAAATACCAAGCTATACATATATATTCTAGTCTTCAGTGTGAGTTGCCACAGTTGTTTTAATTAATAACTAAGAAAATGGTTACGTATCTTACCTTAAGACTAAACCGTATGTCAATGAAACACTAACTGTAGAATCAACAGTCTACAGGATGTACAAAGTACTAGGAAATTCTCAATCTCTTTCAGTATCTTGGGAGCTAATGAAAAAAAAATAACTAAAAATTCTGTAACCACAGTGGCTAAGGGATGAACATAAAACAAATATTAAGATCTTTACAAAGAAAGAGATATGCTAAATATATTAAGACTAATGCAAACATATGAGACCACAAATCTTCAGAGATCATGCTGACTGAGTCTGTAGCTGCCATTACTTGCCACAGATTATCAAAAACATCTTCAAGGGCTGCCTGGGAGGAAGGGAAACTACATTGCTAGCTTCACATCTCACTTTTTTCTGTATAATTTTTTTTCCCCCCCACATGCTGTACTATATATTCTACCAACTTATGTACTTAGTTCCAAATTTCATTTGCTTTAAACAGACAACAATCCTATATATTGAATCAATAATATTTTTAAAAGTTTTCTAGTATAAAATTTAAAATCACTGTCTTCTGGTAATGGTTTATAAATTATTACATAAGCCAAGAATTCTGTAAATTTATTTTATGAGACAAAGTCTCTGAGCCTTAGTTTAGCTCTTATTTATGCTCATATAAAGCAAAACCAACAGTCAAAAGTAACAGAATGATATAGGTATAAAATTATTAAGAGAAAAAACAATCAGAATTATTTTCACTTATATAATGATGAAAAAGTCATTTTAGATGTAGAAACTTTAAGACTAAGTCAATGTAACCATAAATGTGTTGGGAAGAATTCTAATAGAGTATTAATATGTTTATTGAATCAATATTTCTGGACCATACTCTTTTTAAATAAACATATAAAAACCTGTTGCTGTTGAGTTTCAGTAATGAAACTGCACTTATTTGTCATATTTAAGCACCATTAAAAACCATCCATTAAGTAGCTAGTCTTAAGCGACAATTGGTCATTTTTTAACCTAGTGATGTGACCAATAATTGTGGCTGGCAGTTTCATGTCCTCACCTGTAAATTATAAGGTGTTTCTTAGCAGTTTCCACTCCCTTACCAGCTACAGTTAGTCTTCTCATCCACACTTTAAAAAAAGGCACAAAGATCATATTATTTGCCCAAAGTCTCTTTCTACTCATGTCTGGGTTATGACTATAAACTGTATCCAAGCAGAAGGCCTGGTGGCAACATGGTGAGGCTATCCATGGCAGGGTAGCTCCTATAAAATACCAGTGTTGCAATCTCCAGAGTAAGAAAAATATAGGGTGCCTCAAAACCCTAGGTCCCACTGCCTTGTGGGTACTCCTTGGTTGGAGAAAGGCTAAGGGACATCACTCTAACAGTCACCCTCATTGAGATGTTAGGCTAGGGGTGGGCAAAGTCTGGCCTATAAGCCAAACCTGGCCAGCAGCCCCTGTCCACGCAACTGGGGCCAGTTTCCGTGGAGACCCCAGCAATAGCTGCACTGTGATAACTCAGGGCCAGGGTTTCCATGGAGACCGGCCCCAGCAGTGCTGACATGCAGCAGCAGCACCAGCCTCTTCTCGGTGGAGAGGTTTGGGGGGGCCTGTGCTTAGGCAGGAGCATGGTAGGCTCAGCTGCTACTGCAACCTGTGTGGGGTGGGCAGTGGTGGTGCCACTGGGACTGGTAGTTATGGGGAATTTTGGAATGGTTATAGCCCCTCCCCCCCTCAAGCACCATTATATCCTGGCTCTGGACCATGCAAGCACAGTCAGGACACAGTGGTGATCCGCTGTCTGTATGTCCCTGCCCAGCACATGCAGGCTGCAGATTGCAGCTCTGCCCCAGCCCCAAACCACACTGCCTCAGCCTCAAGATCCCATCCTGGCTGCAGAGCATCTCCACACCCTGCAAACACTGCCGGGGCTGGTCTCCAAGGAAACCCCAGCCCCACATTATCACAGAGCAGCTGCTGCTGAGGTCTCCATGGAAACCGGCCCCAGCCATGCAGACAGCAGCTGCCGGCCAGATTCACTATTTTGCCCACTCTTGTGTTAGGCACTCGGCAGAAGCTCCGATCTGTTGCTCTCTGGCAAAAGCTCCAATCATCAAAGCACCGAACATCTGGATTTGGTCTGGCCTTTGGATTCTGTCTCAGTGATCTAAAGGGGAGATGGCAGGTCTTCCATGCCACTCCTCCATACTATTGCCTAGGTGTACATACTGAAGATCATGGCGTGATGGTCACAGGACTCTGTAAAAGTGGAATCATCAGGCACCTAACTAGACCTTTTACATGTACACCATTATTGAGGGGCTCAACAATTGCCTACTTTCTACTCATCTTTTTTTGCCAAGAACAGAATTGTAGGCATCTGCCCCGAATGTTCTTTATCACTTTTCTAAGCAGACTGAGGCAATTGGAAAAAAAAAAAAAAAAGAAATGCATTGAGTTTCTAGCACTAAATTTTGTTAGTAGCTTCTAGAGATGTACCAGGTCTTCTTGGCTGCGAGTGATCTGATATATGCTTGTGGCTAGGTTAACAGATGGATTTTGCTCCACCTTTGAAGCTTGAGTATTATAGTGCATTATTCCAACATTCCTAATGAGAAGAATTGGGAAAATAATCCAACAGATTTCATGTGCAACATATATCAGATCCAAAAAATCATTTAGATACCCCTCTCTTACAAAAATTAAATATATCACTTTAACTTGGCAAGACTCTGAAATCAAAAAGAGTTACATGCCTAAATACCTTTTGGATTTAGGTAATTTGTTTTCAATCTTTTCTAGACTGAAGGTACTGCTCATTAGAGACTCAAGGAACTCCTCAAAAGATGCCAGCTCTTAGCGTTCCCTCATTTTTAAGTGTGGAAAAAAATGAGAGTAATCCCCATGTTGCAAAGAATTAAGAAAGACTATAACAGGTAAGAATGTTTCTGATGCTATGGATTTCTCTTCAAAATCTCTGTACACATCCCCACAAGCAGGAATGGGTATTCCCCAGGGACACCTAGCAGCAGAACATATTTGTGCCTCTGCTAGCTGTCCCCGGGAAGTGCCCCTGCATGCTTTCTCTGGCTCATGGCAGCTTATCCCAGGGTGGGGTAGGAGAAGCTGGGGCCAGAACCTGGGCTGGCCCAAGAATCCCTTACCTGGGATTTTGGGAGCCTCCCAGGGCTCTAGCAGAAGTGATTTGGGTGTGCAGAGTGTGGGCAGAAGCTGGAGAGTAGCACTGGTTGGCCAGGCTCCAGTTTCAGGTGGCACTCCCACCACATGCTGCATCTCATTTTTTTCTGGCACAGGTTTTTTTGACACCAGGATCTTCCAGTGAAAAAAAAGCTCTGCTGCACTGAAAAATAGCAGCACAACAAACACCTGTATATGCGGTACATGTGGTTTGTGGCATTACAGACCTGTCTGTGGTGCAGCAAACTGCACGTGCACACTCATCTGGATGTGCCCTTTGTGTTTATCTTGCAACTCATGTGTAGGCGCTTGCACACTGAATAGTGCCGATATTGCACAGAACCCTTAACAGGATCTTTTGCCAACCTGGTTGAGAAGTATTGATATGGGTCAATTTTTTTTCCATAACACCTAGGTATAGAAGACAGCCCATCATTTACTCATTTTATACTTGGACACAACAACATGAAGCTAAAAAGTAGGACCAGTATGAATAAATTCCCTGTAAAACCATCCATTTGGACTTCCCATTACAGCCTTCTCAAATTTATCCTGTGTTTACCTTCATCATAGCCCAGATACCCTGCTGTCACAAGTCAGCCACCTCGTCCTCAACAGTTCTGATGAAGATTCATAACTTCCAGCAATTTTCATAATGAAAAGCCCAAAAAGGTCACAAAGAAAATCATACACTCAAATGGGATTGTTCAGTCCCTACATGGTCCATTATTTCATTGTTAGTGCACATTGATCAGGAAGTAAAGAAAATCTTAATCCCTTGGCTAGAAGAGATGGAAGGATGGAATAACTGGCTGCATGGCTGTGGCCTTCTGTGTAGTGACAGTATGTAGGTCCCCGATATCGACTGTTACAGAAAAGGTAAACAAGAAAACAAGAACGATATTGTATAGAGTAGGTGAAAAAGGACATATGGCTGGTACAGATTCTGTGTGCAATAAATGTCTCACAACACTTCTAAATGCTTAAACGTATATGATTACAGCAACCAAGGGGACTATTATCAGATGAAGAAAAACTCAATAATTAAAATTTTGCTTCATAATGGGCTAAAAACAATGCATTAAACATTCAGCTGTTTGTTTAAAGGAAGCGCAGGTTTTTGTAATCAGTCTCTCTCATGCAAAACACATAATGTGTGCTCATTGTAACCAAGTCAAATAACTGAGATCACATAAATGGAAAGCATTCAGGTAAATAGAGGGAGCAATGGAAAAAGCATGCATATAAAACAAGCAGAAAATGAGTATTTCCTTTGCTGGAGGTATTTCCCATATGGGGCCTTACCAGATATAAATGAAATCTTGCCCTATATTTCTATATATCTGGTACTTCCCTATTGATATTTTCTTTTGAATCAGATAATATAGCCTGAGGTTTATCATTCAGGGAAGTATTTTATCCCATAGAACACTGAGTTAATGAGCAGATAAAGTATATTTTGCTAGGTTTAGTTAGGCTGTGAAAAAGTCATGCAATAAGTGATTGGAGTAGGCTCCCCACACATCTGTAGGAGCCCAATAAGTCTATATATATAATCCCAGCCTATAAAATCTAGAAACACCAGAATAAGGTGTTATTCCAAAGCCAGAAGTCTCAAAAGAAAATTCATAGAGTAACGTAATTCCTTCTTTAAATCAAAGTACCCTTTTAAATTAGTTTCATTAAATGCCATACATCTGTAGTGCACTGGGAATATTTAGTTTATTGCCATAAATAGTTGGTCACCGTTACCCTGATTTGTGCTGTACTTTGTAGGTTCCTTATCCTGGGATTCAGTCCACGATGCAGCAAAATAAAGATATTAAAAACTCACTCCGATGCAAAATAAATAGTAATTTTCGTTTGTCAATGATTAATTGTTTTGTCTACAGAGACACTAGGCAAAGTACTTTTATATGCCAACAGTCTTCACAGGCCCTATAAACACCGGTTTCCATGGCACACCTAGCATGAAAGAATATTACAGCATTTATTTTGTATATTGTCACTTCCTTAGGAATTAAATAAATAGTACCTATATACTTCCTCAATGATCAATCTTGCTTTCTAGTTGAAAAGAAAAATCTTTCCATCTCTTCCTCAAAAATCATATATACATCATTACTTAAGACTTAATGGATCATTCAAAGTTTCATAATAGGTAGGGATGGAAGGGACCTGAGCAGATCAAGTCCAACCCCCTGCCATGGGCAGGAAAGGATGCTGGGGTCAAACGACCCTGGCTAGGTGATTATCTAGCCTCCTTTTGAAGACCTCCAGGGTAAGAGTGAGACCACTTCCCTTGGAAGTTGCTTACAGATCCTAGCCATCCTGACTGTGATGTAGTGCCTCCTGATATCTAGCCCGTATCTACTCTTGGTCAACTTATGGTTGTTATTCCATGTTACTCCCGAT
>JAGPOW010002791.1:12345671-12356248 GCA_030014935.1 Caiman crocodilus
CCTTGTGGCTGCCTATAAGTTCATCATGGGGGCACAGAAGGGAATTGGTGAGGTTTTATTCACCAAGGCGCCCCCGGGGGTTACAAGAAATAATGGCCAAAGCTAGCAGAGAGCAGATTTAGATTGGACATTAGGAAGAACTTCTTCACAGTTAGAGTGGCCAAGGTCTGGAACGGGCTCCCAAGGGAGGTGGTACTCTCCCATACCCTGGGGGTCTTCAGGAGGAGGTTAGATAAGCAACTCTTTCCTGCCTATGCAAGGGGTCAGACTTGATGATTTATTGAGGTCCCTTTTGACCCTAACATCTATGAATCTATGCACCTATGAACCCCCTCGTCCAAGTTGCTGATGAAGATGTTGAACAGTGCAGGCCTGAGGACCAAGCCCTGGGGGACCCCACTGCCCACATGCCTCCAGGTCAAAAATGAGCCATCCACCACCAGTCTCTGGGTGCAGCCCTCCAGCCAATTCGCGACATCTGACTGTGTAGGCATTGGCACCAGAGTCACCTAATTTCTTAATGAGAATGGGGTAAGAGACAGTGTCAAAGGCCTTCCTAAAGTCCAGAAAGACTGTCCACTGTGACACCTGCATCCCAAGGTTTTGTGACCTGGTCATAGAAGGCCACCAGGTTGGTCTGACAGGACCTGCTGTGAATGAACCCATGTTGGTTGCCCCTAAGCATGATCTCCCCTGCTGGTTTCTCACAGATAAACCCCTGCTGGTTCCTCACAGATCCTGCTCCTGGATAATTTTCTAAAGAGCTTCCTCAGGACCAAGGTAAGACTAACAGGCCTGTAGTTTCTTGTGTCCTCCTTCCTCTTTTTTTTTTTTTTTTTTTGGAAAATGGGGACCACATCGGCCCTTTTCTAGTCCTCCGGCACCTTGCCAGAGCACCATGAGTGCTCATAAAGCTGCACCAGGGGTTCTGCAATGATCTCTGATAATTTCCTCAGCACTTTGGGGTGGAGATCATCAGGACCTGCCGGCTTACACACATCTAGACCCACCAGAATTTCTCTGACTAGTTCCTCATTGACCCTGGGCCTGGCAGTGCATCCCTTAGGTCTGTTGGGGATCCCAGTGTTGGGGATGCCCTGGTCCCTGCTCAAAAAGATGGAGGCAAAGAAATTGTTAAAGAGATTAGCTTTGTCATCTGGTTTGACCATCAGATTTCCTAGCGTATCCTGCAGTGGGTCTACATTAGCTGGTACCTTCTTTTTACCCTCTACACCTTTTTGATCCAGGTTGCTAGTCCCAGTTCCATCTCCGCCTTAGCCTTCCTAACAGCCCCCCCTACAGTCTTGAGCAATGGAGGTATAATTCTCCTTGGTGATGGCCCCTCTCTTCCATTGGGTGCATGCCTCCTTTTTATCTTTGAGACATTGATGGACGCTTTTGGTGAGCCATGGGGCTTTTGAGCACTCCTTTGATCCATGTGGGGATTGTCACCCTTTGGACTTGGAGGATCATCTCCTTAAGGAATTGAATTGCTTTAATTTTCCTGACAATGCTTTTAAGAACAAGTTAGAATTGTGAATCTCACGTGAAATATGCACGAGGAATGATCAAACTGATTCCCTGACAAGTTTCAAACCTTTGTAGTTCCCATTTCATGAACATCTCTCTCTTTGAACCTGTGTTTGGAAGCTTTCAGCAAGATTGTAAACAATGCAGAGATACACTAAACACCTGATGTGATGTGTAATAGTTCCATAATTTATTTCTAAAATATTGTTATATTTTCAAAAGCCTTTTTACTAGTTAATATTAAAATATGTTCTGCGTTTTAAGTATTGTATAAATACTAGTCCAAAGCCATCCACATCTCCCTCCCACACACATATTTCTCTCATTCCTCATCTTTTTATATTTCATTCTTCCTAGGCCTTCAAGCTAGCCACTCTTCCTGTACCCTTCTTTTCCTCTCATGTTCCTCTCCGATCCATGCTGCCTCTTGTACCTAGAAGCATTCCTTGGGAAAGACATTGACTACTGAATTTCTTTCCTGTTGTTCAAGTGACTGGAAATTAAACCATTTGGTGGCCTCTCTAGTCTTCAGCAACACCTTGTAGGGTCATAATCCTTGTAAATGATGGGCCTAAATGCTGAACCACACAAGCCAACAGAAAGGTTATCATGTAGAATACAAAATCTAACCTACCAAATCTGCCTTGCTTTTCTCCGTTGTTATTTGTCTTTTCAATGTCTTTCTTTTTTAAAGCCACCACTTCTGACAGGAGCTCATGAATAAAAGCTTAATCACAAATGTGCAATATAATTCACATTATGTAATACGTCATTTTGTGCATCCATCTTAGATTGCTTGCTCCTTCCTAGAGAGACCATATTGCAGATGTGTACAGTGTTGAAGCACATTGTCCCATCATAAAACAATAATAGTCTTGTATCATTTATAAGCAGCAAAAGCTGTAGTTCCCAACCTTTGCAGGCCCATGGGTAAAGATACCAAATAAGTATCACATTCCAGGCAACATCATACTTTGTGCTCCCTGTCAGACCTAGTCTTAGCTTTTTAATTTCCTGTGCCTACAAGCAATGGATAGTCTCATGGGCAACATGGCACATGTGAGCTCAGGATTTGAGACAATTAATTTAGAGTTTTAGAGGCAATGCAATGCATTTGATGCAGGTTCACAATCCTTAAATACTACAATAAAAAAAAAAAAAAAGTAGTTCAGGATTTATTACATTGAAGGGACTTTGCTTTTTAAAACAGCTTAAAATGTATTTTATTGTTATCCTTATATTTCTTGTTTCTCCCTTTTGCTTCTAAAACTTTCCCTTTAGATAATTCCAGTCTGAGGCCTTTACAGCCTAAATTAATGAATTTGTAGCACATCAGGTGAACTAACATAACATCATTTTTAAACTATCTTTATGCAAGTAAAGTGTCCTTAAGCTCTTTCGTTAACACAAAAGATTTTTTTAAAATTAGAGTTGAAACACATGGCTTTTCCTGCTGTACACAAATTATCTACTAGTCATTTAAATTGGAACAGCTCTTAGGCTGCCCACATTTAAAAATATGTATTCAGATTAGCTCCAAACCATTTAGCACATGCATCCTTTTTTTTTCTTAGATTTTACCAATTTCTATTTTAAAAGGCTTGAAAACAAATGTCAGCTGTAGCATCCTTTAACAGCCTAGGTATCAACAGAGTGTAAATGTTAAGACCTGGAAGTAATGAAAGAAAGCATATGTTGAGACCTTGTAGTCAAAAGAAATGAAATTATTCCCAGGATTACTGTACTTAACTTTTTTGTACTGAGGCAGTATAGAGAGCTCCAACATTGTTGATTTGCTGCCAACAGTACTTTTGTCATTTCAGCATCTGGAAGCTTGGCTGTTTAATAATCAATATTTATTATTAAATAAGGAGCAGCATTCACTAAACTATCTTTGAGGTATTTTCTAACAGGCCCTACAAGTCTCATTGTTAATAAAAGCCCTGTGTACTGCTTTACAAAATTTATCATATTTGCAGGGGAGAGCATGGAGGAAATGTCTAACTTAACCCTCCGACACAAATTTGGCATAGCAAGTTATTTATTAAAGGACTTAAAATGAACATATAACAGCATGTAGCACCTCCGTAAGTTATTCCATTATTGAAAACAGAATTTTTTCAATCTAATACCAGTTGACATAAATAGACATTTCCATTCATTTCAAGAAGGACAGGATCAGGCCTTAAAGAAGATCTTTCTTGAGTCTCCTTTTTTTTTAATGTTTTCCAGAAACCAATATTGGCTTTCATTTCTGAGCGATATAGCATTATTTTTTTAAAAACTTCAAAGTTTTTTTTTTTTCCCAATTTCTTCCTTGTCCCAGGTTAATAAGCTGATTAAAAACATTATCTCCCTTTCTAAATGCCGTTGTGTTTGAGGTAGCGGGGGTAGGAAAGGGAACCAAGAATTTTCCAAATACTGTAGTTAAAGAACCCCACATCATCTTCAACCTCAGAAGCATTATAGAACTCCTTCCACAGCATAATCCTTCATTCTGTATATTCTTGTTATGTTGATAGGTTTGAACATAATTTTTGGCCTATTTTAGCTAATGGGAACTTGTAAAAGGCTTTTAGCAATATCTTTTGCCCACTGTAATCTATACAGCCCTTATGAGCGGATCCAGAACTTTGTAAAGTGAGATGCAAGAGCAGTGACCAGCATTGCAAAGGTGGCTGTATCCCACACTTCTAGCTTCCTCCCACCCTACCAGGATGGACACAGCATACCACAGAAGCAGCAGCTGGGGTCTTAAAGTCCCTATATCAGGTTAGAATCTCCTTCATCCCATTGGTGCTCAGCAGCACATCCCCTCCCTTCCCCTCTCTCCTGCCCAGCACCTTCACTGCTCTTGCCGTTGCTGAACTCAGGTCCATGGGGACCTCCAGAGCCACTCCTGTTCCCAGATTGTGTGGAGATCCAGGACTGCAAAAGTGGGGGCAAGTTTCTCCTCCTGGAGTCTGCTCTTAGGCTGGGGAGAAACACCCAAGAGAGGGACCAAGCAGGCAGAAGGAACCTGTCCACTTCCACTGCTTCTTCTGTCTCTAGCTGAGCCCAGCCTCCTGTGCAGACCAGTTGGCACATGGCAGCCAGAGATATCAGGGAGAACAGCAGTGGTGGGCACAGGAGGGAAGGTGTTGCTGAGTTGTTGGAAGGGAAGCAAAGATGTCTTACTCGATTCCAGGACTTTAAAAGAGTCCCCCCATTTGCTGTTCCCTCTGGACCTGTCCCTAGAGCACTCTCTTGCATTCTATTCTTTCAGATGCTATTCAATTGACTGATACACACACACACACACACACACACACACACACACACACACACACACACACACACACACACACACACCCCTGTGTGTGGAGGGGTGTAGAGAATTAGGCACCCAATTCTCATTCCATTTAGTGGGAGTTGGCACCATACACACATTGGCTCCTCTAAAAATCCTAGTTTTGATTTTTCAGGAGCACTCAGCTTATCTGAAGTGAATAAATACAACAGGGGATGAGCACATCTTTAGTCTAGTTCCGCTAGTAACTGCAATATTAATGGTCTCAGAGCTTAGTTGAACAATAAAAATGAATCACATGCCTGTTCACCTCCCACTGCTTTTGGAAGATCAAATTGTGGATCCTGTACACAACAAGCAAGGCACTGTCCCTCACTGGATACAAGGAAAACTATAAGAAAAGACATGCAGTTTGAGATGCAACTCCCCCTCAGGCCACCCTTCCTCTAGGAATATGTTCCCCTTGGGTCACTGTCACTGAACAAAACATTAGCTATCTGAAATGCTGGGAATTCCCAAGTTCAGTATCTTCCTTTTAACATTTTCCAGCTTTCTCCAGTGAGTCTGCTCTGCCCTGGTTCTGCTCAGTTATACAAAATAACTTCCTGCTGTAATCTGACAGCACCTGAACATGGTGCTCCAGAGAATTCACAATGCAGTTAAACCTTGCTAGACTGAGCTGAAGGCCAAGAAGCTCTACAGGACAATTAATTACATGCTGCTGTCCAAAGGAATGGCATCAAACTGACTTTGAGGCTTCTACTTCCAGAATCACTGTAATAAGAAAGTCCGAACAGGGAAGCATTTGCCATCCAGCACCACAAATCCTACACATTTAGGAACGAGGCAGCCTTCTTTCTGGTCCACCTTTGTAGGATTTTGCAATACAGGCTTGCTACACTGAGATAACATAGTGCAGGACCTAGCAGTCCTGCTAAATGCCTCCAAATGACAGACAGAGCTGACATCACCCCCTGACACATGCTCTGCCTTCCCCTTGCAACAAGGGAATATTTAGGGTGAGAGAGGTGGCACACACTATAAATCCCAAAGAGAGGGGTTAGAATGAATGACTGTATTTACGAAAAAATCCGAAAGCTTTAGTAACTTTACTGTCACTGAGATACGAGGCTTTAGGAGCTTTACTGACTCTCTGCAGTAATCAAGATATTCTGTAAGTCACCCTTGCAGAACTGTCAAAAGTTACTAGCTGAGCCACAAAATCTACCCATCTACTCTGTACTGTGATGGTTGATGATTTTAGGGGAGTAAAAATAAATTAATTAATAAATAACCTAAGGATACACAACCCTAAAATATGTTGCTTAGCTTAAGTGAACAAGCAAAGAGTTTTCACAACTCTGTTCTCCAAAGTGGACATTTTGAGTGAAAGTCTGTAGGAAAACACCATGGTCTCATTATTGTGTAAAACTGGTGGAGAGCAAGTAGCATGGTTACAGCTCAAACTGTGCTTTCAACGTCTTTGCAGTCCCTCTTGAGTTTACCCCTCTGGTTATAAATCTTCACTTCCTTTATTTCTCTCAAAGGTCAAACCCATGCTTTGGGTTGCAGCCCACCCCCATTTTGCAGCTGTGTTAATATAGGAACACAACAGTATGGGGGTACCCATAAAAAAATTCCTTTCAGGAGTCTGCTGCTAGTTAAATGTAGACAAAGCCAAGCTTCTCCAAAACAAATGCTATATACTCCAGGATAAATAAAGCAAAAGACAAAAGGCCTCTTCACCTAGGTAGGCATGCCTTACCTAACCTTTGGAAGTTTCTGCTTAATTCTGATGCCTCTAATGTCTGTGCTTCTCTGACACAGTTTCTCCATTTGTCCATTGTCAGCTCCCCACAAGTGTTTGCTAATAACTGCAATACCAAGTGGATCCATAAGCTGGATGGACAATGAAGATTGCAAGCTCTTTCCCAGCCAACTTACTCCCGTCCTTCCTATCCATGGGGGCGGGGGAGAAGCGGGGTATATAAAAGGTTTGCATCTTTTTAAAGCTTGTTGTAGAACAATTATTTGAAAACAAGGGGTAATATTGGGCTTCTGAAGTTCAGATTTAGGTAGAATGGCCTAATATTCCAGAATGCCCCATGTTGACCTTGATGGCCAATAGGACAATGGTGGGAAGGACAGTGGGGCAAGTGGAGCAGCAGCCATAGATACCACCTAGGTAGGGGACACAAAAACAGCTTCTACCACAAAAGCAGCTGACCACACCACCTTAATCACTATGACAGGAACCATGTTACTCCGCAAATCAGTAGCTGCCCTGCTAATAAAACTTCTTGCATGCTCAGTACTTTTAAAATTAGGAGCCTAAGATGCCCTGTTTTTGAACATAAATAGCTATTATTCTAATAATGTCCCCTTTGCTTGTTTGTACCAGGGAACATAGTATGCACATCTGGGTACTTTTCAAGCACCTTCATTAGATTATATTGGTCAAAGGTCTCCAGACATTTTTCACCACATGCTCATATAACTCCTGTGCGATAAGGTTTGGCTCAGGGTCTAGATTGGCATTAACTATGGCCTGTTCTCTGTCCAGCATTTATTGGATTAAACACACATTTGCCAAGGAGGCCACTGGGAAACCAACAACTGTTTTGTCATACAAACTTGTTTTAAGCCTGGAAGTAGAAGCCCAGATTCTACTGCACTCTGTTCCCATCCTCCTTGACGGGAAGAAGTAGGTAGGATGGGGTGGGATGGCATGAGGAGGCAGAGTGGGGGAAACCAGTCTGCCGGGTCAGGGGATTTTGGCAGGATCGGAGAGGTGTGAGCAGATGCAGAAACAAACCAAACCTGCTCTGTTAGTTAGTGTGTGTGTTTTGGAGGGGGAGGGAATCGGGGAAAGATAGGGGGAGAAAGAAGAAAAAATACAGCCCTGGAGCTGGGGCAAATGGCTGGGCTAAACTCCAAATGTATACAGATGTTTGGTTTAGATCAGGCATAGGTTAGTCTGACCTATATAGTGACCCTCCTTAGGCGAATTAAGTTAAATCAGATTGGCTTCTAAAGGAATTAAATACATTTACTGTGCCCAGATTAGTGGTGCAAAGGATCTGGCAGATGGAGGAATTGTCTACCAACATGGGAATTCCCCTAGATGGTTCAGAGCCAGCACAGGATGTCTCTATGGTTCCCTGAATGAAAGTATATGAGCAGGGGGCATGTGTGGGTACACACAGACGTTACACTTAGATCAACTTAATTAGAGGTAGGATACTTGAAAGCCTGAGCTGCGCATATGTTTGTAGAGTTTAGATTGTCCATTTTCTGCCCAATCTCAGCAAGTGCTCATGAGTGCTAATGTAGGCACAGGAGTATTTATAGGATCCATATTTTATTGACAAAACTCCTTGCCTCTTATCTGTGTTCCTCCCCCAGCTCCCGACACTCAAATACTTTGACAAGTTTTCCTGCATCTTGAGCTAAATTCTCAGCAATGAATGCCATGCCACACTTCAGTAACCATATGATCTCATTGCGTCGTCCTTATCATTTCATCCCTTGACACCTTCCTGTAAAACTGTCAGCTTAGTCTGTTATCCTTATCTTAATTTAGGAATAAGTATTGCAGTGTGCCTGGCAGTAACCATTCACAGGATCAGGCCACTGGTTTATAAAACACTTCTAGGAAGGAGTGATAGTTTTGTATAGCCCAATGCATGTTAAGGTGTCACATAACAAACCACCATACCAACCTTTGACTGAACATGCAAAATTTGTGATGTTTCCAGGTGAAAGGTTTCCTTTCACCTTTTTGCATGCGTGTGCATGTGCAAAGTTGGCAGAGAAATAGAGTATTCCAGTTTTACCTTCCAGGAACGGGTCTAGTATTAGAGGCATTAACTACAGAATGTGATGTGAAAGATCTAGACTTATTTCACTGAAAATAATATTTTCTCCTTTAAGTAGTGAATTTGTTTGAGTTAAGTTGATAAAAGCCAGCATTGGCGACACAATGATTTAATGCAACTCTTGCTAACAACTTTCAGACATTTATGAGTATGCTGTAATGATATTGCTGGAGGCATTCTGGAGTCAGGCTGGACTGATAACCCTCATTTTCGACCTTCAGCTCACTTAAGTATAACCAAGTCTCACCATGGGAACCAGAGCTCAAAATGCATACTCTAATGTATAAGGCTTGTAATAAGGGGCAGATACAGTATGGGATTAAAGAGGAAACTTGTTTGTATATGCAGCTTACTCAAGATTTGAACTCTACATGCATGAATCAAAAATCTACTTCATTAAAACTACCTGTGCCATGGAAGCCTGCTATTTTGCATGTGCTATATTCATGTCAATTAAATTTTAACCTCACTGCCAATCTATTTCAATTATGCTACTATGTCCACAACTTCCAGAAACTCCCCAAGAGAAATTTCAAGAGGCCTGCCAACTTTATTTTATACTTCTGCTGTGGCAGCAAGGGACCTTATTAAAACTAGACTTGGGCTGAACTTCTGTAGGGTGATGGAAACACCTTGTGAGAAATCCACTCAATTAAATTACACAGCCATTTTACTTTGGATTTGCTGTGTTCAATTTTAAACTTATATCATACATACCACCAAATATGCAGTGTCCAGTAGCTCCGTTAAAAGCATAGTGTTATAACCTTTAAGCTGAAATGATCCCTATTTGATTTCCTCAGCATTGCAGGAAGATCCTGGAGAACATTTAACAGTCAAGACTTCAGTTTCAGTTTTAAAAACAGCATCTCCAGCAACAGTCACCTAGGGAGTCACCTGTATCAGCAGCCCTATGCTTTAGGTAACTCTTAGCATGCTGTGTAAGGGCATATTCGTAAGCTTATCCTGGTTTTCTAGATCCGTATATTTGCATGAATGTGAGAAGTTCCAATACCAATGCATCCAATTACAGAATCAAATGCACGGGACATGACAATTGTGTGGTATGGGGAAGAAAAAGAAAAAGAAAAGGCTCTTTGCTTGTGCACTTGACCTAACCATTCAAGCATTTTAGCTGGCAGACTCTAATCCCCTGACAGCACCTGGAGGGGTGCTGGTATAACACCAAAGGGATGGTGGAAAGATATGACATATGACACTGGGGCAAGATCTGAACTCAGACAAATGAAATCTGTCAGGCAACTCCTCAAAGGCTGCCACAGTTTTTATCGCTGCTTGGTTGAGCTGGCTTGATACATAGACTTATTGTATTATTCAGCTGGTTTGATTTTCCTTTTTATGACAACCCTACCCTAGAGACCATCCATCTCATTGCAATCTTAGAGAAGGACTATAACCGAATGATATTTCAATATATTTTATAAGCGTTGACTGTAAACACAATAATGGTTGCTTCGTACCACTGTTAAGAATGCTAATGGGTTAACTTGAACCCTTATTTTAGGGAGAAAAGTGTTCTTCCATTGTACAGCTTAATTTAATACATCAAGCAGAAAAACCTATGGAAAAAAAAATTAAAAAGAGGTATTTTTGTTGTTCCAGAGTGTACTGCCTGTCAGTTAATGAGGCATATGAACAACTACAGCTGCAACAAATTATTTGCCAAAAATTTAAATAGTAGTTATTACCAGCTTTCTGGATAATGTCCTGGCATGAAGAGCTTAGCAGTGAAAACTTGGGCTCAGGTGGAACATCTGAGTCTGAAAATCATCCAAGACTCTAGTAGATAACTTGGATGCTAAAATCCATTCACTTTAAATAAAAGCTCAAGTGAATAAAAGAATAAACAACAAAATAAA
>JAGPOW010002791.1:12356644-12410223 GCA_030014935.1 Caiman crocodilus
TCCCAGCAGATGTCCGGGTAATTGAAATCACCCATGACAATGACATCCCTCGTCCTAGCCACCTCCTTGAGCTGGCCAGCAATTTGGAGGTCCAGCTCCAAGCTGGAAGGGGTAGTAGATATACTGGAGAATAGAGCTAGGATTCAGAGTGACCTAGACAAATTGGAGGATTGGGCCAAACGGAATCTCACAAGGTTCAACAAGGACAAATGCCAAGTCCTGCACTTGGGACGGAACAGTCCCATGCACCGGTACAGGCTGGGGGCTGACTGGCTGTGCAGCAGCTCTGCAGAAAAGGACCTGGAGGTTACAGTGAACAATAAGCTAAATATGAGCCAGCAGTGTGCCCTTGTTGCCAAGAAAGGTAACTGCATCCTGGGCTGCATTGGTAGGTGTGTAGCCACTAGTTCAAGGGAAGTAATTATTCCCCTCTATTCCCGTTTATTCCACACTGCTGAGGCCACATCTGGAGTACTGTGTTCAGTTTTGGGGCCCTCACTATAGAAGCTATGTGGATAAATTGGAAAGAGTTGAATGGAGGGCAACAAAAATGGTGAGGGGGACATGATTTCTAAGGAAAGACTGAGGGAACTTGGATTATTTAGTCTAGAGAAGAGGAGACTTAGAGGGAATGTAATAGCCTTCAACTACCTGAAGAGGGGTTTCAAGGAGGATTGATCTTGGCTGTTCTTAGTGATGGCAGATGACGGAACAAGGAGCAATTGTCTCAAGTTGCAGCAAGGGAAATTTAGGTTAGATATTAGGAATAATTTTCTCACTAGGAGGGTAGTAAAACACTAGAACAGGTTACCCAGAGAGGTGGTAGAAATTCCATCCTTGGAGGTTTTCAAAACCTGACTAGACAAAGCTTTGGCTGGGATGGTCTCGTTGGGGATGGTGCTGCTTTGAGCCAGGCAGTTGGACTATATGACCTCCTGAGGTCTCTTCCAACCCTAACTTTCAGGTACCTTTATCTTATTTCAGCTGCCAGTGGTGTTAGCTTGTATGACAATCTAGGGAATTGCTTTATGTATAATTTATAAATTCTGGTTAACACCAGAAAGTTGTTTATAACATTGCTGCATCGCAGAATGCCATAGCATATAGAATCCACCATAGATGTCTGAGCTGTCTTCTTTCTCAGATAAGAGGCACTGCTTGTCATTAGCTTTATTGCTTGCCATTAAGGGAGAAACATCATGGAAAGGTGTGTGTGCTAACAAGGTTACTTAAGAAGGTAAACCCATTTGTAAAATGCATCTGTGAAAGAAGCCAGTGAAGAAAATAGCAGAAATTCTGCCAAAAGGAAAATTGGACAGAGACAACAAAGCAGAAGTTTAGAAGGGCTTAAGGGAAGAACGAGGCGGTAGCCTGAGCCACACAGGAAATTTGAGGCAGAAGACAGAAATAGGCATACTTTTGTCGCAGGGGGGCTGGCCCAGCTGCAAGACCAACCAAGCTCACAGCAAGCCTGCTGAAAGTGAGAGAAGACAGTTCAGAGACCAAGCCAAGCTATGGCCTATAAAAGGACCCTGCATATATTCTGAAGACTCTGAGCCCAAAAATGCTCTAAAGTAGCAAGGAAGCTTATAAAGTATAATAGATGGGTCTCAATTTTGTCTAACTCTGTTGGTTTATAAATTAAGTACAGAGTAATTGCATGCACAAAACTCATGCAAAGCTTTTCAGTGTGCATGTTATGGGCTTTATCTGTCTTCTGTCCATGGGGAGGGGAGCTGTAGACCAGGAGTATCTGATCTCACTGGGTGGAGAAATGTACAAGAGCTGCTGGGCTGTCTTAAACAAAATAGCACTAGTTTTCATTCCTAGACATTTGGACCAAGGGGGACCCTCACTGGCAAAAGTCTCACACAGTCTGCATCCTGAGGCCCATGGCCATTGACAGTGTCTAAACTGTGCCTAGTCCCAACAAAATAAGGGCAACATTTGGATCCTCTCAGCAATGGAGTAAGTGTCCAGATGGGGAAACTTAGCTAGATCCTTGACAGCTTGCAGGCCATCTGCTTGCATTATTCTTTGCTTTACAAATATCCTTTTTCAGGCTATTCGCTTACCTTGCCTTTTCTCAACACCCCTTTTAATATTGTTGGTTAAATGGCACGAATTGTGTCTGAAACTTATTTTCTCACTGTGCATTTGTGTGCCAGCATCTCAAGTCCTAGGATACCACAGACCTTAATTTTTAGCTACAAAAGTCATTTTCAGTTGAGGACAAAACCAGTTTTTAGCATGGTAACACTTCTTAAACACCTTTAACACAACTTTAGCACTGCAACATATCTTATACTATCTCAGAATGGAATGGGGTCCTGTAAACTTGACTTGTTCCTGTTGTACACATTCTGTTTTCGGTAAGAGTCACAAAGCACCGCCCTCCCTAAGTCTGCTGTTCTCTCCTTTCTCTGTTTCTCCATCCACTCAGGATTTAGTACAAAATGAAGTAGACTTATAAAATGTAAGATCCTAACTCAGCCCAGTGCTGGTTAAGCAATACACCTTTTCTAAGATGGTTGTTAGATTTGTTAGCTCCAGCTGTAAAACCGGTTCAAGCACAAATTTAGGAGTATTGAATTTCCTTCCAACTTCAGGACAGGAAGCTGATGGTTCATATTCTGCTTGGCTCAAATCTCTTGAGCACTTGAGAAAGCACTGCAAGATCCCAGCTGAAATGCAGGAGGACAAAAACATCCCAGATTAGATTTCAGTTTGGGAGGTTGGCAAATCTGTCTATTCACAAAAAAGTATTTCTGCTAATGCAGGGAAAATAGTTTGTTGCTGTAATCAACAAGGGATAGGCATTAGAGTTGGCTGCTTTCATTTATGGGTCTTCAGAAATCAGATCAGTAAGACACAGACAGACTGACTGTGTTGCAGGTTTGGCACTACAGCAGTCTGACAGGTGGTCAGTCCTACCTGCTTTGCCCTTCAGGGTCTCCTCTTTTTATCCTTCCTGCCATGCCTTTTGATGTTACCAGTTGCTATCATTTGGGAGGCAGCCCACAGTCAATGGAGGGGCACCTTTTACTGTTTTGTTCATTACAGGGCTACCAGTGTGGCTCAAACAGTACTCACCCTAGTGAACACGCCAGCAGCCGCCCAGGTTCACTTCAGTCTTAAATTGTTCTGAGACCTGGTTAGGCCTAACTAGACTCTGGCCTTCTCAGCCTGTAGCTTACTCCCAGTTGTTCTGTCAATGCTGCCTCTCAATTTCAGGATCTTGACAAGTTCGAATAATCCGTCTCAATTTCGGGCTTCTTCCCTTCAGTCAGGTTGGCTAGGGTTGAGAAGCCCCAGGACTGAGTCTTTCTGAGTCCACTGCCTCTAATCAAATCCTCAAGGCTTCCCATCTTGAACCAGCCTTCTAAGGCTTCTACACCTGACAATAATAGCCCCTGGTCTCAAGTGCCCACCATCAGCTACCCAAACTCAATCATCATTCTCCATCTCCCCCACCCTGAGTCCTCAGCTGCCTTTGGCTGTCCTGGACAGGCTGCTCCCAACACTCGTAGGATGCCCTGTGTATAACCATTTTAGTGCCCTGGTGCACAATAGCCCATTAGCTACCCTATCCCAGGCAAACCACCCACAGTGTCCTCTGTAGTAGTGTCCTGTAGCAGCTGTAACACCTCAGCACCCTTTCACAAGGTGCCTGTAGTGGTCTTCCTGCATCTCAGAAGCCATCCCATGTCTTATAGCAAAACAATAAAGAACCCTGTAAATTAACACAATCTGTGGATCTCAATCTTCAGCCTTCTCCCAGAGAGCTCTTCTCCCCTTCATGCTCAGGTCCAGTATTATGGCAGTCCATACTATCTGGCCACGCTACCAATTAGATCTGAGGACTGTTTATATGGGGAGATCCAGGATGCTGTAATAGTGGAGGAAAGTGACCCAAGTTTGCTGTAACCAACAGGTCCAAATAGGCTCAGTACTAGCAATTCTTCCTTTCAGGAGTGCATGCCAAGTAGATCCTGGTGATCTAATGCAACTTTTGTAATAACATAAGAACTATATATAACCTATGAAGAAAAGAATTTTTAAAACAGCAAAGCTTCTACTCATCTATCTTACCTAGAATCTGGCTAGTCTCCTAATGAGGACACCAGTGACTCTTTCATCAGACTCCCATTTACCATCTTAAAAGCCTGTCTTTGAGAATTTGTGTGTTTCTTTAAACCCTCCTGGTTCTGTTTTCTCCATCCCTAAAGGGTCCAAATCCCTTTTGCCTCCTTGAGGAATTCTGTCTGGTAGGCCTGACAGGGGCCCAAACCAGGGCATTAAAGTAATGAGTCTTATGTTGTTCCATTACGTGTTTGCTAAGAAACATATATAGTTCTACCTTCCTTTTCTTGGGTATACATTCTGGATATGCTTTCACACAACATATGTGTGTGTAGTAAATATCACAATAGCACAATCAAATTTATTAAGAGATGTAGGTAGTTGCAGATATGTCATTAAACCATAAACCTTCCAATTGCTAAGTTTCTTGCAGAGAGAGTGTTTAGAGTTTAATGACTAATGACAAACATCTCAGTGTTGCTCCACTAAGGCCAAATAGAGACATTACGCATACACTGGTATAAATGACTGAAAATTGGTCTACATCCATAACACAACAGAAGTTCAGGGCATATAGACTGGTTTAAAAATGGCAGATCCCAGTCTAAAATCTGGAGGGAGGCTTGCACGAGATAGCAGGGATGGGCACACTCCGTGGAAGGAAGGATTGGGCCCCTCAGAGCTCAGCAATGGTGGCTGCTGGCAGGACATGCCTGGCACAACTCAGGAGGCTTGCACTGGTGAGCAGGGACAGGGGTGCTCCACAGAAGGCAGGATTAGGCCCCTCAGCTACCACTGGTGCTGAGCTCCAAGGGGCTGGATCCTTTTTTCTATGATGTGCCCAGGCCACCCCTGATTAGCTGCTAGGCACGTGCCCCCAACCCCCTGCCATCACCTGTGCCCAGCCCTAGGCTTCCAGAAGAGACCCAGAGCAGGTCGCTGTGGCACACCCAAAAGCTGGGCTGGCAGAGGCAAGAGGAAGCTGTGCCACGGTGACTAACAGTGGAACTTTTCTTCCTTGAAGAGCTGTTCTCTTTGGGCAGCTCTATACTTAAAGTGTCTGTGAGTAGCTTTCTTTTCATTCTCCTTTCAGCATTCCTTTATTTAATATTGCTGAATTTAGTCATAATGGGTGCATCTATGTGTTGAGTTAGTACAGCGCAATAAACTTTGGTGCAGCTTGTGTGAGAGTTAACAGCTCCTAGGCACAGCATCTATACGTGTGCCTAGGACTGCAGCAGTTTGAGCTGTCCCTGGCTGGAGCAGACTTTGGAGGAGGGAGTGAGGCCAGCCCTGGGCTCTGGGTCACAGTGTTGGGCAGTATCAGGGCTGGGGTATGAGAGTGCCCAGAAAGCAGAGCCATGGGGCTAGGGAGCAGGCAGGGGTCTAGTCCCCTGCTGTCTGGGCACAATTTACTAGGCCTGTGCAAAGTGGCTAATAAATTCGGGGGACGGTGATTTGATTTGGTGAACTTCCACTCACCAGCTGCTGCAGCAGCCTCGGGGCTTCTGGGAGCTCGTGGCAGTAAGGTGCAGCGGGGATTCCCCCACTCTTCCCACCCCTGTCTGGCAGCAGCTGGTGAATCAGGACTTTAAAAAAAGAGCCAAAAGCTGGGGCCGGGCAGGGCTGGGAGAGCAGGTAGGGGGCTGGGGGAGCAGGCAGTGGACGGGGCCTAATGGGGGGCCCCTCCCATGGTCCCCTCTCCTTCCTCCAGACCCCCTGCCCCCGCCCCCTACTTACCAGCATGTTTCCAGCTCCCTGCGGCAGCATGTGGGGACTGCCCAAATCTCTGAAGCTCTCCAAATCTTTTCTGAATCAATTCAGACCTTTTAATTGGTCTCCTGATTTTATTTGGATTTGGAGATTCAGCCACTGAATTAGGCAGAAATCAGATCAGCACCCAAAGCTTCTCACAGCCATACAATTTACATCCAAGTCAGCATTTACATGTGCATTTAGGCACAATTGTTTTCTTTGCTGTAAAATAGCAATGTCGGGGGACAGTACTGTCTTACTGGAACAAAACTTAGTTTGCCGAGATCTGATAGTGTCACGTGTAGACTGCGACATTTTACACTGCAGCAAATTAGTCTACTGTGCAGTTAAGCACATGTGTAGATGCACCCAATGGTTCTTACGTGTGTGGAAGTGTGCTGCACAATACCAGAGTGTTTGAGTATTGTCAGAGGACCTGGGCTCGGATCCTCCAAGGCATGTAGATACCTAACTCACTTTAAAATCAGTAGAACTTTGATGTCTAGCTGTCTGATTATCTGAGACTTCATGCTTTATATTATACAGTTTACACTTAGTGTAAACAGTTGCAGCTGACAATCTGACTGAATTTAGTCCATGAGCTCAAAAAAATTCCAGCCTTAGAGTCTGATCTTACAAACACAGAAATCTCACATTTGTATGTATAAATAAATGTATTGTATGAAATCCCAATGCCACTGAAATCAGCAATAAAGCTATCTTGTATGTTCAGGGCAGGATTTAAAACTTTGACCTCAGTTGGAATATTTACCTGCTTTGAGTTAGCCGTGGATAAAAATTTGCAGAATCAAGGTGTTTCTAACACAGATAAGAAAAATCCAATAGCAGATAATAACGAAGGTAATGACTCAAAACTTGAAGTGGCTAAATGTATTCAAAAGAAAATAGCCAAAATGCTTCATGGGCTAAGGCAATTTTAACAAGTGATTTAAAGAAAAGGAAATTTTATATATACACAAGAAAAAAAAGCTAAAAGTATAAGAGGTTGCACAGGAGATGCAAACACAAAGTTCAGTAGAAGCAACTAAGAAGAGCAACAGCAAGCAACATCCACCCCCGTAGCTAACAAGATGCATATTATGTTGTACAGGCAAATGTACCTTCTTTTACAATATTTAATGCAAATGTCACTTTTCTAAAGACCTGCTAGGTAGACTTCTTTGTGTGATCAGGCAGAGATAGCACTCACCTCTGCTAGTAATTTCTTGGAAATATATTTAATAGATAATGTTGATTTGTTACAAACACATTGGCATAGCAGGCTTGTAACTAACATTGCTGTAATCTATCAAAGACAATATATACTCCTGTGCCAGATACTTTCTTGCAGTAAAGATAAAAATGCTGTCATTGAGCCACTATAAAATCAGTTCCCTGAAACTCAAGCAGGGTTTTGGAATAATTCTTAGATCATTTATTTCAGGAACATGCTCAAAAAACAACTTAATTCTTTTAATCTTTGATTGCTGCTACCAGGAGCTCAGTCTTATTATTATTCTGAATAACACAGTAAGGGGTTTTGGCTATTTATAGCAAAATGAGTGCTATTAAATCTCATTCTGCAAGACCTCTGACTCTTGTATTAACTCCCCATAAATGCATGTGTCAATTCATGTTTTTAACACACAGCGTAAATCAATAGTGCTCAACCTTTTGGCCGTGAAGGCCAAATGAACGGTGTGGCGCTGGTTTGCAGGCTGAATCAGGTCCCACATGCCATGATTGGGCCCCATGCTGCCTGTACCACAGGGGTGGGCAAAATGCAGCCCACAGGCTGGATGTGGCCTGCCAGGCAATTGCATCTGGCCTGTGGAGCCCTTAAAAAATTTAGAAAATTTTTATCTGCCCCCAGCTGCCTGTCATGTGACCCTTGATGGCTTACCAAAACTTAATAAGCTGCCCTCCACCCAAAATAATTGCCTGCCCCAAAGATTTTTAAATGGGTCATGTTATTTGTGATGTTTAAGATTTCAACAAATATATCAGCACCATAAATAAATGATACATAACATGTACATCACGACTAAAGAGTCATTCTGTAGTTTTTGTCCATTTGATAAAATTATATAATAGAGGTTTGATTCCCCATTAAATTCCATAAGATAATATGAAATAATGAAACTTGTTTTTAGTTTGGTAAAAATTCAATCCAGACAGGCTTAAATAAGATATGATTTACTAACGTGGCAGGCAGTAACGCAGAGTTTCTAAAAATCTGGGAGACCACTGTTTCATTTACAAAAATAGTGACTAAAAATGCAACAAAGTCACCAGATGATGTATGATAGACATCATGGAGAAACTATAGGAGACTTCAGAAGAATAGTGAGTGATCAGTATGATTTGATACTAATAAAATCAAATTAATGTAGATATGGTATAACCCAGTTATGGCAAGTTGTTGAGGGCCACATAAGTAGCCCCGCCCCTTGACAGGTGCCCCGCCCCCTGGTCGTCATCTTGGGATCAGTGTACCAATGTCTTGGGACCAATGTCCTAGGGCTGGCACCGATGGGGCCCAGAGCGGGGCACAGGCTGGCAAAGGACTGTGGAGCCAGGCTGGGCTTCACCAGTAGGGAGAGGGGAGAGCTGGCCCAGCTCCATCGAGTCCCTGCTGGTTGGGACCCTGTTCTCCTGCCTCCCTGCTCTGGGCCCCACTGGTGCTGGCCCCATGCACCCACCCACTCCCACTGAACCCAGCCACAGGCAGGGGGCAGTATGCAATCCCGATCCCCTGCTCCCCAGCAAGGGAAAAGCTCTTGCTGGCTGAACGCAGGGAAAAGTGGCCCCTCTCCTGCCCTGTAGCCAGCATCCAGTGCTGCAGGCGCTTGCAGCCTGCACAGAGCTGTCCTGAGCAAGCACAGGCAGCCCCACATGGGCCACAAGGCTGCAGCACAGGGTAGCTGCCACAGGACAGGGGAGGAGCCACTTTTCCCATGCTTAGCACCAGCTTGTAATTTGCCCCGACGCAAGCTCCAGGCTTGCCCATCGGGGCTGTGCCGCAGCAGCAGCAGTTACAGCCCCCCCACTTGTTGCGCCACCGCTGCCTCTGTGCTGCCCAGAGCATGAGCTCCGGATGGGCGGCAGCAGCAAATACTACCCAGTGTGGCAAGTGGGGGGACTGCAGCTGCTGCCACTGCGCGCAGCCCCAGTGGATAAGCCCAGAGTCGGTATGGGGCCCAGGCTGGTAGCAGGAACGGGTTACAATCTGGTGCTGAGCGCAGGGAAAAGCGGCCCTTCCCTGCCCCGTGGCCAGTGCCCCACACTGCAGCCACTTGCAGCCCACATGGGGCTGCCTGTGCCTGCTCAGAACAACCCCACATGGGCTGTGAGCAGCTGCAGCAGGGAACACTGGCCACGGAGTGGGGGAGGGGCTGCTTTTTCCTGGGATGCTTCCCTGCCTGGGGTCCTCCCCTGCCCTTTTTCTGCCTCCTTCTTCCCCCCCCGCCCCTTACCTGAATTTCTGGCATAGTACAGCCACATGGTCCTAGGCCAGGAAAGAAATAATAGAGTTCTATAGAAATTTCTCTAACTATCTATAAATCTAATAGAAATGTATGGTCATTCTGTAGTTTTTGTCCATTTTATAAATTTATATAATAGAGATTTGATCCCCCATTAAATTCCATAGGATATCTTTAAGACTTAGAGAAAAGTTGCAATTTTCTAGTATATTCTGTAGAACATTGTGTTAAAGAAAACGCATGCATTGGTACCCTTGAATTCTCTTATAAGCTGTTGTTCCAAATGAAGAAGGATATGAATTTTGCCTGCAGTTGAATCTAGAATCTTGATTCACAGGATTAATATGGAGATCAAGAAAATAATGAGAAGGCAATGTGTTTAAGGGACGTACATTTCTACAGCCTGAGGATTATCTTTTTTCTGCTTGTTTTGTAGATTAGTGAAGGACTTAATTCTCTGTTGCTTTCAAGCTAGAACATAGTACAGCTATGTATTTTTAAAATCCAGTGTTTGAACATTAATTCACAGTAGTTTGTAAAGTATTTACTTTTATATGAACCATATTCTGTCAGTGTATATCCATTGTTTCCAAATAGCACAGATTTTTCTGTTACATTTTTATCAGCTTCAAAGTAAATTTGTGCATGGAAGGCAGCTAGCCAAAAATATTTTTTTTCTTTTTAATAAAAGAACTTCTGCAGATTTTATAGTAAATAATACAAGTATAAAATAAGTTAATTGCTTTTTGGTTGTCTTTTTTGTAACTTCTATGTAAATCAAACATGTTTGCTATAAAGCCATTCATTGGGGAATTTCTTAGCTATCAGGCAATCAATTTGGCAATAGGAGTAAGAGTTAACCCTTTTCACTAAATCTTACAATTCCCTATTTTCTCTTTTGTTGTATGCAATAAAGGCTTGAAAAGTTTTTGATTTTTAGTTGAGGATGGTCTTGCCTTTTTAGGTAAAATAAAGGATGTTTCTTGTTGAGGCTGTAGCATATAAATCCTTCGTACTTAGCTGCCTTTCACAAAGGCATCTTTTCTCTGAAATATGTGTCAGTTATTGAAGTTAAATGAACCAAAAAGATGAATAATCTGGGTAAGAATCCTTTGACTTCTACCATGTTAAGATTTGATGGATACAATAATTTAATTATTTCTTCAGTTGCCATAACCTCCGGATAGAGGAGATGTGAATTTCTTAAGAGGAAAAAGCAACATAAAAAAATAAACAAAAAAACCCCAACTTGTGCAGAAGAACATTTAACATCATAAAAAATACAAGTCACAGTTTTTCTTTTCTTCCGGTTACAGCAGTTTAATAACTCTTGAGATGTTCAGGTTGGAATTTAGTTTTGTGAATTCAAGTACAACACTGTTAATTTGTGCTGCCTATTATCCTGTTCATTATAATCTTCTTATTACCTTGTTCTGGGTCCATTTGCTTACCATCAGTGTCTTCCATTTCTTGGCTGGAAATGTTGACTTGAGAGACATCATCCATTCTATGTCTCTGGTAAAAATCTTTCATTTTCATGGAAATCTTTTATCACTACCTGATGAACTAGGACGGTAGGGAGTTGCTTTACTTCGCTTTAAAGCCTGACAGAGCATTTGGAAACCCTTCTGTATGAAAAGTTCTTCTGGATTGTTACCTAGAAGTAAGTTAAAACTCAGGAAAGCAGAAGCAGTATATAAAACCAGGACGCAGTAGAATAGAATAATCATCCCTTTGCAGCTTTTTCATCAATTATTAGCAGGGATCCTGGTTTTCTCTGATTAAAAATAGCAAATTCGCATAATAAAACACCCCAAATCTCTCTCTCCCCCTCTCCCTCTCTCATACACTTCGTAGTTGAACACAATGTTTTGATATACTTACTATTTTAAAACAATTTAGAAGTCTACCAGTGCCTCAGTCGTTATAGTAAATTCTAAATGCCTCTGCATTTTGTCATTTGATTTTGGGTTTTCTGTCATGGACAATCAGACCTCCCCCTGTCCTCTTCACTCACCAGGACACGGGTCCAGCTGAGGCTGTGTCCTGTCCTTTCCTGTCCCGTTCTCCTCCCCCACCACTGCTTTGTGGCACTGAACTGCCTTGATACGATGGTGCACTGCCAATGCCATTGCCCCTCATTCCCAAACCACAGCCCTGCCAGGGCCCCTCACTTCTCAGCCATAGCCCCACAGCCCTGCTGAAGGGTGGCCCCAGCTGTCCAGGCTATGGGGCCAGGGACCCAGGTTTGCAGCCCCCTGTCCCCCACAGCAGTGCCCAAGCCGCAGCTGCCACATGTGGGAAGTGGCGGGTGCTGCAGTAAAGAGAGCACGGGGCCCAGCTTCCCCTTTCCCATGGGCAGCATGGGGGCCTCTGTGGCCCAGCAAGCAGGACCCAGCATGGCAGGGCAAAGCAAGGCCAGGCAGGGAAGCTTGGTGCTGCCACTGGGAGCCCCACACTGCCATGGTAAGGTACCCCCTGCCTGCCCAGCACTATGGTGATGCCAGGCACATGGCAATGACACTGAGCTTTGCCACTATGCTCTGCATTTCCATGCCAGGTCCTGCCCACTGGGGCATAAAGGCCCGGGGGGGGCAGGCAGGGAGCCCGAGCCCACGTTGGGCAACCTGCACCCATCATGCAGACAAATCTGGGAGGCATGTGTCCCCCGACCCTGGAGTGCATGCAGTAGCTGGGAAGCAGCGCTCCCTGGACGATCAGCCCGTGGCTCTATCCCACTCCCCACCTGGGTCCTGCAGCCATGCATTCCACCACTGGGCCCTAAGCCCCACACAGCGCCCCAGCTGAGCAGCAGCCCCAGCCCTGCCTAGCTCTTTCCTTCCCTCACTTTGGGGGCCTCAATTCCTCTCCCTTCCCCCCACCCCGACTTACCTGTAAGAGCTGTTCTCCCAGCTGCTTGGCAGCTCTGTGCATGTATACATGTGTACATGCACATGCTGCCCCCTGCTTTTACAACCTTTGCAATCTCCTACACCTGATAAGAGTGCCTGTGCCCAAAAGTTTGCAAATAAATATATATTTTTTTTAGAAATATCTGGTTGGTTCAATAAAAGAGATCACCTCTGCCATGAGTTCTGATTCCTTTTGCCTCTAGACTAATATGGCTACACCTGGATACCAGGCACTGTTTGACTTGTATTAATAATCCATGTTTTGTGCACAAAGAATGCCTCATGCCCCAGTAAATCACTGATAGTGTGTTCAGGTTTTTCTGCCATTTAGAATGAATCTCGAATTGTGTACAGCTGAATGCAGGAGGACACAGGAGCCTGAGAAAATAGAGGTTTTTCTTTCGTTAAGTAAAGGTTTGCTTAAAAAGCCTGCCTCAGGGATTCTCACAGCATATAACATCTCCCATGAAAACTAGGTGATTGGTCATAAAAAGGCAAGGCCATCCCTCCCATATGTTGTTTTATCTCCCATAACAATAATAAAGATGGCACCATACGTCTTATGCAGCTGCACTGATGTCATTTCCCATACCATGTCCTTTTCCTCAGTCTGTTTCCTTATCCAGTCCCTCAAGAAGTCCTGAGACTCCAGCCCCAAGTCATTCTTGTTATGCCCCAAAGTACTTACTGTCTCTAGTTCCTCTTGCCCCGGTGGCTGTCCAAGCAGGAAAAGGAGCTCCGTGATTTGAGCAGTACTGAGCAGTAAGTGAAATATGCCCTTTTCAGTGACTTAGTAAGCTGGATATATAATCCGTTGCCTTTCTGTAAGGGGTCTTCAGGGATTTAGTTTTCTCTCTACAATGTGACATGTTCCTGGGAAGCCTCTGCACCCATCAGTTCTTGGCAATAACCTCATGGAATTTTGGATTTGGACTTTCAAGATATTGGAGCTAACTGACCTTGCACCAGTGGTCCCCGTCCCCTGCAACCCTGGTGGCGTCAACCAGCAAAGTTGTGCTTGGAGAATCATTTCCTAAGTAGCATCTCTGTTCCAGTTCAAGGAAAGCACAGTAGAAATAGGGTTGAGTATGTGCAGCATAAGGTTCAAACGCCAGGCCGATATGTAGAAACCAGAAGGTAACTTTCCACATAGAGCAAGGAAGTAGATAGATAGAGGGAAAGGAAATATGTCAAGGAGTAATTCTTAGAAGGTCATTTGAAGAACTGTCGCCACATGCGTTTAGTTAGCCTACATCATAATTGTTTAGGCCAGATTCAGGCCAGCTAGACCAGCTTTAGAATTCCCTCAAGCCCAGCTCACAGATTTTTGTGCAGATTGCAAGGGTTGGAGAAGCACCAGGGTTAGAGGCTGAATTAATTTGGCAGTGGAGATGAAACTGTAATCTGTATAAGCACTTCCTGCTGAGACTGTATCACTTGTCCTTTCTTTTTCTCCATCTCTCCAACTTCCATTGTTCTTCTCATTGCATCATATCTAAAGTTGAATTGTTAGCTCTTTAGACCATGTAATTTAAAGACACCCTGGGTTCTCAATGAATAACCCTTAAAGACCTGCTTACTCTACAACTCCAGCTTTATACTAATTGGAACCTTATTTGCTTAGGCTTTAATGCAACTGATCTTTCATTTAAGTGCCTCTAAACCAGTGGGAAAGCATGACAGTTATTTCAGTGGTCCTCAGTGAGATTAGCTGTGATCGGATATATGGTCATGCTACTGGTGTGTGTCAGTCCTTCATAAAACCTGATTGCTAGAGCCTAGGGATAATGCAGTCATAGTAAAAACTATGTTGTATGTGATCTCCAATCCTGAAGGGGATTTTCCAACAGATGTGGGCTGTTAATGCTGGTGCTGACTGAGCAATCAAGAGATGTGCACAGCATCTATAAAATAGCCATTATTTATACTGCCCATGATGTATTTGCTAATTAAATCCCTTGAGTTGCTTTTAGCACCTACCTACCAGCTGAGACCTTACTCACAGTTAATATTTATTAAGGAGTATCACCTAGCAAAGTCTAGGTCTGTTTCTTTGTTTCTGATTAAATACTTTGGGCCTCATTCACCACTCATACACATCAGTGTAAACTTAAAATAGATCTATGCATTTCAGGAGAGTTATGTTGATGTCATCCACAGGGGAAGTGAAGGGAGAGTCATCACTTTCTAATATTTTTTAACTATTGTGACAGATTTACCCCATTCCACTGGCTTGTCTGTTTTATTTTCAGTCTGGACTTGATTACCAGTCCAGTTATGGTTTAGTGTAGCTAACAAGAGTCTATTAAATATATTGCATGTATTATATTAACCAGAGAGTGTTAAGCAACAGAACTCTGCATAGAATTCGAATGAAATTTTTAACCAGTGACATGGAAGTTCTTTGGTTATCTCTAGCCTCCGTTCTCATTGCTATATAGTCAACATCATTAGAAAAGGGCACAGAGTTTCTCTTTAGTCTGTTATCAAAAAAGCAAAGCACAAACTGGAATCATGGAGGTCAGGGCTAGCTCTAGGCTATTCTTGTTGCCCTGGAAAAATGTATGCCCTTCACAGCAATGCTCACAGTTGCTAAGCATTTTGGTGCCCCTATACTGCCTTAGGCAGATGTCTGTTCTGCTTAAATGTAGAGTTGATCCTGCTGCAAGTCACTGTCTAACTTAATTCCTCAAAGCAAATTAGCGTCAGAGACACAAATCTTGAAATGTTATTGGCATTGAGGCTATGGGATCTTCCATTTGTCAGAAAACACTAAAACAGTAGAAACTCCAACAGATTCCAAGATCTCTTCTGTAGTTTCTGTTGTACTTTGAAGTTTTGTACTTGATATTTTCATACTTGATAGTCTGTTTGACTGTCCAAATCAACCAATTAGAGTTTGTTGGCTTATCAGTGTTATTGCTGTGCTAATAATCTGCTTTGTACCCTGTGTCCTAGAGCTTTTTTTTTTTTTTAAGTAATATTTCATGTCCATACAAGACTTTATTTTTAATTAATGTCTGCATTAGAGTTTAGCGGCTGACAGACTACTTGTCAAGACTGTCAATTGATGTGTTGCCTGAGAAGGATTCAACAATGGATCCATTAAGGATTTTATGGACAACATAAATATGCTCCAGATGGGGCTACCAACCAACCTAATGTCTGAAGATTATAGAATAAATTCCACCAACCTACCCAACTGCCCTCTTTTAATCAAGTTTTTTAATCAAATATTTATCTCAAGCAGCAGTTATCTTCCCCAACTGCAATGAATGGAACATATGAATGGGTCCACTTTTTTTTATTATATGAAGGACCAGTAGATGCAACATAACCACATAGGTACAGCAGTGTTATGAAGATTGTTAACTGAATTTGTAATCTCTCTCAAACACAAAATCTTATCTTGCAAGAGTTATAATTAGGGGTTTCCCCTCCATATAAATACTTATCTTGTTCTTCCTTAGAATAGGTGTGGTACTGTCTGTTTTACTGGCTAACCCTATTGTTTCCCTCATAAAAATCCTCATAGTCTTCTCTTAGGCTCATAATAAGGTTTAAATAATGAAAGCTAATAGTTTCAGGAGATTGGAAAGTTAATTGGCTCATTTCATTCCTCTTCTATATTCCATTTTAGCCCAGTAGAGAGCCAGCAACTTTGTGCTTATTAAGATGCATAAAATTTAAGATTATTCAGTACAGTTGCCAATTTGAAAAGAAACTGAGTTAGCGTATTGACTTGCGTTAAAATTATACAGATACTTTGTAAGACTGCTCCCAGCTCAGAATAGATAAATTACATGAAATTGCCCTTCGACTTTATTTCAGTTTTGTAGATTTTCCATATAAGCAAAACAGGAGAAATATGGTCAAGAACAGATGGGAAAAAATCAGTCTAATTTCTAACTATTGTGACAACAACAACTGTAGCCCAAACTAAAAATGTGCGGTTTTTATTTTTCAGAGGAAAATATAACTCTGGCTTTTAGAGCAGAAAATGACCAAATAAAATTCCTTTTTCTTTATTTTATTGTCACATTCCTTTCCATATTATAGTAGAAAGAATTTCAGGATTTTTTTTATGATGCATACAGAGAATTTCCTGGGTTTTTAAGGTGTATAGTACCAATATTCTCTTCATAGCTTATATATCTATTATTACCAATGTAATTGAAGGGGAAAAAATACTCTGGGCTTTCTGGTTTGGGTTTTTTGGTGGGGAGCTGGAGTAGGGGCATAACATCCAATTAGCAAGGGGTCTTACTTCATTTTCCATAGAACAATTTGATGTGACCATGTTGACCTAACACAAAAATTTTCTTTGGTAAATATTTTAGATAGTTACTACATTTGTAGTAACCAAGCCAATTTCAAATTCCTATTAAAGAAAAAATAACATTGAGTAGTAATTAGATTAATACTCTTTAACAAATGTGATTATTTACTTCTTAAGAAATATTTTAAAAAAATCAGAAAACGTTATTGCTGATGCACATTAATGGGTTATTTCTTTAAGAAGAAGAAAACAAAATTCTAAAAGCTTTGGAAACTTTGTCATTGATTCATTGCTGTGGAACTAAGAGTGTTTTCTGTTAGCATATTGTGGTCTAAAAGTTCCTTGAAACTAACGTGTTCACAGAGTAAAAACCCGGTATTTATAATATTTCAACCTTGCAAAATCATAAATATTTACAACTCTGCATACAAAAATCTACTCCCTCATCTTGACCAGGATGATTGATGATAATGAATAAACCTGCAGTATTTAGTCATTGACTACCCCCCACAAAAAAATCCTTAACCTAGATAAAGAAGGCTATCATCATGGCACACTGTGACTTGTGTCCCCCTAAGGCTCTGTTCTCGGACCTGTACTCTTTAATGTCTTTATAAATGACTCGGACTCTGGTGTCAGAAACACACTGGCTAAGTTCGCTGATGACACCAAACTATGGGGAAGAGTGTCCACACATGAGGATAGGCTGGTGATCCAAGCCAACCTTGATAGGCTTTCATGGTGGGCAGATGAAAATCTGATGGCATTCAGTACAGAGAAATGCAAGGTGCTCCACCTTGGGGGAGAAAACCCACATCACACTTGTTAAGTGTAGCACTGCTAAGCCTATTAGCACCCCAACTGAAAGAAACTTGGGGATCATGATTGACCACAACATGAACATGAGCCACCAGTGTGATGCCACAGCCAGCAAAGTAAACAAAACTCTGGCTTGCATCTATGGATGTATCTCAAGCAAGACTCAGGAAGTCATCCTCCCTCTGTACTTGGCCTTGGTGAGGCCACAGCTGGAGTACTGCACCCAGTTCTGGGCTCCACGATTCAGAAAGGGCACGGAGAAGTGTGAAAGGATCCAGAGGAGAGCCACACACATGATCAGAGGGCAAGAGAGCAGGCCTTATGAAGAGAGACTGAGAGCCATGGGACTCTTCAGCCTAGAGAAGCGCAGGCTCGGGGATGACTTGGTGGCAGCCTATAAATACATCAGGGGTGTGCATCAGGATCTGGGGGAATGCCTGTTCACCAGAGCACCCCAGGGGAAGACAGGGCCCAATGGTTACAAACTCCTGAAAGACCATTTAGGCTGGACATAAGGAAAAACTTCTTTACTGTCCGATTCCCCACGGCCTGGAATAGACTCCCTCCAGAGGTGCTGCAAGCATCTGTTCTGGATACTTTCAGGAAGCATTTGGATGCCTATCTTACTGGGATCCATTGACCCTAGCTGGTCTTTCTGCCCGTTGGGCAGAGGGTCGGACCCAATGATCTTACGAAGCCTGTTCCAGCCCTAATGTCTATGAAATCTATGAGAATTTTGCAAAGGATCTCAAAGCTCTTCTCAGGTGTTAGTGATCCAGTCTTTTATCACCCTGCAAGATGGGCATTGTCTCATGTCACAGTGGAAAAATAGAGGTAAGTGTGCTCTCCCCCTTTGTGTGCTCCCCCTATTAATAAAAATGTACTTTAAAACTCACCACTCTTGTGATATAACATTCATTATTTAATTTAAAGCAATTTAATCACTTAGGTTCAGTCCATCTCAATTTGCTATCCTTTTAGAAATTTCAGAAACTTCTCAATTATGTGTTCTGTATATATTAAGCCACAATATAGTGTTTCTTAACAGCCAGAATGCTTTCATGCATCTCCAAGTGACTCATTCTCTGGACCAAAACAAGTCATTGAAGATGGCATTTTCAGAAGTGCCCACCACTTTTGAGTGACCAACTTGAGGCCCCTGGAGCACTGGTTCCTAACCTTGTTAGACTCAAGGCACCCTGTACCTTTCACTTATTTCTTGACTATGGAAAAATAATAGAGCAATTCTTCTATTGCAGAGAATTCAGAAAGACTACAACTTAAGAATGTTTTGGATAATATGGTTTCTTCTTTGAAATTCCTGGGTTTATCTTGGGATTATTGTGTAGATGTTTGCAAATCTAGTAATGCTAATATTGTATGTCACCCTTAAATGGATCTTGTGGTACCCCAAGGTGCCTTTAACACTTGGATTGAGAATTACTACTCTATAGGTCAAAAGCACCTTGCGTTCCTGTTGAGTCCATTATAATTTCCGCGTGTTCTAGGAAAGGAATCCTGGCCCCTGAATAAATGTTTTAATTTCAGGTGTTTCAAAATGGTCATTGGGAATAAAGGCACCCAAAACTGTGTTATGCCTGCTGAAAACAGATCTCCATCTCAGTGTGTCTCAGTTTGTTTATTTCTGAAAGGGCTGGCGCTCAGAGGATTTAAGGCATAGTTCATGTTTGAATGGACTTTACGTTTAGCAAGTAGCTGTCGTACAGGCATCTTAAAAGATTTCTTCTTGCTGTTTTAAATGTCAGCCTGAATTCTTCCCTTTGCCTTTGTATAACTTTTTAGAATATAATATATAATTTTATTTACTGTGTAATAAGGTCTTGCTTACTCTCTTGGGTTAGCTCTGTCATACAAAGTGTGAAAAACAGGAAAAACTGGCCTTTTCACTGGAGCTAGTAGAAAAAAGAGTGAATCTGAAAGGTGAAAAGCAAAGTGTGGGATACAGGGGGGGTTGTTTTGCTTTTTAAAACTTAGTCATATTTTGAACTTTATTCTAAGTCCAAACTTTCATGTCACTACATGATAGGGATTTAGTTTGTTTGTAGTTGCTGTGTGGATTATTGAATAGTTTATTAGGGCTTAGAGGAATATAGTTCCAAGCAGAAGTCTTCACATGTATAGCTTGCAGAAATGCTGTTTATACACTGCTCTGTATTATTTTCTATAGTGCCTGTTTCTGAATATTTTTATAATATAGCAATTTACAGTTTGTATGTGAATCATTGTTTTCCTGATGATTTATACTATCTCTACATAACTAAAGATCACTAGGAAACCTTAGCAGGAGATGTCCTTTTTCATTCAGTTGCAGATTTTTCCATAATCATCATCTAATATAAATATTTTCAGCTATACAATGAAGACTTCAGTTAATGCAGAATATGGTTATCTGAAATACACTCTGCACTGGCTGATAGTAGACTTTGCAGGTGGCATTCAAGTTACTGGTTGACATATGCAAAGCCTTTTAAAGCTGTGGGACTAAGGTTCTACAAAAGCCAACCTCTGCTTGCTTGATCTGCTGTATCACCTATATCCTGAATGCTTACTGTACCAAGAATAGAGAATCCCAGAATCCAGACCGAATAGTCTCAGTAACAATTAAAAAAAAAATACAGCTACAAAACATTTTCCAGTTCAGCAAATTAAATCATTGTATAGTACTCACATAAAGCTATATATGGGAGCAAGGCCAGGGGGAACATTTTTTAACTGATCTAAAGTTCCCTTTTGTATTAAAATTATCTTTTTCATAAGAGAGGGAGAAATTAATCACAGTGTTTTGAGCTAGCGTGAAGATGGAAGTGCTATCCATTTTTGTGTGGGGAGAGCTGTACTGTATTGATGAGGCAATACCAGGAACAGTCTAGAAGATGGAGAGGCTGCTCAGAAGTGGTTCCATTTTTCAGTAATTAACTTTCCTGACTTGACACACAAACTTAATGTCACCAGAAGGTTTTTGTTATTTCCCAGCTGTTGTTTTTGGACCTGGAAAACAATTTTTAGATTCTTTCCTCAGATGCAGAATGTGTAGACTGCAAACTTTGAAATTTGACACTGTATAAACTCCATAATCATTCCCATTTAATTTATAATAGCAAATTATGACCGGGATTAACTTGTCCCTTACAGAGTAGTTGAGTATAAGAACAATAATAAAAAAACTATCTGTATGGAAATATAGAACTACAGTGGATTCCGCTTTCTAAAATAACTGGTTAATAGAATCAGCTGTTTATTTGAATGAATATGGAAAAACCAAGACCATTTGTAGATTACTTGTAGAAGTCACTCATATTAGAATCACAACTTTCGGTTTTTGGAGTGACTTTCCCAGGGGAAGGGGGTTGTGGACCTGGGTCCTGGGCCCCATAGCCCTGACAGCCAGGAGGCTCCTCTGGGCAGGGGGCCAGGGGCTGTGGGTGGGGGGCAAGGGGCACCAGCAGGGCTGGTGTGGGTGGAGAGCTGTGGTGGGGGAGTGAGAGGCGCAAGCAGGACCTGGGGGCTGTCGGGGAGGAGTTGAGTATCTGTGTTCTTAAAAAAACAGGTCTCTTTTTTAATGGAATCAGCCAGTTAATAGAATCAAATCACCATTTCTCAAAGTGATTCCAATACGAGGAATCCACAGTATAATCCTTTTCAGCCTATGCGATTATTTCATGATAAATATCAAATCCTGTAAGAATGCATTTGGTCATCTTGGAATTGTTTCATTGTAGAAGTCACACTGACTCAAAGATCCTGACTATGCACTTGTTGAATATTTTGGCATTACTTTCTGAATTATTCTGCAGATGGAATTCTCTCACCTTCCTGGGAAAACGAGATGTTGGGATAATGACTAAAGTAATAAAAGGATCTTGAATTAACAAAATATATGTTTAACTGTGTAGTCCGTTTTATTTTTAAACAAAGAAAAACATTTTTTTTTTATTAAAAGAAAAGGGACATACGCGACTAATCTTGAAGGAAATATAGCTAAACTGCTGACAACAGTTTGTAATCTGTTTAGAAATCACAGTTGTATTAGAGAACTGGAAGGTGACCAACATAACTTTAAAAAGCTCTAGGAGTACTCAGGGAATTAGAGACCATAAACTTTAACTCCTGGGAAATTGTTTGATACAGTAATTAAAAGTGAAATTATATACTGCTTTGAAGGTTGTAACATGATTGAGTCTAACCAGCATGGATTCTGCAAAGGAAAATTATAGAAGACTTATTTAAACATGTCAGTAAAAATAGTAGATGAGGGAGAACTGGTAAACCAAATTAATTTGGACTTTTCAAAAGTCTGGATGAAGTCCCTTGCAGTATGACACTAGGCTGGCTTGAGAAGTTTCTTTGTGAGCAGGAAAAAATTGTCGTGGATCGGAAACTAGCAAAGAAACAGGACACAAAAGGTACGGACAGACATAACATTTGAAGCGCTTCAGGGGGTGAGCAGACGGATATACACACCCTTGAAGCACTCCAAAAATAATTTTCAAGGAAACCGCTACTGTTTGGAAGCACTTCAGAATGAATCATTTCCACTTACATGTGCACACTCTACAGAGTATAACAGGGGAATACAATTGCTAGAAATAAGAAGTTAAAGCAGAGGCATTCAGTCTGTTTCAAATGGAGAGCCACTTGATTTTCAGATGACACTCCTGCTTTGCTGTGTTTGTGGCACAACAGGTAATTTTGTGTCCTCTTTCTTTTCTTTCTATCCCTTGTTCCTGGCTACTAGGATGCTGGGGTGTTTTCTTCCCTCGCAGATTTCTAGCGCTTGCATCATCCTGCATTTTGTACATGCTGTGATCTACATTTTGTTTGGTGCTTACATATTCTACCTGAGCCTCAGGTAGAGCAATGAAGGAAGTCAACTATGGTGGTAGGGGCTGGACCCAATGATCTCATTAGGTCCCTTCCAGCCCCTAATGTCTATGAAATCCATGAAAATCTATGAAATCAAAGACCTACATGTCAGGTCTAGGACAAAGGTTGAGCTAAAAGGAAATTAGTATAAAAAAGAACTATCATAATAATAAGGATATTACTATGCATCTGGCTCAGAAACTACTTTACATTTAGTAGTTAGGAACTAAAATCCTTCCAAGATAAATTTTAAGCATGGAGTGTATAATTATTATGAAGGGAAAAAGCAGGTACCATGGCTTGGCACTAGAGCATAAATATACTTACAAGTCTGTTCCAGTTTTTCCACTCTAAGTAAATCTATCATCTTTGGGCAATTATTGAAGCTTGAAAATATTAGGTCTTGCTTAATTATAGCGTGACCTCATGCTTGAGTACACCTGGAAGAGGGGGAAAGTTCATCTTTAGTCCAGCCAAAAGAATACCAGGTTTCATATTCCCAGTCTCTTCTGCATTTATACACAGTTTATGTGGTAGCCCTGCATTCATCTTGTGCCAAAAATCATAAAAGCAGTGAGGAAATGGTACATCATTAATTTAACCAAATAGAATTTGTACTTTCCAAAAGCATTTGTTTGAGGGTTTTTCCCTTTCCATTCAGCTTGAAGACACTGATATTAAAGGCTTGATTAGCCAGTATAAAAGAATATAAAATATGTTTGAATAAAGGACTGATTGGGACACAGGTTAGCACACCATGGACAAAAATTTAAAACCTCAGAGCCTGAAGTTAGGCAGTATTTAAATAAAAAGCTTGATAACCTTACCAAAATCAGTAGAGAACTCTGGCGAACACCCACTGGTAAAGCTGAAAGGACGTACTGAGCTTAATATGTCCAGTCTATGTCTGTGTGCGGGAAGAGACTGTAAATCTGCTTCTCATGAAGTGCAGAGCAGAAAACTGTGACCCTCTGTGACGGTGTGGTTTTGGAACCAGAGCAGGCACTTCTCAAAGCCATTTGCCTCTGTTCATTTCTACATCATTATTTCCAGTTTCATCCTCAATAGATTTCTTCTCTTTGTCATCATTATTGTTGTTGTTAATATTGGTGCTTGTTCATTGCCATGTCAAAAACTCCTTCATCTGTTTAACATTGCAAATGTTTGTAGGCATTTATTTCCAAGCTGTTACCGGTATTCCCAAGTTTAAAGGGGGTCTGCTTCACCTGCCGTAGTCTCGCCCACATTCATTCTTTTTCTTTAACTCACCACTGCATTGTTTTCTGCATCCAAGGTGCTTAACTGAGGAAGAATGTCATCTGAAACTTTTTAATATGTCAGCCCGTTACCAACTTTAAATGAAGTACCATGTGATCATGAGAAAATATTTTTGACCTGCCTGCCTAGTGTCTGCTAATCCTCTACAGTACAAGTTAAACAACGCTGTGCTGGATGAAGTATTTCTCACTTCACTAGTGTTGTAGGACTTTCTCTGGGGATAACGTTGCCTTTCATAGACAAAAGCACTCCCTTATTCTTTGTATTCTGCTGCAGTAAATGGCAATCAATGGATTTCATGGCTGAGCTGGTTCTCTTCCCAGAAACTTTTTTGATATGAGAAGTATGCTTTGATGTGGATATGTGGAGTGCCTTGCTCAACCTTTCTCTGCTTCTTGAAGGATATAAGGCTTATGAAAAAGTCATCTTAAAATCAGTGGTATAGTGGGTGTATCTACACAAGACATGCACCTTTATGTAGTACCTTATATTGGAGGTACTAACCTTAATGAGCAGTAGAAAAGGTGCATTTATGAACATGTAGACATGCCCAGTGTAGCCCACCTTCTCCTTCTTGGAGGTTTGTTTCTGTTTCACATTAGTCCATATCAGCCCAAAACTGTCCTGTAAAAAACACAAGCCAGTGCACTGAGTGCTGGGCAGCAAGAGCATGCTGAACATATGCAGGCCAAACCAACACATCAGGTCAGGGAACAGAAACCAGCCAGTGTACAGATGAGAATTTTGAGTGATCAGGTTTTCTTATTGAAAGATCAATTAGTTGCAGTGAGATAAACAGAATGTTTGAGTACGAGGAGTAATGTAGTGTGCTATGGGCAGGGCTTTCCCGGGGGTGGGTTGCGACTGCCCCGGGTCCTATGCTTTAGGAGGCTCCACAGACAGTGCCATAAAAGGCCCCTCTGTGGCCACTGCTAAGTGCCATTCCCCCGCCTTCCCCTCCACCAGCTCCAGGAGCTCACCATCCTACTCTGGGCCTCACACAAGCTGATATGCCATGGGCCCCGCACACCCCTAGGGACAGCTCTGGCTATGGTGACAAAAGGACACTTGATGGCAAAAACTTCCATGTGGGATTGTATCAATTCTACTAATACAGCCTCCAGTCCATTGACACACAAATCTCTACAGATAGGTGGACACAGTAGTTACCGAGGTGATTACAGTTTAATACAGGGTGCTTTGATACAGGTAGTCATGTAGCAGTAGGAGCATGGGGCTCAGCATGGTCTATTTTATCCAATGCAAGATACTTCGCTGAATATCAATGAACCTGTCATGCATGGGTGGAGTAGTAAGTGCTAAGTGTCAGATTCTGTAGGTTGATTTATGTTGTACCGCATTTTGTAAAGCAGTGCCATGGGCTCACTTGCTATTTTTTCAGGGATAGTAATAGAACTTAGCCTTTGAGCTGATTCTCCTATCAACTTTTGTTTTATACCTGTCCCGAAGCCTTTTTTCCATGTAGTCAAAAGGAATAGTCCCAGGGATTGCTTGGAGTATATGAAAAATGTGAGAAAGTCCAATCACTGTTGTTTCTTTTGATGGCTCAGTCTTCTGCAGCCTTCCCAGGAATGTTACAATCACAGTTACACGTGCAGGTACTGCATTGTCCTGTTTCCATATATGTATAAAGCACTGGTGCGTGGCTTCAGGCTCTAGAAAGAATTCCACTTTCAGTCTCTCTACAAAGCCTCTTTCTACAACATGAGCAGCTTAAACTGTGTTGTTCATTGAATGCTTAATTCAGGTATATTTTGCATTAAACCTGTACCTGAGGCGTCTTATCCTCCTCTTAAATAAGTAGAAAGATCTACTCTTGTAAATTTTTTATATTTGTTCTTCACGCTGCCTGTTGGTACATTCATCACAGTACCTTCTGCAGCGTTCCTTGAGCTACCCTGTGGGCATGTCTACATGTGCATTTATGTGCCACAACAGTGCATTAAGTTTAGTACCTGTAATACGTATACCTGTACCTATAATACCTGTAATACTAATAACAGGTATTGACCTTAATGTGCTGTAATGGGCATTACTATGCATTAAGGCAAATGAACACTTTTTGTGTGATGCTTAATGCCCATTGGACTAATCTGCTGCGCATTGGCATGTTTTTTGCCAGTTGCACTAACGCGCAGTAGAATTAATCCAATGGGCATTAAGTGTCTCCTGTAGATGCACAGACTTTCTTGCAGTGAGAATATTTATTGATGGTATCTTTAGAAAGGAAAAAAGCACTTGTAGTTTTGCTTGTGAAATTATCAGTGTGCAGAATCTTCTTTCTCCTGAACCCATTTTCCTTCTGAGTTTGAGCCTTTCAGTAGTCAGGTGTTTTGTCCAGTACATAGTGTGTGGGCACTTGTTTCTCCTTTGTCTGCTGCCTTTTCTGGGATACTTTCTATATTTAGGGGGTGGAAAGGAAGGGGGAACTTTTGAACTTTTATAAGTAATTGGAGTTTAAGAGATTTGTTGGGTGCTATTTATGACAGCACCTAGCTTGAATGTTTCAGGTTGTAGAATTGGCACAAATACAGTGGGGTATAAAAACCCTCAAGCAAATCTGCAGGTGCCTCTCATTATCAAAATATATTAAGCACTAGAAAAGGTTCTGTAAGATTCTTACTGGAGGCACAAGACCCAGGAGTAAATGTTTTGCATGATGTGATGCTATTTTCAGAGGAGAATTAGAAAATGGATTATTTTCCACTTCTCCAGTGATGTTGGGTTTTTAGTTGTTTTTTTATTAACCGCATAATATAACCACAGGTGTTTGGGGATACATAAGGATAATGAAGACTCTGAAGTATCAACACAGCCAAAAATAATAAATATTGTTGTTGACAGCTTTTATTAATACTTGGATTTAGCATTTAAGAGAGTAACAGCAATTCTTATGTTTCTCTCAGCCTTTAGGCAGTCGAGAACAGTAATGCAGGACTCAAGTGGCAATAAAAGAAAAGCAAGTATAATGTCAGGGAGTGAAAACTAGATATCAGTATAGTTGACTATGGTTTTATCAACGAACACAAGAATGCCAAGATCCTCTTCTTTTAAGCAGACCCCTTTATTCTTCCATTGGAGACATGCTTTCATGTGTGCTAAGTCCCAGATCTTCTTGGAAGTGAAGCAAAAGTCTTCACATGTATAGCTTGCAGAAATGCTGTTTATACACTACTCTGTATTTTCTATAGTGCCTGTTTCTGAATATCTTTATAATATAGCAATTTGCAGTTTGTATATGAATCATTGTTTTCCTGATGATTTATACAGATTTATACTATCTCTAAATAACTAAAGATCACTAGGAAACCTTAGCAAGAGATTTCCTTTTTCGTTCATTTGCAGATCTTTTTGTAATCATCATCTGATGTAAATAGTTGCAGCTATACACAGTGAAGACCTCAACTAATGCAGGATCTGGTTATCTGAAATAGACCTGTTGTAGTTGAGAATGTAGTCTGTAAACAGGCTGCACTGAGAGAGCTTTTTGGGCGGGAGGTTGCGGGGGTTCTTTTGGTGCAAACCTCCTTGGATCTTACTCTGTGTACAGTAGAGAGATTTTTGTCTGGTTTGTTTAGAAGGCTTTTGCAAGAAGTTATCTCCAGTTCAGCAATATAAGCGCTGTTCCATCTTTATCTTCCAAACCATTATAATTCTTCTATTTTTCAGCATATTCCTTTTTGCCTTGTCTCTTTTTATATCCTAACCCTTGTGTCCTGTCTCATAATAATAAACTATTGCTGGTGTGTTGGATTTTTTTCAGGTGCCTTCACAGCTTCTTTCAGCATCTTCTTTCTCAGAAATCTTCTGCTGTGATTTCTTCCTCATTCTCCCACTCCCCAATTTTGGAAGACCGTTCAGAAAACTCTTCTCTCATGCTCAACCAAATCCTCCTAAAGAAACTTCAGTCACAACCCATTTATTCTTTCTTAACACACAGTAGCCCAAAGACATGGTCAGTGCCTTACCACTTCTAACCTCCACCTCTTCGACAGTCTTGTTTTATATTCCTGCTTCTGTGTTGTTAAGTCTACCACATAGTGTGAGTATCCTTTCTGCCTTCATTTCACTTACTGTCCTAATTTGTATTGCCATATCACCAGGATGTCCTAGCCAAGGGCCTTTATGCCACTGTACTACGCGCTGTTCCAGGAACAAAGGTGATATCCTCCCTGAAGAGTTTACAATCAGAGTATAAGAAAAGAGATGATGGATGAATACAGTCACTAGAACAGTAAGACTGTACTGGTGACCATAAGGGCCAGTCTTGGCATGCTGCAGCCCTAACAGTAGTCAGGTTTTTTATGCATCATTGGAAAAGAAATTTTAAGGGGGATTTGAGAGAGAATAACAGCATTATTTTGCAGATGTGTATAGAGAGCATCTCCCAAGCATGAGTAGAACAGCCAGTTGTTTAAAAATGTAACAGAGGTGCAATGGAGCTGACATCTTTGGTTGATTAGAAGCAGGAGTTAGCTTTTGACTATCAAATAGAAATGACAGGTGTATTTGGTGTAGCTGAAGGAGACCACTGGTGGTGTTCTGAGAAAGCTAACGCAGGAGGAATTAGGGGCTGAGAAAAGGATCTTTGCACTGAATGACAAGATAACTTCACCCTTCCCCTGACCATGATAAATGCTATTAGAGACTGGTGAGAGCAGATTCACCAGAGTACAAGGAGAAGAAACTGAATTGAAGAAGATGCATTTGGAGTACAGGTGTTCTGGGCAACAGTTCTAAGTACCATGTGAATGAGCATAGAGAAATAGCTGGGGTCGGTGATGGGAGAAAATGAGAAAAATTAAAACATGCATTATGCTGGGGGAGGGACAGTGGTGGAAAGAGCCAGAGGTGTGACAGCTTCCACAGAAGAGTACAGAAAAGGATAAGAATGGATGCAAGAGGGATCAGCAGATAGGATGGGGTCACTGGACCAAATGAATAGGCTGAATGAGGAGATCAGGTAAGAAGCATTTGCCTGTGATACAGCAAAGGGGTGAGAAGGGAGAGGAAGAAAGAAAATGAGGAAGAAAGTGGTGAGATTTTGGGCTCAGCATAGTGAAAGAGAAGAGAGCTTGAGAAAGAGACAGAAGTTATGATAAGGCACCTGGGATTGCAAGTACACAATGCACTTAAGTTGGAGAAGAACTGTTGGTTCGGAAGACAGCAGAACTTGAGGAAAGAGAAAAAAAAGATTTGTGGTAGAGGAAATCAGGCTGGTCCTGAGACTTCGGTTGGAGGATGTTGCACATCCTGAGAGCATGAGTAGATACTGAGGTGGTTTGGGGGGAGGGGTTTACTTCGCTTACAACGAGCATGGCCATTTGTACCTTTTCTACAGTTTTGGAAATTAAAGGACTGCAGAACAGCAATAAAGAGAATATTGAGCAAATTGCACAGGAAGCCTGTTAAAAGAGTACTACAGGTCTCAGTTATTTGATCATAGTAATTTTATGGCACACTAGTTACCATGACAACAAACTGCAGTTCTTAGTTTGTCAGAATTTTTTTTTATAAGGTGGACCAGACTGCAGCATATATTTATGCACTGCTCCTCCAGCATCCCTGGAGCTTGCAGAACCATTCCAACATGAGCCTTTCTGCTGAGACAGCTAATTGTTGAGCCTGTTGTAAGTGATGGTTGATTTTTTTCTTTAAGTATGTGGATGCTTGTAGAACAGTTTAACAACCAAAACTCATTCTCTGTAAACTAGCAAAGGGCCGGATCCAGTTAAGGATCTGGAATCATTAAAGGTAATCTCTACAGTGCTTGACTCGTGGGCATCTGGCCTCTATTAAAGTCATCCAGAGCCCTCAGTTTTAGGTACTTTGGCTTCCTTACCAGTACATGGAAGATTAGGCAGCTGGGGTGGATCCAAAACAGGCAGCATGCTGGGCAGGGAGCCACCTAAGCAAGCTAATAGAAAAACTGAGGACACAGGTATTTCTGAAAGATAAATACCCCTGTAGGTGGTCTAGACACCTTCCTTCACTGTCCAGAATCCTCTTCTGAAGGTGGATGCCTCTGCCATTCGTTCTTTCAAAGAAACAAGCAGGACCCACTCTTGTTTTTTATAAAACCCTAGTGGTGGAATTGCTTGATCAGGTAATAGGAGGCCTGAACTCCCTTCTCCACTAGAGGAGTTCAAGCCCATGTACTGCACCTCCTGAAGAGAAGACCCTCTCCACTCAGGTACAGGCTGTTTTGGGTTGGGTCACTCTCCATTCATCCTGTTGCAGCTGTACCACTGTGCACAAACATTCAAGATGCATTGGCCCAGGCAGAGGGCCCAGGAGCAAAAATGAATCTGTAGCCTAGTGATGCAGGCTGTCAGCTAGGCAGGAGGAGGTTCTTGTCCCTGCTCTGAGGACTGTTTCAGAATTGCTGTTCAGATTAAGGCACTTCTGAAAAGCAGAATATAGGCACCTAGGGACCTTTGAAGTCAAAAGTAATGTGCCCATAGAGCAGTGCTTCCCAAACTTTTCTTCAGCATGACCCCATTTTTTGCCCCATTTCCTCAGCATGGTCCCCCACCCCTGTGACCCCATTCCCTGATGTTGCAACCCCACTTGGGGTTGCAACCTATAGTTTGTGAACCAGTGCTGTAGAGTTTAGGCATCTCCCGTATCGGGCAGCAGCGGAGCAGGGATTGTTTGGATCATAGTTTTAGGTGCCTAAATTTTGCCTAAGTCCTTTATTGGATTTAACCTTAAGCAGCTGTCAAGTGCCAACAGTTACTACTAAGGCTGGAAGTAAACCAGGGACCCTATGAAAAGGAATCTTATGACAGATTTCCTAAACCATGTGGTGTACACATGGGAGCTCACCCAGCTCTAAGTAAGTTGGAACCCATCACAATGAGAGCAGAATCTTGCCTGTAGTATGTAGTTTACTTTTAAATCTCTTCTATTTGGGTGAACTTTGGTTTAGATAAATTGGTTACATGAATAAAACCCACTAAAGCCATAGATAGCAAACTTGACTTTTATCATTTGCATTGTTTGACTCTGAATTCTAATTTTAGTAATCTTACCTTGTATTAAAAGCATCTGTCTATGCAGCCAATGTAGCATAGGCTTTAAATTTACTAGTTTTTTTTAAACTGCTCTATGGGGCATTATTCAGCCAGCTGCATCCAGGGACTAATACAACATTTGTTCTCAATTTGGGGCCCTTTAAGTTGGGAATTTTCCACTGTGCAGTTGTATTAAATCTGAGGCATCTGACAAGAGCAAAAAAAAGGTTTTCCAAATCTATACAAGGTTAAATTAATGAAATAAAAATAGATGGAAAAGAAAACAAAGTAGAATAAGCTTGCTTTCGCATGCAATGGCAGGCTGTACTGTGAGGTCAGGGACTTAATGCTAACCCAGCCATCATTCAGGCACTGTGATAAAGACTGAAGCAAACGAGCTCTCATAAATCAGGTTGGGAATTACCTTCTGTCTTATTCTTGTTCGTCTTCTCTCACTTAGCATGTATAGCCAGTTAAACTGTACTCTTAGTTATACAATTAATTGCAGTACAACACAAAAGTTGCATCTATTAAATATTTCACTTTGTCAGCACCAAATCTCTGCAGTGTTACCTGTGCACTTTTCTTACTAGGAGGGCTCTATAACCCTGATGGCATTCTTTTTCACTGTATCTATGTAGCCTTGGGAAAATGTTATAGTAGTAGGCATCTGTCTGTCCCGTGAGATAATTAATTTATGTCAAGTGAGACATCAGCTCACTGAATGTAATCCTCACTCGAAAGATAAAGTGAAGCTGAATTGACCTCTCCAGTGTGGAAAAGCCTGGGGAGTGTATATGGAGACACTGAGCTACCCATGCACTGGTACCCCTTCTCAACCTTCCTGGCTTAATCCAAAGGAAAGGCAGCTTGGCCACAGGAAGTGCCAGAGCAAAGGACTTCATCCATTTGTCCATCTATCAGGGCTCCACTCCTAGAATGGCTGCCAGCCAGGATTAAAAAGCCCCATCTGCCCTATCAGTAGCATCATAAAAAGGTGAGTGAGCAGTATTAGCTGAATGCCAGGGTAAACTTGCTCATGAAAGAGGCAGTGAATTCAGTTACAGAATATGCAGGTGCAAATGTCAAACCAAGCAGGTAAGCATTGCTGTCTGTCAGCTTTCCAATTACAAAATTTTCTATTCTTGCTTTGTTCTGTGATACCTTGAAAGTAAAAATAATTTTAAAACCCTGAAGGACCTGCAGACAATGCTAGCTTATGTACTGTTTGTATGTCCTACATACTGTAATGGCCACTTTGCGCTCACTCTTTTGATTCAGCAAGCTGTTTTAGTTTTATTTTCAGTTTTAATGGGATACTTGACCTTCACCTTTGTGTTTCAGTGAAACATGGTATAAAGCTTTTAGTAAAGTCAAAGAAGCTGTTTTATTTCATCAGTGGAGAACCATGGATGCTGTCTGAATGCAGCAGGTTCAGGACCCCATAGTACCCTGCAGGTTGTTAGCACTATTTCACTTGTACCTCCTATTATAAGGAACTTAATAAATGGAAGCACCAGGGTGTTGTCCATTGCCTTAATTTTCTTACTCCAAAGGAGCTTTGTACAGCAAAAATATTGTTCAGGTGGGGGATTCAATGAGACTTCAGAGTTAGTGCACAACATTACAGTTTAAATGATCAACTGCACTGGCCACAATAGTTTGCATCCTTCATTTATCGCTGCAGATTGTCTTGCAACCTTCCATAGCCTTTGTTTCAGTCAGTATTAGAGTATTTTACTCATCTGTGTTCTTACTGGGTGATGCCCTAGTATTGATTTTAACCATCTTATGAATACTTCAGAAGGTGTGTCTTCAGTAACAAGCGGTTTATTTTAGCATTCTCATTTTGGTTTTCATTGGACTTCAAATGTAGAAAGTATTTTATCCTGACCTTTGCTTGGACTCTCATTGAGGTGAAACATGACTCTCTGGTCCTTGGCAGACATTGCAATTGAAGTGTGATTAATGTGTTAATGGAACAATATATTGCAACATGCCACACACTCAAGCAGTTTATAACCTAATAATGAACTGCAGAACTGGTGACTGAGATGCAAAGATGTTGCTTGTTAAATGTAGAATATTTTTGCAGCTTGTTTGTATCATGCTTTAATTTGAACCTGTAGTATGTTATTTCAATTCAAATATTGTTGCACTTCTAATGCTATGCACTGTTGGCAAATGCTTGTCAACTTAAGCAGTAAAAATGAATAGTGGGAATAAGGAACACATCTATGGATTTCAAATCACTTCACAGATGTGGGTGAGGCTTATTATTCCCTTAGTAGCAAAGGTAATGAGATATGAAGGCTATATCTGCATTTAGCTTTTTGGTTCCTTTTTTTTCTTCTTCCTTTCATCTCTTCTGACACTGATTGGGATTACTCCATTAGACAGTGAGAGCCCAAAGTAAATGCTGTTGTAACCAAAGCCATCTGAATCTGTTCACAGCAAATCTGCCCAATGTAGTAACACTAATGTTTTGTGCCTGTACTTGTACCCTCAGCCTTGCTACCACCAATGGAGCTGTGGTGATAGGACAACATAGACATGACCAAAAATGTTGAACCATTACAATATGTTGGTGGCATCTGGTTTTAGGTCCAGGTCGCATGTGCTCAGTCCACTAGGTTACTGTTAGCCCTTCTTACCTAATCATTTCAAATAGCCCCTAGCTACAATACATTTTTGTATGACCTTTGAAAAACCTCTGTAGCAGGCAACTGGTTTTTGTTGGCTCCTTGAGTTGCTGTACAAGATGGTTTTCTCTGTATATATTGTAACTACCTTACCTTTTATGTACAATAGCTGGCAGGTTTTCTGAATAAATGGAAGATATTCCCACGTAGCTCTGCAATTTGTTTGTCAGCTATAAAAACATTATGTAATTATATGATAAAGAAATATTTCCAGTTTATGGCTGTGCAGAGCAGACCCTTAAGTTAAAAATAAACCTGTAGCGCTAACACAGTGCATGTAAACAGAAGTTGTTTATTACTATCCATTTTATTTATATCATTTATATCAGCCACAGGAATTGCAACATCAGAATTCTGTTCACCGTTTGGGATTTGGACAGGAATGCGCAAGTTATTGTCATTATGAGGATTTCAATTTAAGACCCCAGAACATTTAGGCTCAAACCCTAATTCACAGAAGCCTAAATACACAGCTGACAACAGGAATGTGCCACTGCTGGCTTTTTTCTTGTGACTGTCTCCATATTTGTGCTTTTAAAAAGTGTAAGTGGAAAGGTTTTGCTTCAGCAACACTCACGCAGGGCTGAGTGTCTGTGAACCCCTTGGCCTTGGCAGTATTGCTCGGTCTGTGTATTCATTGGTGTGGGCAGGGGCGGATCCAAGCAGCAGCCAGGGACAGTTTTTTTTCCATTCCCTGAATCAAGAAAGAACCCCACATCCTTTCCTCTCTGTCCTCTCCCCGCCACTGCATGCACCTTTCAGGGGAGGCATGGAGGGCATGTTTATTCTCCTGTGCCCCCTGGATGAACGGGAACCTGCCGTTCCATCCCGCTCCTGGCCCCGGGGTGCCATGCACCGCTCTGTCTGGGCAGCACCTGCCGCTGCCCCAGCCCCTGCCCTACTTCCTCTCTCACCATGGGGGCCTCAATCTGCCCTCCCATGCCCCTCCTCCCCCCAGCTCCGACTTATCTGCAGGGTGCTGGCTGCCCAGCTGTGCTCCTGGTCACATACATGGCAGCGCCTTTAATTGTGCTGATTCCTCTACCCATCCCCCACCTGCCCACTGAATGGTGGAGGGGCCCTGCTTGCAGCTTGCTCCTCCGCAGGGAAGTGAAAGCTGCAGTTTTAAACTTGACGCCGTTTTTGTTTCCATGCCGCTGATTGGCTGAGGAGCCCTGGGGCCCTGGTGCTTGCAGCCCATGAGTGGGGAGACAAAAATGGTGGGTGGGATGGGAGAGGGGTGCAGCCACCCCTGCAGTATAGGCTGTTGTCCCTGCACTCCCCTTTGAGAAATTCTGCATCTGCCTATGGGTGGGGGGGTGCTTTCTGGGGGAAAGCAGCTACAGGAAAGGGGGGTGCAGGCCTGAAGGGGAAGCTGGGCAAGCGGGGGGTAGTGCTGGTGGGCAAGGAGTTTGAGAGGGTGGGGGAGTTTCTTTTACCTGGTTGGAAGGAGTGGTTGGGTTTGGCAAGAGGTTTGCCTGTGTGGGAGTTTGGGCAGGGAGGCAGTGACCGGAGAGAGAAGAGCTGGAATCCTTGGGGTTTGGGTGTTGTTTGGGGAGTCCTGTGTGGTTTGGTTTATTAGAAGCTGCTTTTGGATAGGGCAGGATAGAAATCTAATCACTAAAGAAATGAGCTCAGATTCCCCTTAGGGCAAGATCTGTAAAGAACACCTTTAGGAACCTCTTGTATAACTCCATCTGCCTATGAGCTGTCGGCTAGCTCCATGCAACTCTCATAGTCTGATTATAGTATACATCTATATGTGCGTGCGTGAATGTGTGAGAGAGTGAGATAAAAGACCTTTAGAGTTCATTTGAGTTTCCTAAGATCCATTTACGCTACCTTCATTCTATAAATAAATAAGTATATATCAGAAAAGTTTATAAAAGACTGGCTATCACTGTCTCTTGCCCAGCTGTGGCTAGCTTTCCTTGTCAATCTTCATTATGTGAGAGGGTAGAAGCCTTACCCTCCTGAATAATCAGATGCAAATTAGTCAACAGAGGTGAAAATTCCAGTCTATGTGGAAAGAAAAGAATGCAACCATGAAATTAATTTTATTCACCATTACATGGTACTGAAATAGGAGTTTTGATGATGTGAAAATGAATTAATGGCACAACACAATGTAATCTAAGGTAAATGTCAGGAATGATCTATTACTTTAATATTCATTAGTATATTTCCTCAAACTTGTCTTCTCATTTGTCCCTTTAAAACATTGTGACAGCTGGTCTGCAGTCCCCAAAGACAAGCACGAAAAATACTTCTTACGTATATGATTATTGCTTATATCATATTGAGGGAGAAAAATAATACATAGCTTTTCTTCTCTTTGTGGACTCCAGTTTTCTGCAGCATTTGTTTTACTCTTCATCCCTTAAGCATCGGAAATGAATAATGCTTCGTTTTCTAGAAAAGTACTCTTTCCATTTGTACTGTGGCCTTCACTGATGAGTCCTTTAACTTCCAGCAGTGTACAAAACACAAGGTTTGAAGGTTTGATTTGGCACTTTTTTGATTCCATGTCCATTGGATATTTTGGTCTCTGATTTACAGTTAACTGTACAATAAGACCTTTTGGTCAAAAATTAAACTGAACTTTTAGGAGTGTTCTCAGACAATGCATTTGAAGTTTATCTGATACTGTTTTTTCACTTTCAGTTTCTGATTCTGTAATTCTGTTCAGCTGAATAAGCCCTATATCTGTATTTATATTGTATGAACGAAGAATCCTGCCCTTTGACGCAATTCTTAATGTCACGAGCAAGCAAAAGAGTAAAACTATTGGGTAATTCAAGAAAATGTTCTCTACATTCATTAGGGTTACCATATTTCCAGTTTAAAAAAAAAGGACATCTGTTGCACGGGGGGGAGGAGGGTATATGATTGTGCCGGGCAATGATATGCCTGTGCCCTGCCCCTGCCCATTCTGTTGCTCCTCACTCCCAGGCCGCTGCCCCTCACTCCCAACCTGCAGTACCCTTCCCCCTGGACCATGCTGGTGCACTCCACCCCCCTGGCACTGCCTGTGCCCCACACTCCCAACTCATGATCTACCGCCCCCCTGGGTATCCCTCACTCCCAACCCACAGCCCCTCCAGCCCGGCCAGTTCCCCTCACTCCAACCCGCAGACCCTTGTCCCCCCAGCCCTGCAGCATCACTCAGCCCCTCTGCCCCTGGGAGCAGGGGCACCAGCCCAGCCACACAGCTCCCTGCTACCCCTGAAGGGTCCTCTCCCCCTTCACCTACTGGAGGGGCAGGTGCCTCTCTCACCCCCTTGCTCTAATACAGCCCCAGCACCAGTAAGCACCTGCCCCGCTCATATACCCATCCCTCTCCACAGCCCCCCTCCCTCTCTCTCACACACGCACGCACACATGCACGCGCGCATACACACACCCTAGCTCTCCAAACACCACCCCCTGCAAATTTACCTGCATGCAGCCGCCAGGGCTGCTCCCACCACTCTACCTGGCTCCTTGCTGACCACGTGCATGTGTGCCCTGCCTCCAGTTGCCCTCCCCCACTTCTTCCAGCCCCAAGCAGTTCCTTACTGGGGCAGGCTGGGAAGTGCCAGGAAAAACTTGGATGCTGAGGAGAGCAAAATCCTGGGCATTTGTTGATTTTTAAAATAACAACCGGGACACAGATTGGAGGACCCAGAAAGAGGACATGTCTGGGGAAAACCCAGATATATGGTAACCCTAATTCAGATTTGTGTCTGTAACTGAATTTTAGAAAATATAACGTGCATGAAACTTGTTAGAACATGAGTATTTATTACATTTTGCAGAGATGATGACACCAGAATATCTAGAAGATGGGCCTGTATCCCTGTGTAGAAAAGAAAGCATAAGAGAGATTAAGAGCAGTTGTTACGCAGAGACATATATTTTGTAAGTGTGATACTTTGCCAAGATAACTGGCCCTGGCTTCAAGAGACAAAATGAGGAGTGAAGAGACAAAAATACAGCAACAGAAACAGATGTTACAGCCCCAAAATGTTCATAACTTACCATCTTTGTTCCTACTTACACCCTGCAGCAATAGTCCTGTGTTATTTTTAGCTCTCCCTGGTTTTGTTGCCAGCAACGGCATGAAACAGTCTCCTGAGAGGACTCTACCCTCTCATACTCTCATCTCCTGGCTGACATCACTGAAAAGTTGTACAAATATATCAGAAAGCAAAATAGCACCAACTCTGTACTCAATGAACCAATGTGACATATCTAAAAATAACTTTTTTCCATTTAAATGTGGTCCTCAGCTTTGTGTAATTGTTACTTCTCTTGCTCTTAAAAGACAGCACATATAGAGGAAATGCAGGCTGGTGGTTTGAGCCGAGTTCTGGAAACCAATTTGACACTGACTTCCTGTCTGGTCTTAACCATGTTTGTGCCTCAGTTCACTTGCCTTGAAAGTGGGGAAAGAGCTGTGCTGCTCATGATTGCAACATGGTATCATTTGCAGGGTTTTTTTGTAAACTCAAATTGTTTTATTTCTGTGAATGTTAAGTGTTCTTGGATAGTAAACCATCTCAACTATGCGCAAGTATAATCTATTAGCAGTAAACTTTATTATAATGACATCTTTGCATCTATCTTTTATTGAAAGACTGAGGTAAAATATTCCTCTGGGCCTTTAGGTCACATGACAGTTTAATTTTGGCTTCATTTATATTTGATATCTACCTGCCCAAACTAATGCTGTGTATATGCATACATGTGTGTGTGTGTAAATTTTGTACATAAAATCAATGCTTATCAGATTCCAAATTGGGAAAATGAGAAATATTTTCCAGCTTCTCTATTAAACTTTGCATTTTTTTTTCTTTTCATTTCTACTAAATGAAACATGATAACAAAATGTAGACATCCTTATTTCTGTGAGATAATAAGGAAAGGACCAATCCTTCAGACAAGTATCTATAGGACTCTTACCAGTGACTTGAGCTATTTTGCCCATGTGTCATCTCACAGAGTATACACCAGGGGTGGGCAAGATACGGCCCGGGGGCCAGATGTGGCCTGCCAGGCCACTCTATCCAGCCCACGTTAAAAAATGTAAAACGTTAATATTAATCTGCCCTGAGCTGTCTGTCATGCGACCCTTGATGGCTTGCTGAAACTCAGTAAGCAGCCCTCTGTCCAAAAGAATTGCCCGCCCATGGTATACACAGTGTAACGTATCCTTGAGCTCATCCTTGCCACAAGGCCTCTATCCTAAATCATATTCTATACCCTGCAGAGAATGTGCATCCTATTTACATACAGTGCTGGGGGCATGGCATGGCATAGCAGTCTTGACAGCAGTCCTGTCTCTCAGGGCCACATAGAAAGTTACTCAGACAAGATTTATTTTATTCATGCATTTCTCAAATGTAGCAATTGCCATTCCCAAAGACTACTAGTAGGTTGCAATGCCAATAGAAATTTTCTCCTGTTATTTTCCTTGACCAGTAGGAGAAGACAGCTGTCAGGCTGAGAGAAAAATCTGTTTTCCCTTACCCCAACTTCTATCTGTCTGCCTTAATTTGGAGAACAATTTCCTGCTAGTGAACTTTATCACATGTGAACCAGAGGGCAGACAGGTTGTGGTTTTTAACAGCTATTTTCCCCATTACGTGAAAGCTCACTGTCCCGTGAGAGAGCAATATAAACTGTGTATATTATGAGAAGTGTCTTTATCCAAGGAGGTTTCTGCTCTAAATTCATCGTAAAATTGCACCTAAATGATAAAGCAGATGAGAGATGTTGTGCTGGGGAAATGACCCTGTAATTCCAGCTTGTCAGAGTTAAAATCCAATGGACTGAAATGATAGTTAGAAGAAATTGACTATCAGATTTGATCAGTTCCATTAAATAGACTGTCATCGGAGTACGAGATGTTTCAGTCAGATACAAGTGCAGCTGCTACTGCTGTTGGTGGCCAGAAACAGATAACAGCTGGTGGAAGGCCTGTGGTGTAAGCAGTGTGGTGGAAGGCCTGTGGCGATTCTGTTTCATTGCCTCTTTTCCCTCCTTTTTCAGGCACAACATGTTTGATTGCATTGCTGTCAGATAAAGAATTAACAGTGGCCAATGTTGGTGATTCCCGAGGCGTCTTGTGCGATAAAGATGGGAATGCTATCCCCTTGTCACACGATCACAAGCCCTACCAGCTGAAGGAGAGGAAGAGAATTAAAAGAGCTGGTAAGCTTATAAGCTTATCTTTTTTTGGTATAAAAACTGCATTCTACTAGACTTGACTCTGTAATTAGTATAAAACTATTTTTCCACCTAAGATGCAGAAAGGTGCCAGATTGAGTATTTTGAGAACAATATCTTCACAGTACATAATGCTTTTCAACCCTAGGTGTCAGAGAGCATGTGAAACAAAGGCGCAGAAATTAAGACCATGGTTATATAATAAATCAGATCTATATGTGCCAGCAGTAGTGGGCTCGTGTATGCTTAGCTGTTTCAAGCGGGCTGCTGCCTCCTAAACTGGAAGCAGAGTAGTCACATTGCTAGTGAGTTAACTGGCCGTGTCACTCGGCAGTGCTAATTGCCCCTCTTCCCTGTGCCCCTCCTCGTGGCCCTCCTCCCCCCAAGCCTCATGTGGATGCAGCTACACTGCCTCCAGTTTAAGAGCCTGGCTGCCTGGAGCAGCTCAGCATGCTTGAGGGTGCCACTACCAGGTGCCACACAGCAAGTTGCCCACATAGAGATGCCTTGCCTCAGCTGAACTTATCATCAAGGGTGCTAGCTGGATTTGTGCTTTTAGTACATAGCATTCTTGCTCAGAACCTCTAGCCTTGTCTAGTCTCTCGAGTACCCTTCAAAGCCAACCCAGGTATGGCTTCTAGAGTGGGGTAAGTCTCTGACATCTTTATCTCTGAGACCCCTGGTCTTTCAGTGCCTGATCCTCCCTGGATACTAATTGCCCTCCCCCAGGGTTTTACCTTCCAGTTCAGCTTCTCTTCAAAGGGTAAGTGGGGCACCCTGAAGTCCTCAGCAGCAAAACAGACCGCTCCTTTTCAACAAAAGGCCTTTACTTGGCAACTAGCACAGCAGGCCAAAGTCACTGTATCCCCCTCTAAAGGATTAAGCAGTTCCTGTATCCCTAACCCAACCCACACAGCCCTGAGCACCCCAGAGCTGTGTCTCTCTCTCTGGACCCTCCTTTTCAGGCTCTTCTCTCCATTGTTTCATGCTAATTTCCCTGACACCCTCTTTCCCTTGACACATCTGGGCAGTAGGGCATCCAGGGAACAAGGCTATTCAGAGTCCATACACACATGCCAACTTTCTGACAGTTAACTTAAAAAAGTTAAGTCAGCTTATCTTGACTGTTAGAATATATGCACATATGTGGAGCAGAGTTGACTTAAATAAGGCATAATATAATATGCCTCCAAGGTGTATTAACTTGGGTTGCATTAGTTAAGTCAACTTAGCTCACAAGATAACTGACTCCACGTCAAGGAGCTTTACATTTGTATGCTCTGACATGGCTAAACTTGTCAATTTAGTTAAGTCACCTTGTTTTAAATCGATGTATACATGCATATCCATCCCTTATTCTTTGTTGCTGGAAGTGTATCTTGTGTACCCTAGCACAGAGGCAGCTCTGGGTCCTAGTTAAGGACCCTTCTCCACTCCATCCCAACCCCAGGATAAGCTAGCGGGGGGAAACTAAGGCATGCAACATTATAAAAAGAAAACACATTTAAACCAGAAATATTATAACAAAATCATAGTCTGTCACAGACGTACATTTTTTTTATGGTAGATAAGTAGTTTCAGGTCAAGAGCTTAGCTAAGTTCCTAAGAATTGGACACACCTGCATAATGAGATGCCCAATTATCAAATATAATGCCCATAAAGAGTTTTAGTAGGGACATAAAAGCTCATGCTTCAACTGTTTAAATCACTGTACGGATTAAAATTCAGGTGAGGCCTTCATGGGATCAGATTGGCTCATGTCAGCCTGTTGATTTGAACCATCAAAGACAGGATACCAGACTGGGCAATACCTCTGCTCCTATTTAAACAACAGTTCATGAGGACAAGCACATATGTTGTTAGCGTACTAGTGTATAGACAAATTGCAAACAAGTGCCTTATCTGTAGGGTTGTGTGAAATTTCAGCAGCCGTTTCATTTTGGAGGTGTTTCAGGCCGTTTCAGCACCTGAAACACCAAATCCAAATCAAAATGGAAGGCTTCAAAACAAAACATTGAAACATCCAAAACGGCCAAATCCAAAACTGAATTGAAACACAACCATTTCACACAGCTCTACTTCTTAGTCCCTATTGTCCACTAATATTTTGTGTGTTGTAGAGTTTCACACTCCTCCTAGATGATAGTTTTCTGCCCAAAACAGCCTTTCCAGGTTATTAGGGGTGCACCCACACACCCCTTCCCCCCACAGATTTACTGGCTAGACGCTGCTTTCCAAGCTACATGGCTGCATTCCTAGCCATGTACATGCTGCAGCTCTGTGCATGCATGAGGCATTTATCAGCAACATTATCGGCTACACCAGCCAAAAAAAGTGAATTGACAATAAGGTCAATTTTCCTTTTATTGGTGCCAATCCAATATGGACCGATATCGGTGCACCCTTACAGGCTATATCTACATTATGCAAGGGCAATAATACCTGATCTCATTCTGCACATGCTAGCTCTGAAACCAAAAGAAGTGCAGCTGTAGTAGCAGTGTTCTGCCAAGACCTACTTCTCAGCTGAACTTATTAACCTAAGTAAGCTGTCTTAGGTTACCTCTGCATTATACCTCTAGTACTACTGCATTACACCATGGGCCCAGCTACAAGATCAAATTAAAGCTAGGTAGAAACCAACTATATAGTTGTTATACATTTTCAAGCGCTGAGTTTATAGTTGGTTGGCTCTTTATAGCTGGATAGTCATTTTTATCATATGATAATTACTTTGCATGTGTGGTTGGTCTAAATGTATTGCTTAATTAACCAGTTAATTGTGTGATATATGTAACGTGTAGCAGGACCATAGAAACATGCCCTGTGTTTTAGTTTCTCTAGCTGTAAAATGGAAATAACAATGTTTGTTCCTCATTCTAATGCTCTTAGAAAACTACGGGTGAAAACTGCTATAAAGGCTAAGCATTCTCACCAGGATATGGAACTCAGGCCTTTTGAAATCCTTATCTCCTCACTCGATGGGAAGTACCTACTGTCTTTCCCCTATAAAATGGAATTTTAGAATAACTGCTGGTAGAGGTGTGATTGTAATCTTTCCCTCATATTCCTGATTTTTCTCTTTGCATTGCGTATCTGTACTCCCCATCTTTCATGTTAAGATGGTAGGTCTTAGTTGTAATTTGTAGTTTGGTTGCATAGTGATGCAGCACTATGTAAGAGAACACAGACTACCCTCCTCTCCTTTCTGCTTTTATTTTCCAGCACAGCCTGTCTGCAGCTTAGGCCTTGAGTGAGGGACCAAGTTAGTATCAGAGTCATTTTAAACAACAAATTACAGTGAAAGCAGAAGCAATATCTGGTATCACATGCAGGATCCTTTCTTAGCATCTCATCTCCTGAAAAATATCTTGCCAGTGATATGCGTGAAGATACTGTGAAACTCCAAATGGCAGAGCCAGACCATGTAGTAGACTTCTCTCATGCAATCAAAAGCTGGCTGAATTTCCATGAAGCCCACAGAAGCTACTCTGACCATGATCAGTCATGAGGAAGGCCTTTCTGATGTATTCTCCTTAAATTGTGGGAGTTCTTATCCTCCTCTGAAACTGTTACTCTCTGTTATCTCTCTGGGCTTCTCTGTAGGGGCAAGTTTACCAATATATTAATATTATATCTCCCAAAGTACAGACACTTAAAATAAGTGGGTTTCTTTTCGTGATTTTTACGCTGCTTTCAAAGCATATGAGCGATGTGACTCTTCCCTAGGCAACATAGTTTCCCAGGAGGCAGATACAAGGATATAAGGAGAGGAAATAGGGAATTCTAGATCTTTCTCTTCTATGTGTGAAGGTTAGCTTGTACATGAGATCTGGAGCTTCAAGATTATCTTCCTGTAAAGTAGCTTCCACCTTACGCTTTCAAGTATCTAATGATACCTTACAAGGAATCCAGACAAAATATTCCCCTGAAGAAACAAGTCTTGCTAAATTTTCTTTTAAAAAAAGTGGATTTAGAGTAGGTGTTTCCCTGTAATCCTGTGAGGCCATGTAAACAGCACAGCATCTTTAGACATTAGGCATTGAACTTTCATGTACGTGTGTGTGTCTGTGCGCACGTGCACAGCATCTTTAGACATTAGCATTGAACTTTCATGCACGTGTGTGTGTGTGTGTGTGCACATGTGTTCATGCATTTATTTTTTAAACTTCAGGTCTTAACAGAAAAATGAATGTTCCCTCTCCCTTCCCGCTAAACAAAACTGCCCTTGCTCAGCTAACAATGTAATGAGTTTCCCTTTGCATTGTACATGACCTCATGTTATCATGATGGATAACATGATCCTTCCACTTTTATGATGCAGATAACAGCTGGCAGAAACAGGTTCTAATGCATACTTTAGCCCAGGGGTAGGCAACATTTTTTGGCCAGATTGCCAAAAATACCCCCACAATGTCTACCTTTGTAGCGTGCCGGCACTCCAGCACCTTACAAAACAAAACCGGGGTGGAGGGAGTACATGGCAGGATGCACTGCATATTTAATTTAATACTATTAATAATCATCGATTTTGCTTTTTTTTATTTATTTTTTTTACAGTAAATAGAGAGCTGGTGTCAGGTGGGGAGTGGGGGCTGCCCCAGGGATCTGCTACTTAAGCCACAGCGGGGGGCCCAGCAGCACCGGAGGTGGGGCCCAGCCGGCCTGTGCAGCTCCGTAGGGATGGGGCGCAGCCACCCACAAAGGGACGCTGCCTGGCTGGGGCAGAACGCTGAGCTCAGGGGGCTCCTGTTTGATCTGTGTGTGTGCCAGGTACAGTGGGAGTGGGAGTGGGAGCCGCAACCACAGACTGTTCCCCCGGCTGTAGGAACAGCCGCCGCAGCCGGTGCTCAGGGCTCAGCCCGCTGGGAGCCTGCAGCACAGTGGCTCTGTGCAGTGCCTGCCCCGGCCCTGGCCCCTTAAGGACAGTTGCAGGTGGGCAAGGCCAGGACCCGGGCAGGCTGAGGCAGCCGCGGTGGCTGTTCCCAGGCTCCAGGGAGCTCCCGTGGCCAGGCCTCTGCACTGGGCACAGCTCTGCCCTGCCTGCACTCTGCCCAGCGTGCAGGGAGGTCGATCCCAGAGAGGGAAGCCCCCGAGCCCAGCATCCTGCTCCAGCCAGGCAGCAGCCCCATGCATGCAGGGTGGCTGTGGCCCATCCCTGAGGAGCCGCACGGGCTGCCCACACCCCACCACGGGTGCCATTGGGCACCCCCACCTGCCCGCCCACCACAGCTTAAGCCTGCAGAGCCCTAGGGCAGCCCCTACTTACCACCCAGCCCCGGCTTCCTAAGGGCCCGACTGGGCTGGCTTGCCCACAGTGCCTCCCCCTGCGCTGCCCACACCCTGTCCTGACTGCCCAGCCCCAGCACTTGGCACCTCAGTGCTGCCCTGGGTGGGACAGGGCATCTGCCTGCCTGGGCAGCTCCCTCCAGGGGCTAGCTGGGCTGGAGGGTGCAGCCTGGAAGCAAGGGGCAGGGGCAGTAGAGCACAAACAGCATCCCTGCCTGCGTTCTTCCGGCTCCGCCCTGGGGCCTGCCACGGCACTGGGACTTGTGGCTGCACAGGAGAGCCCGGAGTAGCAACTTTAAAAAAAAAACCCCCAAAAACCCCAATTTCTTTGCATGCCTCCTGGCGTTCCAGGAAAAATGTTTCTGTGTGCCACTAATGGCACATGTGCTGGGGGTTGCCAAGCCCTGCCTTAGCCAGACACTTTTACATAGTATTACACAGTCCTTGAGATTTTTAATATGTACAATCAATGTAACCTTGAGGCAAAATAATAGCATGGTTGTTATCACTCTTTTTCTGTCACCTGATCATGAGGCTGTAATGCTAAGTCACTTAAAACAGTGATATTAACCTTGAACAGCAGGGTGCTGCAGGGTGCTGGGTAATATTAGGACTGTTAGGTGTGCAAACATGAATCACAATATAAACCTAGTTTTTTTTAATAGGAATCCACAGTGTTAATAATATCCTGGCCTATTGTCGCATTTTTGAGTTCTTTGCAACAGAAGAATTGCTCTATCATTTTTCTGTTGTCAAAAAAAAGGTGAAAACTAAGAGCTGGCATTTTCCAAGGGATGGACTTGAGTCTAAAAAGGTTGAGAACCACTTAGCTAGGCATTTTCTTCCTTATCAAATGGAATCGCAGACATGCAATAGCCGCGTTATCATGTTGCATTCCATTTTTCATCATTGCATTTCATCATCGAGTGGCAGTGTCACAGCCTGCACCCCATTTGTGGTACAGTTATGCAACTGCATAAGTGTTTTGCAGGATGAAAGTTTTTGCTTAAAGTTAAGTCCCCATTTCTGTAACTGAGAAGATATCCTTCAGAACACAAGTCTAGTATCAACCAAGGCAGTGATGGCTTGCATGCTGTGGCAGACAGCCTAAAACCATGGCTTAGGGCAGACCTGCCTGGTGCGTTTCAATGAGGTGTTAATAGTGAATTAATATTAACTGTTCTGTCACTTCTGGCTGCAGTGGTAGATTTTCATGGAGATTAACAGTGATGGTTGGTTGTTGTTGGGGATGGTGGGGTGGGAAAAGAATTCAACTCCAACCCCTTCCTTATCACAGCCAGAAGTGAGAAGATTTGTGGTGCCCGAAATCTCAACTGATTCCCAAAATAATCTTCCCCTGGCTTTCTGGGTATAAAAAGTCCCTAGCAACCTGACCTCCCACTTTCTCCTGATAGCCATGAAGTTAATTGCTTTGTACAAAAACCTGCTACACATTGAAAGCACAGACTTTGGAGATGTCCTGAAGTAAAACAAGTGTAACAGTGAAATAAAGAGCACAAGATCAGCCTTAGGAAAGACTAGGGCCTCTGGGATGCCGTGTAAATCTATGCTGTGTGGCAGACATCTGAGATCTAATGTGTAGCATAAGACATGGGGCCTTGGCCATAACTTTCAGGCAGAACAACAAGATTCTGCATTATCTTCCTCCTTTCACATCCCTGATTGCCATGTGTCTCCCTTCATGGCAGCAGAGCAGAAGGAGGAATTCAGGCATTCTCGTCTGCCGCAAGAGATCTTTGTGGTTTTGTCCTTTCCACGTGTGTGTGGGAGGGAGAGAAACTCGGACTGCCATTCTAGAAAGCTGTTTGCTCTGCATCACACATGAAATAGTATCTGATATGGGTCAAATGTGAAGTATATTAAGCATCTGCCTGAAAGAACCTGTTAGGCTTCTGAAGAGTCAAATCCCATCCCAGAGCTACAATGATCATCACTGATATAAATAAATGGATTTATCCAGGTCTGATTGTTCTGGGCTTTGACTTGCATTAAAGCAGGCATAGGACAGGCAGCCTGGGTTAATATTCAAATTAACCCTCCTCCCAACCTCCCTCCAATGTCATGGGTGGGGGGAAGGAATGTTATCTTAGATATTTCAAAGTTATTCAAAGTGGGACAATGGGCTTGTACTTCTGTAGGATCCCAGAATAAAAAGCTGTGTCCCAGGAGATATCTGGCATCTGTTTTTAGCCTAAGTTACTCACCTTGAACATCATGATACTGAGTTTTCCAAAGATCAAAATTCTGTACTGTTGCCAAAAGCCTATCTTAAATTAATGACTCTCCATCCCTGATGACAGCTAGAAATGCAGGCTGTTTGTGGGGTGTTTTGAATGAGAATTTTGAAGTGATCGCTTTTAAAAAAAGAAAACCTTGCTAGTAATGATATATACTGTATGATCTATCCAGTCCTGCACAACATACTATGCCATGGAAATATTTCAGTCATTGCTTGACAAAGGCAGCAAAAACTCATTTTGTATATGCAAGCGCTGGCTGTAAAACTGGAATAAGCAGGTCCTGTAAATCGCTTGAATTAGATGTCTCCACAGTAGGTGGGATAGAAAAGACAGGCACTGCTCTGCTTCCATTATGGATGTATGGAGTGCTCCAAAACGAACTCTTTATTGCAGTTGGTTTTTCCCACCATCCCAGCACATACAGCGTGACATTCTGAATTTGGTTTCTTTTGTGGTTATGTTTTCAAAAGTGTTTCGTTGTTGTGGTTTTGCTTATGCAAAATAGATGCACTGGCCAAATGATAGTCAACCAAGAGGCCATTCAAAATATACAACTGTAAAGGTGGTCAGGGTTTACTTGACTGTGTAGTTGAAGGGGAATTTTAGGCACAATTTGACCATGGAACAGAACTGTGCACTTCATAATATTAAACCAGAGATTACAGACAGTGAAATCCATTCACAGATGTCTGAGACTTCTGAATAGAATAGCCCAGTGTACCTATTCATGTCTCAGAGACTCGTATAAAAAGGAAGTTTTGCTTGTTCAGTACATTCAAATTGATTTTCAGTACATTCATTTTCAGGCTTTAACCAAGAATTATCTAATCATTATATAAAATGCAGTTTCAGACAGAAGCAGATGTAGTTCAAAGATTAGGTCATCCAACTGGGAACCGAAATACTCCTTGGGCACCTATACACGTGCCTGACCCCTGCTCTGACACATTCTAATTAGAACACATTGGGAGTAGACTCAATTAACTGAGTCAGCTGTAGCATGTTAATTAGCATGCTCTAGCAACCTTGGCTTTATGTGTATTCAGCCTCCACACTCTTCAAATGATGGCAGGAATGCTTCAACTAAAGTTCATCGAACGCACTTCAAAGCACCCCCTCCACCATTTTGAAGTGCAGGACACTGAATATCCGAGAGGCTGCTGGCTCTTTAATTAAAGCTGCTTCCGAGAGCCAATCTAATTAAAGCACCATCTCACCCACCCCAGAGCACGTGTAAAGATGCCCCACGTGACACAGGTGACCAAGCACGCAAGCCTGAGTAATCACAAATAATATTTATGGCAAATGGTTAGCAAGAAATTCACAACTTAACATTTACTTGCACAGCAAAATCTCCTGTGATCATTTCAAATGAATTTATATTACACATGCACTTTAGTACACAATTTGTAGATAGGAAAAAAAAATCTAAATTTGCAAGATTTTTGCTATTTTCTTTCCATTCATCTGGAAACCATGGTGAAGACAAACTGTCTGTATTTGACTGATTTCAATTTGTTTTCTTGTCTAAAACATTTTCATACCTCTAATACTCATTTTTTATGATTTCATGATTGTGAACCCACTGCAAATTGTAATACTTAAATATATCGTATTCAGCTTGAAGAATCCTTAGCACTGAGTATAGCACTGACTTTGTACCAGATGATCAACTCTAATACTAGTATGCTGTGTGCTGAAGAAGAAGTCTCTGATTGTTGTTTTTGCAGAGGTTTTTTGGTCAATTCTTATTATTCATCCAAGACATCTTGATTGAATTAGCTATAAATGCTGTGTACATGTTCTTTCCTTGCTTCATGCCCCAGAGTGAGATTTTAGTCTTGCTGCACTGCACTTTCAGTGTTGTTTTCCCTTCATAGATCTTCCCAAATGAGGGAAACCTGTTCTCGAATTGTGCAGGAGAAAAGCTTTACTAAAACAAGGCTATAGTCTTTTAGTGTACCGTCTTAGCACTGGCATAAGATTTACTGCAAGGTAAATTGTCTAACACAAGGGAGACTTGTCTCTGAGCTCAGCAGTTTGTCAGTCTCTTTGGGGAAGTAAAAACACAAAGCTGTGCTTGAAAGACTGGCCGGTTGTGATTTTCTTTCAAGCATTCCCCTGGTTTGGACAAACGTGCAAACACAATCCAGTGCCTCACTGCGGTACTTTGATGTATACCTTTCTTCAGGCATCCCCACCTCTTTGAAATATGTATTATTTATGCTTAGGAATATCTGATAATGAGTATTAGAGTTGATTTGGCAGAAGAGAAAAGTTTTAACAGAGTTTGTGTTTCTTTTCAGGTGGCTTCATCAGCTTCAATGGCTCTTGGCGTGTTCAGGGGATCCTGGCCATGTCCCGCTCCTTAGGAGATTATCCTCTAAAAAATCTCAATGTTGTTATCCCTGATCCAGATATCCTGACCTTTGATTTGGACAAGCTACAGCCAGAGTTCATGATCTTAGCATCTGATGGCCTGTGGGATGCATTCAGCAATGAAGAGGCTGTCCGATTCATCAAGGAACGCTTGGATGAACCCCATTTCGGTGCCAAGAGTATAGTTCTACAGTCATTTTACAGAGGATGTCCTGATAACATAACAGTTATGGTGGTGAAGTTCAGGAATAGCAGCAAAACAGAAGAACAGTGAACTCCCAACAGTTCTTTGCTTCTTCTCTGATAAACTTAAAACAAACTCTTACATTTTAATGTAGTAGAAAGTTCTAGTAATTATCATTAGGATTTTTTGCAGAAGGGATAGGAAAGACCCTTCTGGTCTCTGTTCTTTGCTGAACAGAAGGAGCAATACAGCAGATATGTTTTGAATTATATGAATTAAGTTTTTCACATCTTCCTGCTTCTCATGACCTGTTGCTTCTGAGAAATGAATTGTAATCTTCTATTTCAAGGGTTAAAAATTCCTGCTTAGGTTTTGTCAAATACAAATCATTTCTTAACTTTAATTTTAATAGCTGAAGCTGCATTCAGATTTGCACTGTGGGGGCAGGCAGTGCTGCTTCTGCTCCAGTAGCGATAGGAATTACACTGCTTTTCACCCATAGATGTAACTGCCTTCAGTGTCATTCTCTCTAGTGCTTCCAGTCTCTGTTTTTCTAACCTGCAGTGATGGTAGAGCGTTAAATTGGAGAGGATTTCTAATTAGTAGTCTGTCTTTCATATGAAGAAGAAAAAAAAGAGTCAAACATGAGCCTGTCAGTACAGAACAGGCCCACCCTGCTCATTTTTTCCATAGTTAAATATACCCTTTCTATCACATGACTAGGTACAAGCTATTGAACTTCCTGCACCCACATGTTTAGTCGGGCTGTTTGGATGACTTTAATAACACTTCATCTATGTCATCCTGTATTCACACCAGCAGATGCTAAACTCCATCAAACTACTTTGTGGACTAATGCCTTCACTATTCAGGAAACTAGCTCTTTCATTGTAGAAGAATGCCAAAAGCCCCTGGCTTCTGGTTTTTTTGGTTTGTTTGTTTTTTACTATTTTTAACAAGTCAGAAGAGAAAATAAGGCAAGATGATTTCAGTATAGCTTAAGATGGGAATATCTTTAGTCAATGTTGGGCAAACCAGGGAAGGCAGAGTGTTTCATGGCATTGGGTGAAGTACGATCTCGCTGCAAACAATTTTTCAGTAATATTCGTCAGTTCAAAATCCATCGAGGAGGCTTATATGTGACTTCATGTTCAACCTCATACGTTGTAGCTGTACCATAAATTATTGGGGGTAGAAGGGAAACATTCTCTAAATGGGAATTTTTTCCTATGTCTGATTTCAAAATGAATTGTAAATTGGAATCTAACTAATGTAAACTTCATTATAGGTAATGACCTTCCAAATCTGATCTAGATCTGGTAATTTTTATGTATTAACTGATTGCTTCATCATCCAGTAATCTGGAGGCAGTAGTAGTGAAGAGAGTATTGGTAGCGTATGACAGTACACCAGAGCTGGAGCCTGAACTAGCTATTGGTCTGTGTGTATTAAAGACTTTTGGTGGGGCAGGGGACAAGGGAGCAGAGGAGAAACTATACCTGCTTGGCTGGGTTACCTGTAAGTGTGATTTTACACTGCATTGTATTAAGATATGATATGGGGACTCCTTTCACCAATTACTCCATTCTGGGCAAGCCCCTGAGATTTCTCCTCTGCAGGATGTGACAAGGTATGCTCAGCATTTGGTGTCCAGAGCTTAGTCAGTGACATATTATGTTAATTAACATCTTTGTTTCTTTGGCAAAAGTATAGGTCTACTTAGTCTGCAAGTTCTCTTGGTCTCACTACTATCCACAGACAGAGGAGAGCAGACTCTGAGTAAGTGCCTTACGTGTCCCTTGAGACAGTAGCTGTGTTGCGGGTTCTGTTGAGCAGGTTTCAGTCAGTAACACAGGAACATAACTGTTTTTTTGCTGTACCTCTAAAGGAATAGCTGCCAAGTTCCTTTCATTTCTTCCCCTAAATGATCCCTTTCTTAAAACCTTAGAATTTAAGACCCAAAAGAATCTAATTAATCTAATACCATCAAGTATATAAAGGCAGATTTCAGTTGTTGATGACCAATCCTGTTCTGGGCCAGTCCCCTTAAACTGTTCAGCTGGTTAACCTGTAAGTTTTTTTTTGTCCTAAACATGCTGTGACCTTCCAGGTCAGCCTCTCTTCCTTCTGCCTTGAAACTGCCAAAACAGGGCTTGGTTGAAGGCTGGGTATCTGGCACACGCGGAACAGGTAAATCTACTTTCTTATTGTACCATTTGTGCTGGCAGTAATTGTCCTCACTCCAGGACTCCCACATTCTCTATTCCTTCTGGCTACTTACTCAGACTGTCCAGCACAGGTGTTGTACCAATATAAACCAGTTAGGATTTATGATTTCTAAGTTCAGTCCAGTTTGCACAACAGGTACACGTACTTTTTAGAAGCTTTCTTCCACCTGGCACACCAGATTTTCTTTGTAAATAATAGGAAATGTGCAATAATTGGAAAAGTGTGCATCCAGTTTCATATATTATATTGGGACCTTGTCCAGATGGTTTTTTCACTGAAAGATTTAATTACAACATTTAACTATTCTGTAAAGGAAAAAAATAATTTAATTCAGTGGATTGTTAATTGTAGCTTTACAGTTAGGTTGAGGTGTGGTAAGTGACTGCAGTAAAATCCAGTTCAATTTCTCTTAAAGGTTTTCCAGGCTAGAACGCTGTGAAATGATGCAAGAGTGGTGTTGGGGTTTCACAACGGTGATTTTTTAGTGTGGAAACGTCTACGTTGGTAGAGCAGCAGTTTGCAAACTATAGCTCAGGGAGCATTTGCTGGTCACAGGGTGCTGCCTTTGCTTTCCCCTTTACAGCTGCTGTGACAGGCATAACGCTCTTCCTTGTAAGAAACGGTCTGGCTGCTTGTAGAAACAGCTGTTTTGGGATACGTGTGTCATATCTAGAGGTTTGCTAAAGGACAGCTGTAGGGAAAACTGGATTTTCTCAGCCTACAACTACACTTCTGTGGTAACAAATCTGCATACTGAAGACTAGAGGGGAAGTCTTTCACATGCATATTTAGAGAGCTGGGACTGGGACCCAGACTTGTTACATATTGTTTTTTATCACTTACAGTAGAGTAAATTGTTTATAGTTGGTATGAAGCCCCACTTTATAGACAGACCAGTAGAGGGCAATAAAACTCAAGCAAATATACCTCAAAGCCAAGCTCTCCAGGAGTGCAGCTGCCTGCTCTGCAGTGCCCAGAGCTGCGTTCAGAGCCCAGGGAAAGGAAACTTACTGTACTTGCACAAATGCACCGAGTACCAGAGTTTGCCATAGGGAGGTTGTGGGATGGTGACTGGGAGGCAAGTAGGAGAATCCGCCAGACCAACCAACTTGCTCTAGCAATGGGCCAAACTTTGAGAAGCCTCCTAGTAGAGTGCAGGACAGCTCTGCCGGTGGTAGCCACATGGATCCTCATTTTCAGCTAAAACTGTAACGTATCCTCACAGATAGGCTCCTAGTGCAATCAGTGGGGCCCAAGGTATATATTACAGTAGTTTCCTGTCTCCTTCAAGGGACTGTTCCCAGTAAGGTGAAAGCCATCTGCTTATTGAAAGTGCATGTTCTCCTTTAGCACGTGGAAGAAGCAGCCATTTTAATGATGAAATTCTCCCTAGTGCAGAGGTCCTGTCCAAGGCCAGTGCAGGTCCACAGCACAGAAGTGAATTGCATGCTAGGGAGGAAGTGGATCAGTGCCCACTGACTGTGCTTCTTGCCCACATGTATCCAGGGCTCAGTATGAGAACCCCCAGGGAATGAATTCAGCTGCCAAGAAAAGGGGTTTGAGGAACGGTTTTGCATCAAGGGCGGAGTCATTATTTTGTTCTGCATCCCTGTGCCCCAGCGTGCTTTTTTCTAGCATCAGTGAATCCACTTGACGCAACGTAACTTAGCGTTTGGTATTTGTGCAACTTGTTCAGGCCACTGTGGTCATGCATGGAAAAATACAGGTTTTGCAGCTAGTCTCAGGGGCAGCAGCATCTGCTGCTTCATTTTGTACATCATCTCTTTTTTTT
>JAGPOW010002791.1:12440242-12458095 GCA_030014935.1 Caiman crocodilus
AGAGTGAAGTCTCAGTTTTATTTTGATCTTATGTTATGCTTTGTGGCATTTCAGCTACCTGTTGTGGAGTCTAATAAAAAATTATATCTGGAGGGCTAGTTCTTTAAGAGGGTGATAATCAGTTTTGATGCTTTGGAATGTACATAGTCAACTAAAATTCATCTAAATGGAACTTAATGCTATCAAGCAGCCACAAATGATAAATACAAATACTCTGGTTTGAAAAATATATATAATAAAAATAATGAAGCAGCATTATAATTTTAATAAATTATTAGAATAGATGTAAAGATTTATTTCACAGAACAAAAGCACTTAAGCAGGAGTTTATATTACTGTTATGCTTCAGCGATGGTAACATTGGGACTTCAACCTGCATAACTACAATGATTAATTAAAGGCCTTGTTCAGGATGAGTGAACATCATTATTGTTCTTAAATAGGAAAGGCAGATAACCATTACTGATTATTCCTCAATTCCCAGTCTCACTTGTTAAAGACTAAAGAATACTGAAGTAGACTGTGTAGTTTCCATGCAGCTATAAAAAGGAGCCAAAAATAATATGATTAGTATGCAACACACACAAGTTAAAGGGTGAGAGCTGGATTAGTTTAAAGATGAAAGTTACCAAGATGATATACCCCTGCAGGTGCAAACAACACACTGTTCTTATCAATAAGCCAATGAAACAGAATGTTAGGCTCACAAACCACATTTAACCAAGAGTTTATCAACTGCATATGGCTTTAATAATTCATACACAGCCAAAGCAGCATTATTTGACCCATGCGTGTTATCTTGGGGGGGGGGGTGTTGGAGAATGGTAAAACACACACCACTTTAGTGTGGGCGAATGTGGACAATGGGGGCAGCAGGGGAGGGGAGCAGGGAAAGAGACTGTGCAAACACGGCCTGGAATAAAACAAAATAATACAGCACAAAAGCAGCATCAGCCAAGGAAGCAGTCAGGGTTGAGAGAGTTCTGCCCAGAGTTAAAACCAAAATGCCCAGGAATTGTTTTGTGAAGGAGTGGGCTAAAGGCAGTGGGATTAATACAATGGGATACTTTGGGAGTCTAACCGTGGGTAATGGGCAAAATTGCAGCTTTCCCTGCAGTCCTAAATGCCAGCACTCTCCGGAGTTTAAGTCAAACCCCTGCTCTCAGTGTTTCCCATTATCAAGCTCTGTGAAGCTGAATGCTAAAGCTTACTAACTTTTGGCTTCTGTGGCCATATTTTGAGGCACCCAACTCCCCATGTACTATACAGCAAACCTAAACACTTAACAGTTCTGCATTCCTTTCCAGGGGCCCAGTGCCTGATGTCTTCAGCAATTAATTTTAGAGACTCAAAAACCTAGACCTAAATCCAGTATAAAAAAAAGTTAGCTTTATTAGTAGTAGAGAATAACAATAATAAAAAAATAAGACAGTAGTAAACGTAAAGGCATCCAATTTCTCTCTTCCATTGGCAGGCCCCACCAAACCTCTGTGGAGGTGCTCTTTCTAGTTCTGAAGATACTTAGGCAATAGGCATGTTCCTCCTTTGGGACAGTTTACTTATGCAGACCTTACTACGTGAATATACTGTTTGCAGATTTAGCTGCATTAATTTAGATAAGTCTCAGATACCAAATATGTATTCAGGCAAGTTAAATTTTTGAATAGGGAAAAAATTTAAGCCATATGCAACCTGAAAAGATGAACTCACTGTACTGAGTGATTCTCTATTAAAATAATGAACAACTGGTAGTGAATTCATAATCCTTGCAAAGCAGTTTGTAATCAAACTGCATCAAAATGTGTTAACGTGACCTTTTGGCCAAAAATTAGAGAAATGGGCAGATTAGGTAACCTCTCTAGCTCTTGATAGACCAACAGACAGATATTCTGTTATTCCTGACAAAAAAAAAAAGAAAGCCCAGCAAACTCCAAACTTGCTAGTATAACATTTATCTGCTTACAAATCCAAATTTTAAAAAATGGTTAGAGGTATACAAAAATAAACTGTTTTCCTAATGGAAAATATGCAGGAGAAACCCAATAACAAATGCATATCAGAATGAACACACTGAAAATCCATTAAAGACAAAAATATCCAATTACCTGTGGGTGCCCACTTCTCACAAGACAACTCACTCCCTCTCTAATCTCTCAGTTCTAATCCTCAGAAGGAACTTACAAAACACTGTTTGTAAATGAGGCTACAAACTACATCCATGATTTTGAGTATCCAGATTTAGGTGTATAGACACTGGATTTATAACACAACCTGCCTGACACCCGATTCACCAGGTACCAGCGTGAAGCTGACCAGTTGCATTCCTTCACACATTCCCACCCCAACTTCCTCTCCTATCTCTACCCATTGTCTTCCAAACTTCCACCTATTTCCATTTTTAAAGACATCTCATCATGCTGTGACTGCCGGGTCTCAAACACCCGGTCACATGCAGCCTTAGTCTGAGCAACAGGTGTTACAAGGGTCTGCAAGGCATGCAAATTTCTGAATAGATGTTCACTTCTTGAGTAGTCTTCCCCTATCTCACCTGCCATGACTTTGAATCAACCCTTCCACTGGGAGTTGACTACCCAGGATCCTTCTGTGGCACACGGTCTGCCCGGTGGTCACTTGCAGGGCTCCGCCACGCCTACACCCCAACCTTACACCACTTCAATGGATTGCTCTGTCTTCTTAACCACGTCCCTCTTCTCACATAGCTGGGGAGCCTCTTGAGTTCCTTCCCGTCCTGGATATCAGCTCCTGAGGTCAATTTGTTTACCCCATCATGGGTTATCTGTGTTTGGAGGTTCAGGTCTTGGAGCCTGTACTCGCCTAGAGCGGACTGCTGCCCTAAGGACTGGATCCCAAGGCGATGCCCTACAGGCCCTGCAACAATTATTCTATTTTATATAGGCCCCTCCTATCTCTTGACCCCTTCATACAGGGAAACTCAAAACACACAAAACAACACATTTACTACATCACTGTGAATCTGGGTAGCCCCTTTCCTTGGTTCCTGATGTCAGGGTACTGGGTGCCTAGTCCTCTACAGTCTACCTAGAGAATGACCCCTACTCAAAGCTGCGTACCCATGGTTGCCTGCTCAGGTCGTCCTTTCCCCCTTTTCTGCTCCTTCCATGAGCCTAGTGCTGCCCCACTTCTCGCCTTTCTGGAGCATCCCAATCCAGGTGCTAGTGGTTTATCTGCGTATGGCTGGCTACCTTGTGTTCAGGGTAGGTGCCCCGCTTCTCCATAGCCCTTCCTGCTGCAACTTTCCCCAATGGGGAAAATTCCCCCTTCTCCCAATTGTTCCCAATACTCCCACCTGCTATGGTTTGGGTTTTTACGTGCCCTTCTCTGCTTCTGCTGTTGCTGCTGCCTTCACAGAGTGCAGGGGCTGGGTCTGGCTCACCTCCAGCACTGGCGATCCACTCCCAGCCACTGTTGCCAAGGCCAGCACCAGGAGCTTCTTCTGGTGCCTCATCCAGAGCTCCTTCCTCCCTGAGGGATTCCCAGAGTGGGTCCTGTGGCCACGCACTCCTTGAGTCCATTCTTCTTCCTCCCCGAGAGATTCCCCCACTGTTAGCCATTTTTATCCCCGGCAGCCAGTGATATCAACAGCCGGCCTCAGCTTGATAAAGACGCTGCTAATAAGCTGAGCGGCCTTCTCTCCCTGTTCCCTCTGCAACGTGGCTCTTGCTGTGACCAAGTAGTTTTTTCTTGTTTTAACTTTTGTTTCCTCTCCCTCCTGTTTATTCTGTTCCATGTTAACTTCCCTTTCTTATTTGGGATCCTTCCCCCTGTTCTTTCCTGGGACACACACTTTTAGCATTTTTTCTATGTCAGAGAACTCAGAAGAGCAAAACTCTCTATATGCCTGAAGTAGGGTGTTTGTGCCCAAAAGCTTGCAAAGAACTTTAAACTAACTAAATAGTTGGAAAAATAAAAGATCTCACAACTACCCAAACAATCTTGCCTAAACTATATTAAATATAAAAAAGCACATATTGTCTTCTAAGCAGGTATGAGGCTAATTACAATGGATAGAAGATGAAACACTGGTATAAAATGTTTACAAGTCATTAAAAGACCCATAATTCAGGCCTCTACTATACATGCATAGCAGGAGTAGCCAATTTGGGGACAGGAATCAGATCCCAATTATGCCCTTTCTATATGCCAATGAAAGCAGAGCCTGGGATCCTAATCTGGGCTCCCCCTGCACCAGCAACTTGAAAGATGCCTTCCTGAAGTTCCAGGGCTCTGACCAGGGACCTCACCCAGGTCAACAAACAGCTGATTGTTGGTGTCGTCCAGGCCTGGGGGCCAACACTTACGTAAAATATTTTTATGGCTGGTTTGACATTGTGTGTTAAGTTGGGTGTATGCATAGCATGTCAAGATTAGCATTTGAATCATGGCAGAAGTGTAGCATGTAGAAGGAGCTTCAATATTATAACAGACAAAGAATCAGAATTTCTGAAATATTTAGCATTCAACAGGTCTGTTAGGCATCTAAGCAAAGTGGGACGACTAAACAGTTCTAAGAGTCTGGCTCCATACATAATTAAAAAATGAAATTTTGTAATAAGCATTTTTCAATTAAGTCTCTCCTTTTGCCAAATGATGACAAATTGTTTCCTTCAATGAACTGTAAGGAACAGCTTCCTGAAAAATGTTAGCCCTGCTTTCTATAATGACCCAGGTAGGAAGTCTACAGTTTGAAATTATTTTGTGTAATTTTAAGAATGTTATTTCATAGAAGGGATGATCATTTGATATTTGCTTTGCATGGAAGCCAAAGGTTTATTATTAGTAGTATTTATTACCATATAGGTAGATGGAAAATTTAGTTAGGCTGCCAAACGTACGAGATGCAATTTTCCTATTGGCTAGAAGAGCCTGGAAAATGCATGCAACTTCTTTCTGTGCTGCCACTTTCTGTAATTAGTCTGAAAACAGAGCTGAACTGAGAATCGATGTAGAAAACTGTTGGTAGTTAAGAAGATGACTAAGCTCTGAGTCTTGTGGCCGATTTGTGGCACCATGCATCATTTTGGATTTCCCAAATAGAACAACTGATTTTTGACCTTCTCTGTTGGTCTCCTTGGAAACCCAATCTAAATCTCACGAGTTTTGGGTTCCAGGCTGTAGGCTCACTGAGAAGGATTTTATACAGTATCTCAAAGAAAAAAAGAAAGCAAAGCCATGACAATAAAATACTAAACAATAATCTGTTCTCGTCTTTTCACTTAATTTAGCATGTGTTGTTTAAAATAAAATCAGAAAAACAGCATAACAATGCAAGATTTACAGATGAGGAAGTAAAAAAAAAAGTAGGGAAGAAAAAGAAACACCCCCCTCCCCCGAAAGAATGAGCAATGGGCTAGAGCATGAAGCACTTTAGTTCACTTTTACTGGAGCAAAATGCCAATTTCTGACAATTGTTTTGCATGAGTAAGGATCAAAGAAAAAGAGTTAAGTTACCCTTGCCAATTCTGGATCATTTACAACATTTTTCCTGAATGCCTAGTCATGGAAGAAACTTTTACTGCTTTCATTCCGTGCCATCGCTTTATAATTTAGGTCACTAGGAAAATAGAAAAGAACGTTTCCCTCAAGCCTACATGGATAGCGCACTGGGGTCTGATCCAAAGCCTACAGAATACAGTGGCTGTCCATCAAGTTGAAAAGGGTTTAGAACTGTCCCTAGGACTATAAACAGCCTACCTGTTTTGGCCAAATGCTTACTGCTGTAAGTCATTTCATCACTTATCTTTGCAGGGGCATTATAAGCAGATTTTCTATCAGAATCTGGAATGTTACCTAGCATGCATAAAAATCAATTTTAGGGATAAATGTAAAAGGATTCCCCTCCCCCCAGCTCTATGCAAAGTGTTTACATTTTATTGTTGGGAGATCAGAGCTTTCTGGAATTGCGATTCCCTATCCCCACCTCCAGAAAATAAGCCTAAATTCTGTTACTTCAGCGAAGAATCATGTACATATGGAAAGAATAAAGTAAAAGGAATCAAAAAAAAATGTTTTCAAATGAAATATTTTGTTTCAGAAATAGAGAAAACATTGAAAAATGTTTTTGTAAGCAAAACACTACCTGTTTTAAAGCGCCATTTTAAAAACTGACCTAAATAAAAAGCCTACATAATAAACATATGGACGTACAAAAGGTTTATACAATCTGAAAACAAAATAGCTTGTGTGAAAATAAATATTTCATGCTGACACACAGAAAAAGAAACGCCACAATTTCTGTTTCCATTCAGTGGAAATAAAAACTTTTTATTTTCCCCGATATTATGAAAAGCAAGCCAGACCCTGCTCCAAATACATATAGATATTTGTTGCCCAGCTTCAGAAATGAGCACAATTCAGCCACATGTTTAAATTGGAGATAAAGTTCAAGATGACTTAGTTCTATACTTCTGCAATTGAGTAACTTCATACCTTTTAATGGCAGTATTCCTCCTTTACCTCTCTGCAAGTTGGAGTGATATTAGAACTTGTATATTTAGCTGCAACTTTATAAACCTAGCTTCAAGTACTATGCCAGCTATGGCAAATAAATATGGAGTAGGAACTTCTTCATACTGTAAAATTGTGCATTTTAGCTAAGAATATGATTTTTGTAGCAGCAGTACCATCTACAGGCAAATGGCAGTACTTCCAAAAAAACTGATTTTCTTTTCTTTTTTTTTTTTTAATTGAAAATGAAGAGCCAGAGATTCAGAAGGTCAAATGCCATTCAGATTTATTCAGCCCTTGTTGAAGAGTAGACCTGTAACTAAGATGCACCTATGCTGAAACTGAAAAATGTGCATAAGTTCACACAAGAAGTAACTGCATTGATATCCATTTAAATATATAATTATTGGTCTTACCACTAACATTAGTTTTCTTGCGGGGACAGACCAAAGGTCCAATTTTCTGCAATGTTTTAAGTTTAAAATAATGTTCTTCACATTCCAGCTCTCACAGCCAAAATAAAGTTTACAAAATTGATGCTGGTGAAAACTTTAAGGAAGCAACATTCACTGTAAAGATCTTGGGGGAGAACTGTGGGAGCACAATTGTAGTTAGAAGCCTATCTGTTATTCATGCCATTGCATTATACTCATTCAAGGCAGATTTTCAATTCAGAGCATTCATCTTTCAGATGGGGACATAATATTACAATAATTTAGTCATTCCTGATTCTCCTCTGCTATCATTAAGAGATGAGTTTTACCCTAGAAAACTCTTTAGTTAATTCACTATGAAACTAGAAGTAGTCCGCTCAAGCTGACAGGTGAGTCCCAAGTGTCACCTCAGTCCACCTTGGCACATACACACACAACGCAGCGGTAGAAATATTTGACACACAATAAATCATAACAGTATATTTGGCAGTTCACTTGTATGTGGGCAACTTTGTGTCCGTGTACACTTGGCTCTATAGTTTGTAGCGTTATAAAGTATTTTCGGTTCTTATGGTACCAATCAAAATGAAAAACTATCACCTCTATATCCTATTTATCACTCTTATTTTCTATAAATTCAAAATGCATCAGCATGACTCCAACAGGCTGTTCAGACAAATAGGTGCTTGTTCCAAATTACGGTGTATGTGACTTCCAACTGTGGAACAAAGAGCAGTTGATAACCTCTGTACAGAAAAAAAGTCCCTTATCCTTGCAACTTTGCTCAAAGTGTGAGAAGAGAAATATAGTGACATTGTATGAAACACTGGAGGATTCTTTTTCAAACAGACTAATTATGTTTACTTCATATGTCTCCATCTCCTAGTTAAGGACTGAGTCTGATTCTCTGTTGCCTTTAAACCCATTTATTCTAACCCAACTATGAAAAAGAGTGGACAGTTGAAAGAGGCATGGGACTGTCACTCCAACAGATCTTTGAAGACAGTCATACCACAGCGAATGTTGCAATTATTAAGCCTAAATGAGACAAACTAATATCGGGGTTTTTTCTGTGTGCGACCCTGGAGGCAAGGTCCCCCAAAAAACAAAGCAGAAAAGTCCTAAAATGTCAGTGTTTGCCTCAGATATGTAGGCTGGGTACAGACTTCTGGGGAGGTTAGATCAAGTTAAAATAGCCACCCCATCTAAGGTAAGTAGGGATGGGGTGGAGGGAATTGGGCATAGAGGGGGCAGGCAGTGTCTGCAGAGATTGGGGAATTGGGCAGGGTCTGCAGGGAGGTTGCTGGGGTCCAGGAGGAATTGGCAGAATCAGGCAGGGCTTGCACAGGAGGGCTCGGGGGGTGGGGGGCACAATATTGACACCAGAGGCTATTTTTAGCAGCCCAATCTGTTCCGGTGAACTTATTTTCCACTCCTTGGGCCTCTAGGACTGATTTCCTCAGCTTCCAGCACCAGCAAAACAGTGGTCAAAGTGGCACCAGGATTTTTCTTTTTTGTCAGATTGGGGTTTGGTGGGGAGGTAAGAGAGGCTGAAGGGGTTTAAAAAAAAAAAGAATAGTTTAATGCCAGGGAGTGGGTAGGAAAAGCACAGATCCATAGCTGGGTCTGGAAGCTGGGCTTTCCCAGCCCTGAGGCTGCAATGGGAACTGTACAGAAGTTTGCAACAGTTTGATCAGTCTAAAAATGCCCAACCTAAGCTGAGTTAGACTACCTTGGAGGTAAAGTTAACTTGGATATGGTCAGCCATTTTTAGACCAGTCTAACCTTCCTGGAATTTCTGTACAATTTGCAGTTACATTTGGACTCTTGGTGAGGTCCATCTAAGGTCTGTACCTGGGCAAACAAAGTTCAACTGGATGGCTATTTTTATTGTGATCCAGCCTCCGCCCCAACATCTGTGTGGACCCACAGAACAGATAATACATTTTAAAAAAGTCTGTGAAAGAGGAACCAAAAGGAAGCTATTAAAATTTCTGAGCTAACTTTTTTATGATTTGGGGGGTCTTATAGCATCTTGTGTGGCACAATAAGAGGGGAAAAAAGCTGAGACAAAGCCAAAAATTTCAAACATTAGATTTTCCACATTTTCCCAGTCAAAACTAGCACCCCTTTTTCAAAGCATGCAATTATTCTTTGCCAATTGTTTCTAATGCACAGATTTCCTACCAGATTCTGGGACATTGCCTACCATGCACAAAAAGCAATTTTAGACATAAATGTCTAAGGGAGGGAGTCAATGGAAACTAATAGAATCCATGTGCTTCTTCACCTTAGCACAAACACCCAGTGACAACATGTAAGGGGTGCATAGGGGTATACATGCACCCCATGAGAACACTGATGTACCCCATCAGCCAGCATTTGGGGGGGAGGAGGTGGGAGAAAGAGGCAGGCAAAAATGCGAGAGCACTAGTTCCCCTTTCCCAAGAGCACTAGCTGAGGATTGCGCCAGAAGAAGAGGTCCCCTCACAGCCAATCTCATTGACCCAGAACTGCCAGTGGTGTGCAACTGCCAGCTTCAGGTCAGTAGGATTGACCACTGCAAAGGGAACCCCCTGGTTGCTGACTGTCTAGTCGAGGGGGAGAGGCAAGTGCCCCTCCCCCCCCCCCGACTCAGGAAGCACCAGTCACCCATGCATACACCTAAATATCTGACATGACAAGACATCATAATGGTTCCTTTGGAAGATCAGATGAACTTCCATAGTATATCCCAGAGCTGGCACAGTTACAGTGCACCAACAGTAATTACACAGCAAAGTTTTTATTCTCGTGTCTGTTTCAGCGTTTTGTTCCCTATTTGATTCCACTAGCTATACATAGATAAGTACATTGCTGTAAGAAATCTTTTTCTTTTATTTTTTAAGTACACTGTTGTCCCTTGACTTTTCAGTGCTTTTTTGAGTTTTAGATAAATGGTGCTACTAGAAATAGTCTGACCTTGCCAATCACCACTTTTGTTTTTGGATAATGCATGGCACCTTCCAACTCCCATTTATGGTTCATCTTTGAAAAGCCCCATGAGAGACATTTTCCTTGAAACTTTTATCTTCTACCCCTCAAGTTTAACATGTAGCAAATGTGTGTAATGTTCTAGGACAATTTAGTACTGTGTCTGTCTATATTGGAGTACTATATTTCTATAAATATTGTGATGACATGCCTGAAACTATGCATAAAAATGTTCTCTCTAAAAAAATAAATAAATAAAATATTCAATGGTGCTAGTTTGGGTACAATAAAGGATTTCTGCATTTTTATTTTACAAGGTTTAGTATTTGGGGTTCAGTTTGATTTCCAGTTCAGCAAAACAAACTGAAGAAGACCTACCTGCAGCTTTCAAGTTCACTTGTTTTGAAAAGAAGGCAGTTCACTGAACTGCCTCTTGCCCAAGTAAGAACAGAGAAAGAGGCAGGCAGGAAGATTCAAGGTGGTATAGATATGTAGGCATATTTTCTTACACTAAAACAGGACCTGTACAGAATCTAATTACTATTATTGAAATTACTATGTGAATGAGAACATGTAGTGTTAATACAGAGCACTAGAAACTATGCTATTTATTTCTGCTTATTGACAGAAGGGAGGAAGCTTGCTGCAGAGACTTCTCTCTGGTGGAAACTAGCACCCTGCCTTCTTCTGAAACAGAGCCAGGAAGACACTTTCATTCCTACGACTGTTTTTCCTTCACTAAGAGCAGCTTTCAACTAACCTGAAGTGGGGGGGGGGGAGGGTGTCAAAAGAGGATGGAGTTGGACTATTCTCAGTGGTGGCAGATGACAAAACAAGGAGTAGTGATCTCAAGTTGCAGCAAGGGAAGTTTAAGTTAGATATTGGGAAGGATTTTCTTACTAGGAAAGAAGTGAAACACTGGAAGAAGTGGAATCTCCGTTCTTGGATGGTTTTCAAAACCTGGTTAGAAGAAGCTTTGGCTGGGATGACGTAGTTGGTGACAGGTCTGCTTTGAGCAGGGGGCAGGGCTAGATGACCTCCTGAGGTCCCTTCCAACCCTAATTTCTTATGATTCTTTATCTATAGTCCAGAACTTACTAAGCCAGAGGTATTAAACATCCAACTTGAGGACTTTTGTCTCAGCTCTTGCCACAGTGGGAGGGCTTTCTGTGGCAGCAGACAACACAACAGCAAGAGCCAGGTCTTTGACCACAATGTTGGGATGTTTGGCTGTAGTCCTTCTGGGGCTGCTGACAAGACAGCTAGGGTATGGCTTGGAGGCATCTGGAAAGAGGGAATGCAACCCTATAATTAATTTGAGTTTGATACCTCTGTATTAAGCTATCGTGTAAAAAAAATAAATAAATAAAAATAATAGCTATTTCCAATGGTGAATTCAGTTCTGAGTACCAAAATTAGTATTTCCTACATTTTAATATGCATCTTTTGTGACTGAGCATAAGAATATCTCGTCATCAGTAGAAAGTTCCCATCTAAAAGTTACTGGCCAGTTAATAACTAATTTTTGCAATTATGTCTCCTGCTGGAGAAGATGGCAAGTAAGCAGAAGAACATATTAGTATTTGCAAATAAAGGTAAAAAAAGACACAACCCTCCCACCATCTAAAACCAGTAAGTATCAGAAACTTATGATAAGAGCTTAATAAAAAAGAAAGCAGGGAATACAATTAATGACATTTACTGTGAAGGTTTCCAGAAACAGTTGGATTCAAATGCATGTCTCCATTTTAAAAAAGCTACATCTAAAAGGAAAAAGACAAGGGAAAGACAATAGTGTGAAAATACATAAGGAGGTCAAGGTGATGATTGCTCTGGCCACCAGGGTATTCCCAGTGTTCAGGTTGCATTAAGTGTGAGCTTTAACCATAGTTATTTATACTTGTCAGAATGAGTCATCTGATGTCCCTCAGGTATCACAGCAGATACGGGGCTTCAAGAGGAACTCTACAGTAAAGAGCATACTAATTGTACATGAAAGCTTAGGAAAGATGTTTAACGCAGAAGGTGGGGTGACAAAAGACTTAGGCATCCCTCTGAGAACAAGCAACTGACAAAGATCGCTTGATCAGACTGTTATCACCGGGCTGTCCACAAAGAGTACTGTAAATACATGACAACTACAGCTTGTTTGCATATACAGGGTTATGGGATCCTCCCCCTCTCCCTACCTCAATCCCCAGTTAAAATTTAAAATGTCCTTGTAAATTACATAAACCAATCCAAGAAAAAAAAAAAGAAAAGAAAAAAGAAAGAGCAAGGCTTGTGGCTAGTTATGAGTATTAAGTGGTGGATAAGGACAAAAAGTATTGTTTATTGGTAACAAACAAAGTGAAAATGTTTACCACTGGCAAGGCAGAAATGCTCATCATCTGTCAACTTTAAGAAGAGTTTTGTGAAGACATTTAAAAATGAATTGTTAATACTGCTTAAAAATCAACTCCTTTGAGTGAAATTAAACAAGATTTAGACGCAAATTTTGAGTGTTCCTTAAGTCAAGCCACTACTTTTAATAGATTGCCTTTATCATCAAGGTACTCACTCTAAATTACAGCAAAATTAGACTAAATGCAATACTTTTGAGTAAGGTTACTTAAATTTCCCACTGCTACTCTTCTCTTTGGTAAACAATGTAACAGGATCACCAATCATTTCCTGAACAGCATTTTTTCAAGAGTAAGCAAAGACATTTGGAGATGACCCTTCTTAACTCATTGACGTTAAATGAAAGTTATAACATGGCCTCTATCAAATGGGAGCGTGGAATAAACACAGTCTGAGTACACACAGATATAAATACATATACAGAAGTCTGCTTAGTGATTTGGATTATGGGCTTGTGGAAGGGAATAAGGTTTACAGAGACTTCACTCCTGAATACCTAAGCTAAGGTTTCATGACTGGATCTTTGAGAATAAGAAAGTAGATGAGAAGCCGAGTAATAGTGATTTGATCCTTAAAACAGTGACAATTAAAATTATCTAGTTCAAGGTGAAAGAATTGCAACTCAAACTTGTATATACACAAATTTATTCCACATATTATATACACACACACACACACACACACACACACACCGCAGTTGTGTGTGTGTGTGTGTGTGTGTGTGTGTGTGTGTGTGTGTGTGTGTGTGTGCACGCACAGAGTTTTTAATGTGTTCACTCACCCACTCTGCATGCAGCACTATATTTGTATAATTTCAGTGGAATAAAATTATTAGGAAATGCAGTAGCTTCTCTTTTATCATATAAACAAATTGTAGTAATTATTGACTGTAGTGGAAGTTTATCACTGTATGCTGATGCTAGAAATAAGGACCCTGTGAGCTAGGAAAGATTTATTTATTTACTTAGCAATCTACAGTTTCTCCGTTCTTTCCAGGGAAAAATGATCAAACAAGTGTGAAAACAGAAATGCAACATAAATGCCTGAAGTGGTTAATAAGAGTATATCCACCAACCTATAAGGAGAGGTCACATACAACACTAAAAATACCAGTCCAAGTAGCCACTACCAGAATTTCATTTTAATCATTAACAATGTTTCATCAAAAGCTCTGGTTTGAAAAAGTTATTACTAGGGCTACAATTAGTAGCTCTGATGCTAATATTCTCTTTTGGTGATATGATTGTCTTCTATGGAACCTGATGTATAGCCTTTAAGGTTCCTTTAAGGCTATACATCAAGTTCCATAGACATTAGACAGTCAAAAAGCCTAAGCCTGAATTGATCTTTGCATCTTATTCTAATCTGGCTAGGCTAAATCAGTTTTATAACCAGACAGACATCCCAGAAATTCAGGCACATGCCTGCAGTGGCTCAGGCAAGGAGCCGAGGGGCGCTAGAGCAGCCTTTCTTTCCTTCCACATCACAGAGCTGAGACGGGAGTGGACAGGCTTCTGCAAGAAACTATGATTAGCTCAGTAGGGAATTGATAACAGTTTTTATCACCCAATTTAGAAAACAAGAGGGACATTACCGCTATTTGCTGATTCTGCATGGATCATAGCTAGCATGTGGTCTGCTAGCTAATAAATAGACACATCTCAGCAAGGCAGAGGGGAGAGGGGAATTCCTGCTTTGCAGGGAGTGGTGAGAGGGAGAGGGAGAGGGGAAGCAGCCCACAGTCTGTGGGGGAAGAAGCCTGAGAGCAGAGGGGAGGGGCCAGCTCTGCTGTGGAGCAGAGAGCCTAGCCCAGCCCAGGGAGCTTAAACCAGCAAAGGGTCTGGGACAGACACTGCATAAACCGGTTTGAGCCAAATCTGTTAGGACTGATACTACAGTCGACCAGGTTTGGCTGAAACCAGTTTCAGCCATTTTCAAACTGGTTTATGTGCACTGAACATATGTTCTGTTACAGGTTTAAACCAGTTTCTGATCACTTAAAACTGGCTTGTGTGTATAATGCCTGTCCCTTGAAGTCAAGCATCTTTTTAACATTTTCTGAAGTTTCTGGTTCAAACCCTCAGTAGCAAAATTCAGTTTACACTCCTTTTGTGTAAATGAATTTATGTTAACAGTATGTAACCAGCAGAATAGATTACATAATAACTGCATAGTTCTTAAAATGGATTTTTTCCTTCCTATTAATGTCCCTCTTTTATTGCTGCTTTGAATCTAGTTAGCAATAGATGCAAAGAAGTCAAAACAGCACAGAGTGAAGTTAAGTATTACAGTCATGTTGGATAGCTCATATTCTATGATACATAACTGTAAAAAGAAATCAGAGGCAACACTCCTAATTCAAAACATAAATATTCTATGGAGAGATTATAGAAGGTCTAATTAAGCCAGGAATTTAATGTTTGTTTAATTAAGATACTGCAGAGATACTTTTGAAAAGCATGATAAATTACACAAATCCAATGTGACTGCAGTTACAGATGAGAACTACCTTACTATTCAAATCCTTTATAAGAAGCCAGCATATATGAAAAATATGTAGACTTAAGAAAAACAAACAGTTTAAAGTCACTGGTACTTCAGTTTAGTGCAACCACGATGGACAAAGTTACCAAAAAAGAAACCAAGAGACTTTAAAACATACATCTTTTTTATCATGAGATGTCAACTAGTCAGAGTTTAGTTTAACTATTAAGTGCTGGGTGATATAGAAGAGAGTAAAATACCTGTGTTTACTATGTATGCATCTTTCTTATCCATGAAACTCACCATTCATTCCAGCAGCACAGTGAGCAGATCTTTATTCATATGCTGCAGTATCTGCATATCAAGAACCAAAAAGTTAATTTCATTGCAGGTTTTGGATTTGGTACTGTTTACAGAATTAACTTAGCACCTTTCCTTTGCCTTCAGCATGCCCCTGGTAATTTATTCACCATGCAGATAAGGAGTGGATTGAGATTCCATTGATTGTTACATTTAAAATTTTTCGTTTATTTTTTTGAGTTCCTGGTTTAACTAACTTCAAGACCTAATATCCAGAGTTACTTAAAATAATAAAATATAGTTCACAATAATCTTATGAGAGTCTCAATAGATGCTAGAAATACACTAGGCTCCTTAGATTCATGTTTGCCGGAGGCTACCTGCAAGGGTTGGCAAAGTGAATCTCACTTCTCGAGCCTATTTCCCCTTGATACATTCACATTCCCATTAGTGTCAGAAGGGGTTATTGGGCATAATGGAGTGACACAAGATGCCCACTGGGCTCTTAACAGTGTTTTATTATAATAGAACCTGGATTACAAGAATTGGTTCTTAACACATACTAGAGACTTCTGGGGACAAAATGTATTTTATAATCAATATTTAGGAGTTCTCTAAACCTACAGTTTTAGGCTCAAAAGTACAAACGATATTTTTCTAGGCTTTAGTTTTGTTGAAGTTTAATACATTTGGTTTGAAGTGAGCTGGTTTAGATATAGCAGCCACCAAGCAAAGTTCTGAAGTGAATAAAGTTTTTCTTTCTCATTATCATAATTTCAGAAGAAGCTGCCAATACTTCAAGGTCCTGTGTACTACTGCCACCCGTGGCAGAAGCCTGCTCTGTAGCACCTCTAGTTGCGACTAAGAGACAGCTACAGTCCGTCACCAAATGCAGATTAGATTAATTCTCTTTCCTTGCTGACCAACAAGTTGTAGAGCCTTGACTTCATATTCCCCTTATTTTCAATAGAAGGGGCATCAAACCCATACATCAACCTCTTACACTAATATTATACAGAAATATTTGGTATGTTTTTCTTGTGCATCTAAAAGCTCTAACTCATGGATACTTACAAATGCAAACATACATTAAGAAACCCAACCACAATATTATCTTTGCATCCATGTTTGATAATGCAGATTAAAGTTTATAAAGGCACCAGCTTGTTTTTTAACTAGAAATGCGTTGTTGCGGGAGAAGTGGGGATGGAAAAAGATAAGATATTTACTTGCAGTCTCAAGCACACGTTTACTCAAAAGCAATATCCTACCAAGGCCAACAAGTTCCTAATGGTTTGTACAGTCCTCCCAAGAAGGCATGTGACAGAGAAACACTCCACAGAGATAGTACTCAGGATTTAGAAGAATCAGTAGCTCCTCTCATGTGGCCATATAAGGCAGAGAAATAGTTTTATCCCTCAGGACTACTTTGCTCCATGTAATCTAGGCCCACCACTCTTGAAGTAACAAGCATTTTAAGATTATGCCCTGAAGTCCAGAGAATTGCACGTCCAGTTTTGCAACTCCCCAGCCTGACCCCTTTGCCTCCATGATTCTAACTTCTGCCGAACATGCTTGATAATGGACTCCTATTCTCCCCAGAGTTTCACTCCCACCCAAAGGACATTGTTAAGCAGCAGAAAACCCTCCTTCTATTCCTCACCACTTCCCTGGGCTTCTTCCTACCTTTCTGTTTTCACAGTCTTTCTTCCTATGCTCTTTTCTCAGCTTCCCTCTGTCTGCACCTCTGAAGCCTCTGTACCCTAATCTGACTAGACTGCAATCATTTGTAGCAGCTGTTTCTAACTGATGGCTTGGTCACAGCTGGGGAAGTAGTTACACTGTTTGCTCCTTTGGGGAACAACTTAATTCCAGGAAAAAACTGCATAACAGCAAGGACAGAGAGGAAGAAAGGTGAGACTTCACTGCAGTTTCCCAGGCTTGGTAAGCTCTGAACTTTGCTAGCTTTCAGCATCCATCCCCAGGATATCACACTGACTTCCCCCTAGTAACCTCAGACAGAGCACAGACATAGGCAGGATTACAATAACACCTCTCATTTTTCAAAAGCTAAATTAACATTTGTAAAAGAAAAAAAATTGTTTAGAGGTCTCTAGAGAGATTTTATCAAATGTCCACATCTAGTCTGGTTTGCAATTGTCTATTGGTGAAAGTGCTGCAAAATCAGAAGCCTCTGAAGTCAATGCTTTAGTGGAGTTTTAGTTGATGTATAGTTCTCTTAGCCCATAGTGGTGTGGGAGGGGAAACAGAGTTTCTATGGATCAGGCCATGTGGTGATTCAACAGTAACTGGTTCCATTATTAACACTCTGTGGGTATCTGGCATTTGGCACTCTGTCTGTCCAGCCCCCCCAATAGTCAATTATGCCTTGGCAAAAATCTCATTACATATCTTCCCTGCAAAAAGGAAGGAGGTGGCCATGAATAGAGAATTGAAATGAAGAGGGCTAGGACCAGTATGGCTATCTTCTGAGCAGCCACCAAACAGAAGAGATAAGGTACAGAGCAGGAGACTCCCTTGACACCTGGAAGAACAAAAGTCCCAGTGATAGTGTATATATAATGTATTGTTTTGCAAAGAAAAGTAAGTAGGGAAACAGCTAACTCAGGTCATTCACTTTAAGGCCCCAAAGATAAATATTATTAACTTAATAATTCTATAACTCCTATCCAACCCTCACTTCAGGCCTTTTGCATTATATTGCATTATTGCTAGAGAAGCAAGCTAGCTAAAATTTGGTTGTATATACTCA
>JAGPOW010002791.1:12458494-12477133 GCA_030014935.1 Caiman crocodilus
AGTGTCCCTAAGTGCTTTACAGGAGATGAGTCAGACACTTAGTGCAGTCAGCCATTACACGCTCAGCAATAATTCACATGCACCCTGAAACATTAAAAACTAATATTTAAACTCCTTATGACTATGGGGAAGATTTGCTTAGCCCAAGAAACTGTTTGTAAGGCAATCTTATTTTTTACCATATGTTTTTTGATGCAGTTTAATAGGGATTGTACCATACACTAGTAACTTTTATTTTCCATGAGGAAGTTGAGCTTGCTTTTTCACATACATAACATATTTTGCAGAGTCAGGAAAATATTTTTTTTTTTATTTTTTCAACACCAACTTCCTTTTCAAATTTAACACTATGTAGGCTAGACTGAGTTGGATTCAAATGGAACAAGTCTGGTCTAGGGACTATATTATCATACCCTTTCCCCATGTGTAGAGGAGCAGAAAGAAAAAGGCATATACATACCCCTTTTCTCAGACAGAAACACCTTCAGTGGTGTGGTAAGTAAGACCACTTCATCCAATTGGGAGCTAAAGGATAGAGAACACAAGAGTGGGAGGAGTTTTGGCTTTGCCCGAAGATGAAGGGAGATTGCTATTCAGTCTTAGAGCAATGGGGCCCCAGTTCTGTTCAGGCTCACTGGTGTTCCTGTAGTATAAAATTACTAAGTGAAAAATAAATTGAGTGATAAGCGGTAGAGGCTAGTGAAAATGAGCATTAAATACCAGGTTAATTCTTTCCCCCAGCTTATGCATTAGTGATGGCAATAGTTAATGAAGGGCCATTGATGCCATCTAAAAAGTATATTCCCACCCACAAACAGCAGTACAGATGTAAAGAAGTAAAACATGAAAGACCTACAATTAATGCAGGGCAATGCTACTAATGTCTATTAAGAGCCAGCTGAAACTGTCTGAAATGATGGCCTTTAAAAATAAATTGCAATCCATTCACGCAGCTGCAGAGGCTTTTAGTAAAAACATTGTTAGGCTGATATGTGGGTTGATGGTGTTTCCATTGGCTGTGGCTTGCAAGCTTCCTGTTAATTTCTCAGCGGAGGCTGCATAGCCATTCGTCTTTGGAAAAGCTAGAGATTTATGAAAGAATAAGACTAATGCATTATCACAAAAAGGAAAGTACATCTATGGCCATGTTATCCACAGTGTAAACCAGAGGTCAAATAGCTGATTTCTTGACTGGGTGAAATTCAAAATCTCTCATGCCCAAGTTCAAACCACACAGAATCCAACTTGTGTAATATTCAGCAATAAAAAATGACCTAAACCATGCAGGATGATCTTGCCCTAAGCCACAAAGGAATGATCCTGCCCTAAGCAGTAGGAGTGGACTGGATGATCTTGTGAAGTCCCTTCCAGTCCTATTTTCCTATGATTCTATATAGATATCTATGACAAGGACCCAAAGAACTTGCCACTGAAGGTCACAGCACACATGGAAATACAGAAAGGGTAGAGAGAGACATAAATACTGAGAGTCTCTGGAAATATCATGAAGCTGACCCTCAAGGAATCCATTTTAAGCACTTGCAGGAAAAGAAGGTTATTAGAAACAGTCTGTATGGATTCACCAAGGGCAAGTCATACCTGATGAACAGGATGGCTTTCTATGATAAGATATCTGGCTATGTGGATGTGGGGAAAACTGCTGGATTGTTGTGCTCAATGGCTAGTAATAGCTCAATGTCTAGCTGATAGCCGGTATCAAGTGGAGTACCCCATGGGTCAGTCTTGGGGTTGGTTTTGTCCAATATCTTCATCAGCGACCTGGAAGATGTCATAGAGTACACCCTCAGCAAGTCTACAGATGACACCAAGCTGGGCGCAGTAGTAGACACACTGGACGGTAGGGCTAGGTTTCAAAGTAACCTAGACAAATTGGAGGATTGGACCAAAAGGCATCTGATGAGGTTCAACAAGAACAAATGCAAAATCCTGCACTTGGGATGGAACAATCCCATGACTGTTACAGGCTGGGGTGACTGGCTGGGCAGCAGCTCCACAGAAAAGGAGCTGGGGGGTTACAGTGGACAATAACCTGAATATGAGCCAGCAGTGTACCCTTTTTGCAAAGAAGGCTAATAGCATGCTTGGCTGTGTTGGTAGGAGTGTTGCTGGCAGGGAAAGGGAAGTGATTCTTCCCCTCTGTTCAGCACCTGTGAGGCCACATCTGTATACTGTGTTCAGTTTTGGGCTCCCCACTACAGAAGGGATGTGTATAAATTGGAGTGAATCCAGAGAAGGACAACAAAAGTGGTGAGGGGACTGGGGGACCTGAATAATGAGGAAAGACTCCAGATCAAGTAGCTGGTACCAGACCTTTTACCAAGGAAAAATCCACTGCCCACCTCCCCCACAAAACTTCTCTCCCTCTGGGAGGTATAGTTCTGGTCCTGGGAAGGGTGATACTTTAACCTTCAGTGACAACTTGGTTGATCATTGAAGGCTGCTCCTCCAACCAGTCACTGGAGTACTGGATTTACACAGCAACTTACTGGTAGGATCACAGTCCTCACTGAATAATTTATTACACACCAAGGCCAGGGGCAGGTATAACACATAAACCAGTGTTAACGATCAGAAACTGGTTTAAACCTGTAACAGAACAGATGTTCAGTGCACATAAACTAGTTTGAAAATGGCTGAAACTGGTTTGAGATGTACTGGTTGAATGCAGCATTGGACTTAACTGATTTGGGCCAAACCAGTTTCTGCAACATCTTTCCCAGACCCCTTGCTGGTTTAAGATAAACCAGACTCCCCCAGCATCCCAGCATGCTCTATGGGCTGGGTAGGGCTCTCTACTCCACAGCATGGCTGGCCTCTTCCCTCTGCTCCTTGGCTGCAGCTCTAGCAGAGACTTGCAGGTGCAGGAGAATCTGCCTGACTTCCTCTTGCTTTCCCCTTCCCTTCACCACTCCCAGCTAAGCAGAGATCCCTCACCCCCTCTCCCTTACACAGGCACTTCAGTATTAGCTATCAGAACACATGGTGGTTATGGTCTGTGCTGTGGCAGGTAGCAGAGTCAGCTTAGAGCTTTTTGGAGCTAATCAACAGTTCAGCTAACAATGTCCCTCCCTTCCTTCTTTGTTTAAGAAGGAGACAGGCTGTTTGTTTTCTGATGGGGTGATAAATGCTGATAAATGCTCTGTTATCAAGGAGAGGGGGAAACCCCACCTTAATCATGCTGGATCCTGGCCACACTCCCCTCAGTTCAGTTCTGTGGAAGGGAAGGGAAGGCTGCTGTAGTGCCCCCCAGCTTCTAGCCTGAGTTACTGCACTCATGTGCCTGCATTTCTGGGATGTCTTTGCAGTTACAAAGTGATTTAGCAAAACCAGGTAAGACTAACCTCCAAAGACTGAATTAATTCAGGCTTTTTGAATGTTTGTCCCTAGCCCATGGATTCAGCCACTCTGGCTTCCCCTTATACAAGACTCTCAGAAAACCCAGTGTTGCCAGCTCTCATAACTTTTGGACTTTGTCTTAAAGGCTAGACTTCAGGAATGTGAAAAACTTAGGTCTCTGTCTCACGCACACATGTATAGCAACAAGGGGATTTTGCAGGTTTCACTACCCCATGAACATTTTGCACCCCTTCTAGAAGTGGACTAAACTAAGAAAACAAGTAAACTAGGGGACTAGGATCTCTGCTACTGGAGTAATAGACTTCATTCCAAACTCACCTACATGCTGAGTTACAGAAATAATTTAATGAGGTTCAGAGAACAGGATTTTTGTATCCTGTCTTGTTATGTAGTAGAATATGCTGTCCTGATGTGATAGTAAAACAGTTGCACTACTGCTGCTTTTGGTCTTCAAGGAAAAGAAGCTTGGGCCTTTAGTTATCTTTAGGGATATATTATACAGATGATGACAATGCTTTGCAATTTTACAGCCACTTCCAAGCCAATAGTGCTGTATTTTCAGCCCTATCCTAGAAGAATCATACTCCCATTACTGAAATGCAGCCACATTTAAAGTAAAATATAGATCATTTGAACACTGCACAATAACAGTAGAGATTAATTTAAAAGCAGAAGTTCAGAATGCCATATAAAACTTTGACTGCAGCAGTAAGGGGTTACAATTAATAGGAAAGCAAATTAGAAAGTTCAGAGATCTCATTAGGCAAGTCATTTGTCTTTCCTGGGCCTCAGTTTACCTTCCTCTAAGAGTAGGGACAGCAATTATCTATCTTAAGGCACCTTAGGACAGAAGTCTCAAGTCCTATTAGACACAGTGAAATACCCACTTAAGAATTTAGACATGATACCAGAGTTAATATCTTCACTTGAAAGTCCCACAGAAATTTCCATGACTAGGGGATGTAGGGGAAGAGAGAAGAAAAACCAAACACTTCATGTTATCTAGTCCAAAAGATGACCTGTGTAGGAGCCTAGACTTTTCCAGTATTAAACTGAAGCATTAGTTTAGTTTAACAGACTGAAAAATACAGCATACCAAGGTCCTACCACTCCACTCCTACAGATTTTCTTCAGAAATCCTATTTAAGTATTGCATAGGGTTTTCTTTATGTTGGTCATTAGATCCAGCAGATTCAGAGTCAAAATTAGATCTGGCTGATCTATCCATTAACTATCTGGAACAGAATCTTGAACTAAATCAGTCACAAATCTGATTGAGTTCAACTATTCCTGAGTGCTACATATGAAATCACCAATCTCTCTCCTGTTTCTGGAGCAAACATTAGGTTTTTCAGTCCATGTGCTTGAACATGTTGCCATACTTTGCCTAACTCATCAGAAACCATGAAAGCAATATACCCAATATTTGGGTAACATTATAATTTTTGTAGAGGGCCCTGGCTTCAGGCAGGGTATACAAGACCTAAAAGTTCTAAAAGACTTTACTTTGTCTTAATTTAGACAACTTTTTTTTTTACCTACCGGTTCTAGTCCTCAAAGAGTCAGATCCTGGCTTCATAGAAGTCAATAGTAGTTCATTTATCAATTTTTTTTTTTAATTCTCTACTGTTTGAGCTAAAGAAGTAACTCCAGTGAATGGCAGCAGTCAGATTTTCGCTTTGTTATGTGAACCTGCTACCAGATTCAGACAAATGCCCCAATTTTGTGGCTTGGAATTAGACAGTCAAAATACACCTTAACAGCCAGACATACTAAGGTCATGTACAGTATATGTACATGAATAGATATTGCTTGCTGTTATATGAATTATGTTGTGCTAATTAGGATCATTCTGAGAGATGTTTAGCTCAGTTAGTAAGGCAACTGGCTACAGACTGGAAGAACTTGTGTTTAATCCCAGGTGAGGGCAGTGAGTTGCCATGCATCATTTCCACTTCTACTGCAGCCCCGAATACTGTTCAGCTTTCTGTCCAGTAGGTACCAGGAGCTCCCTAGGGGTAAGATGGCTAGAGCATGGTGCTCTCCACATCACCTGCTTTGTGTGCTCAGGTTAAAGAAAGAGCAGAGCCGTGCCAACACTGCCCCAGTAATCTGCAAGCAGAACACTTTTACCTAATCAGAATCATTCCAGTGCTTATACTTTTGACATTCCTTCCCATCTAAAAACATTTATAACACAGCATCAACTTACTCTCTAAGCAACCTGAGTTTGAGTATTGTCTAGGGATATAAAGTCAAGAGCTACTGCAAAATGGATGCTTTGCAGCAGTGACAAAATCAGTTTTCTGAACAAAGTTGCTGACAGCGCTGCTTCAAATAAAGCTTCTTATCTGCTCTTCCAGATGTTGTCATGATGACAGCTGTTTTGAGGGACCTTGAAGAGACAAGGGGAAAGAGTTCATTGGAGAATCCAACCTGTTCAAAAGTTTAAGAAAACAAGTAACACGTACTGCAATTCATGCTGCCATGGATTGTATACCCATCTCCTGGAACCAGAATGCTGCCTTAAAGTCCATTACAGTTAACTCTCTCTTTTATGCTTTTAGCATACCTTTGACATTTTGGTATTTACAAGGCAAATAAATCATATCCTTATAATGCTAAAATGCTACATTCTGAAGCACAGGAATAATGCTTCCAAGTGATTAAATGCAACTGGAATGCTAACCCTAAATTTCAGTCAGGAGGAGGTATCCTGTGCATCTGATCCTGACTAATGAACATAAAGACACACATTTCTGTGCAATGCTAATCCTAATCCCCAAATAATGTTCCATAGATGTATGCTTACCAAATGCTTGCACATTAAAAGGTAGCTTGTAACTACAGTATGTTTTTCGCAGTTACAGAATAATAGAACAATTGCATTTGAGTGGAACAGAAGCTAATTTGAGAAGGGATACTTCTGTGTTCATGGCAAACTGACACAGGGAAACAACCCCAAAATATGGCGTATAAATCCTACTCTGGGTGAGTAGAATCAACCTGCACAGAAGCCTGATCACCTTTATATCACACTTTTGAAAATGCTTGTTTGCCTACAATATGGAAGTTGATCTCTTTCCCTTTCTCTAATCCAGCCAAAAGGTACTTCATGATATGCCATGTATCAACAGAAATTCAGTGATATACAAAACATTTCTTAACAAAATCTAACTTCAGTTGCTGTCCCATGGTGAACACAGGGACAGACAGACTCACTCACTCCCTTGCTATGCCTTCAAAAAGCATGGATTAAAGTGTCTGACTAATACCTCCAGTATTAATGTAATTCTACTTGCAAGACAATGAAGGGCATGGGGAGGAATATTAGGAGGAAAATTGAAGTGGAGACAGTGAGAAAACAATAATTGCAACTCTCTTCAAATTCAGTGGCAAAAAAAAAATTATTTATGCCATCTGAGAATCTGTTACATGTATTAAATGTAATGGCCCAAATTTTCAAATAATTCCCTCTTTGTGAGGTTCCAAATTTAGATTTTTTTTCTGTGATTTTTAAGCTGCATAGTATTCACCATTTCTATTGATTGTTTCTGGGCTTGTGGGCATTTAATTTATCTATACCAAAATAATTTACTTTGGATGCTTGGCCCAACTAATAAGGCATCTATGTCATCCTAAATGCATGTAATAAATGTGTATGATACATATATGCTATATATACATATATCCAAGTATGCCAGATTGATTTTTAAGGACAAATTAATTTGTCAATAATACATAGGAGAGTATATTTTTTGGCTAAGAAAAAAAGTCAAGTTGCTTAAAAGACAGCAAATGTGGTAGGAAAGGATCAAATCATCCAAAGAAAGAACAAGTCCCACAGTTAGCAAGAATATAGTAATAAGTGGAAAGGAAGATATCAATGACAGGAAAATTCTAGGAAAAAAGGCAGATGATGTAGAGCTGGAAAGGATACACTAAGAGGTTGGTACCCAGCACCCAATACCCAATTTAGTTATGTCAGGGGAAACGCAGTCAGCAGCCTGGCAAGCTCTCAAGCGAGTGACGGACATTATACATATACCAGTGTAAGTGATTGGAAACCGGTTCCAATCTGTAACAAAACAAGTTCAGCACACACAAACTACTTTCAAAATGTTCAAAATCAGTTTAAGATAAACCCTGGATGGATATAATATCAGACATAACTGATTTAAGTTAAATCAGTTTATTGAACTTCTGTCCCAGATCCCCTCCACATTCAAGTTAACTCAGTCCCCCAGCATCCCAGGATGCTTTGCACCTCTCCCGCAAGTCCCACCTTCCAGGGTGAGCTGGCTCGCCTTGATTCAAGCTGTCTGCTTTAGCTGATTAGGGATGTGTACTCTAGCTCCCCCTGTGTCTGGCCTGATCCACTGCAGGCATGTGGCTACATTTCTGGAATGAAGGAAATGAACAGTCATTTTTATCAGTTCAATCTATGCATTTTAAACTAACCTGGAAAGGTCGAATTGATTCAGCCTCAGCCTTTTTGACTGACTGTACATAGTTTACAAAATCTACTTCTAAATTCTTCTAAAATTGGTCCATGTTGAAAACTATATTTTCCATAAAAGCTTCAATGAATGTGCAGAAGGAACATAGGACTGGAAGGGGCCTTCGAGTTCAGGCATTTGCTATTGCAGGCAATCATGTCATATCATCCCTCTTGTCAATCTATCAACACTCAGCTTAAATTATTAGCATTTTTGCCTCAGTACTCCTATTGAAAATGGTTTAAGAAATTCACTCCCTTAATGGTTAAAAACAAGCTGTTCTCTAAAGCAATGTTCCTGAAATACGTTACATATGAGTAATTTTATAAAGAGTTGAGTTCCGCGGGGATACTCGGGCTTTTAATGCTTAAGTGGACATTTTACAGAAAACAGATCTGAAATTATTCAGCTTGCTAAAATGACTACAGACTACTAAGAATAATACAACCGACAAAAAAAATTAGTCTCTACCTGCATATATAACATCTTTAGGGTAGCAACAACTTTACTAGCATATTAGTGGAATTTAACAGTGTTCTGCACTCCTCAGTCTCGGTGTCAAGAGACAGAATAACTGCAGTATGTCAAAATACCTAGCACTTGTCAATACATTGATAGGCTTGCATAAAAGAGGTTATGCCCTGTATCCTCCAGACACACTCACACAAATCATGCTGTCGCATATAAAAACTTTTCAAAAAAAGTTTGCCATGGAGTTGTCTTTTTTTTTTTAAAGCAATTTACTGAAACTGCTAGTAGTTCTTTGCTGGAAGGAAGGTTTATTTTCCTAACATGTGCTGCCTAAGGCTCATTTATCTATTTTTGCAATGAGCCAAATGACAAGATTTGCCAAATTTGTGCTCCTTGGGACCTAATTATAAAGTCAGGTGAGGGTGCAAACAAGTCATCAAGGTGTTCTTAATCAAACCAAAATGAAGAAGACTAATTAGAAAGACTGATGGTCTTCATTAAAATCCTTATAAGTAGCAATCTACAAGTTTAAGTTTCCTGGATGGTCAAATAAGAATTTTAAACAAGTTTATTATTTTTATAGCTCTTTGGGTCCTTGTACAAACTTTTTTCAGTTGCATTTCTGATTCTAACCAGATTATTATATCGTGGTGTAATTATTTTCATTCTTGAGTATCATTTAGTGATAAATCCTATGTCATTTTCATAACCATGAGCCTTTTGAGAAAATAATTACAGTGTAATGGTTTCTACAGAAGATAATTTAAATTTTGATCAAAGGTTAAAGAAGTCAAACATGATACATCTCTTATCAACATTTTTCTGACATACCCAGTCAATGGGGATTTCTTGCTCCATTCTCTGCTTTCCTTTAATTTGTGAAAACACTCTAGTTTAAGACTCTAGACAATTACAAATAATAATGGTAGAAGCCTGGCTCAATACAGATGTTGTGGCCCTTGTTTTCTCCAGTTTTTTGTTAAAGTTATGTTCTTTTTGTATTTTCATATTTTCTCAGTGCATATTTTTTGTATTTTCTCAGCATATTTTTGTACTTTCTCAATGCACTATTATTTTGATGAGAGCTTTCTAAACCAATCTCTACAAGTTTTCAAGCATTTTGGCCAAGTGAGCAACGAGGTCCTTGTTTGTCCCATGTGCATGCATATTTTGGAGCCATTTGCAAAATTGAGAAAACACAAGAGGTGCCAGAGGTCAGAACAAAGCGAGACATGAATCTGGCAACTGCATCAATGTGATCAGAACCTTTTGCCCGGAAGGATCAGGTGTTCAAATTTTTTGCCAAACAAATCTGTTTAACTGAATGTCCAACTCCCTACCAATTGATTATTTTTATCCAGAGACTTATTCAATAGCAGGTCCTTTATTTTTTTTCATACTAAGTCAGGTAAAATTTTGGAGCATGAAGGCAGTAGCTTGTAAAAGCACTAGAAGCAGACTTTTCTTGACCGTAACTGGACTCCACTGAGAATTTTTGCCCATATGTCAATGGAACCATGCTATTTCTGTGGAGTCTGTGCTTAGAGTTTGCTGTTTGATCTTGAATAAGGTATCGTGCCAGAGTTATAACTTTTGCTGTGAGGTGTGAAAGGTCAAAAAGGAGAATACCTGACCTCTTATTATCTGGTTTGCCAGCTACCAGTAAATTTACTGACTCTCAGTGAAAGTATGTCAGAAAACGAGTGTTTAGTAAGTTAGGAAGTTTCCTGTTATCAAAAAGGCAAAATAATTCTGTTATCATATTAGCTAGGGCATACAGAACATTTGTGAATTATGGAGCAGGCCCTGCATATTTATTCACGTTAGTAATCCTTATTCGTGTTTCCAGCCTTGACCTGAATTAACACTTGTAATTTGTACTCTGTATTTATACTGAGTTAATGGATGAAAAGGTGACCAACGTAAAAGATAGCTTATGTCTTTATATGGTCACATAGAGAACAAAGTTACTTCTCCAAGTAATTGTGGATTCATATCAAGTGTGTGAATGTTTTTCGGTGCAGTAGGCAATCTACGTTTATTCATTTCTTTTCATGACTAAAAGTCACACCAGAACAAAAAGAGAACATAGCAACAGAAAATTACTGAATGTCACTAATAAACTGTTAGCTTTTTTGATAAAAATCCCAGTGTCAAGAATATTACTGTCCTTCCTCTGCTCTAAGAACAGAAAATACGTATGGTAGATATTCGATGGCAAATGTTCTTAATGTAAATACCATTCACATTTTTCTCTTGGTATAACTGAAAGAGATGCAACTTCAAAATGATATTTACCACAATATCTAACAAGCTTTGAATTACCTGGCAGCCATTTATCACTGTGGCCATCAGGTATTAATGCCATTCTTTAAAACCATGGTCAAAACCACAACTAAACAGTCTGCCCAGTTGAGCATTTCTGTACTCCATAGAGTAGTGTAATTCAACACTGGAAGAGAATGTTTGACCTGTTCTACATTATTGACCATTAAAATTCACCCATTTACACCTGTATTGAGCACAGTGACTTGAATAAAGCTATAGAAAGGTGTCTATTCCTGATTTTAAGGCTTCATGAAATAGATAATTGCTGCTTTCCTTGGTAGCTTACTCCAGTTGACCTACCACCTTCTTTCTAATTTGATTCGGTCTGGCTCCGGCTTCCAACCAGTAGTACTTGTCATATCATTCTCTGCTAGATTTAAAAAGGCCCTTAGTACCAGGTATTTTCTAAGTACCCATGAAGATATTTAGACACTAATCAAGTTACTTTCCAATCTTCACTAGATAAGCTAAGAAGATTGAGTTCTTTAACTCCTTCACTGTACAGTACTCTTCCCCAGGCCTGAATATGATGCTTGCCTGTTCTCTCTTTGTCCTGGTGTGACTTTTAGTCATGAAAAGGAATGAAAAATGCAGAATGCCTACCACATCGAAAAATATTCACACACTTGATATGAATGCACAATTGCTTGGAGAACTAACCTCTTCTAATTCTTCACGATCTTTAAATGTGAAATGCCTAAAAGGTAAGCAGGATCCTAGTGGTCATATACACAGATGTAAAATCACCTCTCTGTACCTAATAGCAAGGATTTTGGGGGATAGTATTTTTTATTGGACCAACTGCATGGCTAGCATAAAGTTAGAAAATCTTTTCAATGTGAGCAAGGAATTCTTCGTAAAGTCTGAGGTTCAAGCCCTTAACTTTATCCCAACCATGCGGTCAGTCCAGTAGAAAATATCACCTATACAAATCCCTGCCTCTCACATAATTTTCTGCACCATCGTGGATGCAACATCACTCCAACACCTCCTATAGTTAGTCCAAGGTCTCTATTATCAAACTGCTGAACTGTATTCCACTAAAACATTTGCAGTAGCGCAGCTTTCTGCATATGGGAACTGTGTTCTTTGTTCCTCATTGTAGAACTGTAGACTTAGTTGTATTAAAACTAGTTTTCATGGGGCCATTTCCTCAAGTGATCCCGATTATTCTGTATGACACCCTGTCATAATTATTTACCGTTGCTAAATTTTGTGTCATTCTCAAATTGTATCAGCAGTGATTTTATATCTACTTCCAGATGGTGCTAAACGTTATGAAACCAGCACACCTGCCACCCTCTTCTTTCAGAAAGGAGCTCAAGAAAAATAATACCCAAAGATAAAGTGTCTGAAAACCTTATGGCAGAAGCAATACTTATATTGCTACTAGCCATGGGGGACCAAAAAGGGAAAAGTGGTAAACAAGGTTACAAGGCAAGTTGAGATAGTATCAGAAACATCTAAATTGCCTGATGAGAGGACAAACTAAATATGTTTCCTAAACAAACATTGCTAACTAGCCTAAATTAAGTTACTGATCAATCTTATAAAAACTAGATGAGCAAAATCAATCGATTTAACCTGATGCTTTTTAAGAAACAAAATATCTTACTGTTCCATGCAGTTCAGAGAGGAAACTCCTTGCCAAATAAGGCACTATACTTTGCTCAGTTTTAAGAGTTAGAACATGATGAACCCCATGTTTAAGCCCTTTGTATCAATGAGATACCTATATGTACATTTCAGAGATGCAACTTCCCCTGTTATTTAGAATTACATGTGAAAAATGTGTGTGTGATATGTATGAGCAGACACCAAGATGGTCAACCCCTTGTATGTTGCTGATTAACAAATCTATCTCAAGCTCTCCTGTACCCCATCTTATCCTTGTCCTTTAAAACAAGCTTTTTATGTTTCATTTGAGTCCTTTTCCTTTGTCCTGCTTCATGTCCTTTACATTTGATTAGTAACAAAGAAAAGAAAGGCAACAAAATCCAAGTCAAAATCACCAGGCAAAGTCCATATTCACTTGGTTCAACTAGTCAAAACTAGTTCACTTTGATCCTGACTCTTCTTTCTGGCCTCCTTGCATCTGATCTCTTGATACTCTAAGCTACCCTGACTGCCAGTATTCAAGTAAAAATCCTCAGTTTTCTAACCTTGTTACCCCTATATTTCCTTGTTAATGTAAAGAAGCAGAATGTGGTACTGTGCGCCAAACCATCCTACCACTTACACCAGAGAGAAAAGTCACTCACTACATTTAGTAGACCTATAGCAGGCAAACACTCAGAACATAACTTGACATATATAGCACAGAAGCTTTCATATGGAAAATACAAAATTTGCCCTGTCAAAACATTTACCACCTTTACATCTACACTGAAACATGCAAAGTATCCACTAAGTACTTCACAAAGATATTAGTAATAGTACCCAATGAAGAGTGGCCATAAAAGCTGGTGAATGTTTGGGACTGTAGCAGGGGAACCCTACCCTTGCTACTGGAAGTGAGGGAGTGCAGCACTACAGAGAAGCCAGATGCAGAGATTTGTTGCCAGGAGATAGGTAGTAGGTGAATGGAGGCAAAAATGTAAGCTAGAGCAATAAGTCTGTTCATTAGGGCTTAGAAGAAGAAACCCAAGCGCTGGACCCTGAAGAGCAGAGGTGACAAGGAATAGAAAGGGGCTAGCCAGTGCTAGTCTCAGACTGACTCTAAGTTTGAAGGAGAAAAGAGCTGTGGGATTTCTCCTTGAGAGAAAAAAAAACTATTGATCTGAGTTATTTATAGCCTGATGGACAATTTGGGATTGTTGGGAAGTCACAGGCAGTGTCTGGGAGGCACCCTGTGGTAGGTGAAACTAAGGCTCCAGGAAGGAGCCTCCCAAGGGTCTGGGACCCAAAGGGATGGCATGGGGCTGAAGCTGTGTAGATCAAGGGAGAGGCAAATGCCTGGAAAAGAGTCTTGCCAGGGTCTGGGACCCTGGAGACTGTATGAGGTAAAAGCTGAGCAGGATGAGGAAGAGGACAAGGCTCAGGGAAAAAAGCCCTGCTAGGGTCTGGACCCCAGGTAACTCAATGGGTTGCATGTCAGAGAGTCAGGGAGGGGTGGGGGGCTTGAGTTCAACAGTAGTCTGTCCAGGGGCAAGGACCTTGTAGGCCAGGCAGGCTGAAGCCAAAAGCAGAAAATACTTGGCAAGCATTTGTGTCCTGCAGGTATGTTGGTCTGTGGGTTTCTTGTATACTGTACTGTACCCACAGACCAACTTACCTTTCTGTACAGAACCAGCAATCACCCCAAACACACCAAAAAAGCTGTGATATACAGCCATGCCCTCAGATACCACTGCATTTGCACTGAAGAGAACACCCAGTATTGCCACCTCACCAATCTTAAAAAGGCTTTCACCCTGTAAGGACACTCGTCCAGAGAGATAGATCACATGTTTGAAAGAGCCACCCGGATACCACGTGAAGAACTGCTGCAGTACAGAAGGAAACCCCCTATAAATTGCACACCGCTGCTTGTGACATAGCAACCCTCCCTCGAACCTGTACAGAAAATCCTCAAAAACTTGCAACCCATATTAGAAAGACACCCTATTCTTAAAAAGATCTTCCCAGAACCACCCATCCTAGCCTTCAAACAAGCACCAAACTTCGCCAACCTCATCACTAGAAGCAAATTTCCTCAAGCCCAGAACACACCAAAAGGATCCAGACCGTGCCAGGACAAGAAATGCAAAACCTGCTAACACATCTCCACCCCCCCCCCACTATTACTACACCCCACAACAGAGCCATCAGCATCCCTGCATCTCACAGCTGCACTTCCAGAAATGTGATACATCACATCCAATGCACCAAATGCCTTGATGGAAAATATGTAGGAGAGACCAAACAACAATTGTGCACCAGAATGAACGCACACTGGAAATCCATCAAAGTCAGAAATCCCCAATTACCGGTGGGGGCACACTTCTCACAGGAGGGCCACTCTCTCTCCAGTCTCTCAGTCCTGATCCTCAAGGAAAACTTATACAACACTTCCCAGAGACGAGCCTATGCGCTCCATTTCTTCAACCTCCTGGATACTAGAGATCATGGACTAAACATAGACATTGGGTTTTTGATACATAATTATCTGCCTGGCAACTGACTCCCCCGCCCAGCCCAGTCCAGCCCGTGGCTTCTTTACTTTTCATTCCATCCAGGAAGAGCACACACCAGCTGCTGAAATTTCCTTAGCCTGATGAAGGGTTTGTGAACCCGAAAGCTTGCTTAATAACTATTCTCCATCTATTTGGGTTGGCCTAATAAAAGGTATCAAATTCACTCAAGGAACCTTGTCTGCCTATGTCCTTACACCAACACGGCTACAACCTGTATAATTATATTGCATTCTTGTTTTCAGGGAAACTCAGGAGGATGGCAACATAGTAACACTAGAAGTCTCCCAACAAACACAGATAAGCAATAACTCAACTGCCTGGGTTATTTGCTGTGAATATGTTCTGGTAGATATTTTGCTAAGACTGGGAGCCTGGACATCAAAGGTGCACTAAATCGTAATAAAGTCTCTCTGGAGGTGGGAAATATGCCATTATTTGCAGGAAGAAGAGAGTAATAGAGTAACAAGCAGGTCCTTCGTGAAAACCATGCCTGCTTCAGGCAATCTTAGGCATCCAGAGGATGGTAAATTTTAGGAATGCTAAAACCAAAAATCTTGCTTTTTCATACATAGCTAAACTCTTTTTTTCTGAAGACTTTGGTTATAAATGATACTTTTTAGAAGCAATATTTCTTGGTCATAAAGGGACTATCAGTCTCATGTTTGAATTTAATTTTTTGTCTACATTCAGACCTTTATTGTTCTCACAGTGGCTTCACGTCAACTTTGTATTCATACTAATAGCGACTCTAAAGATATTCCAGTTGTTTTATTCCCAGATTTCATGAAGAGGACTTTTTTATAAATACATGTCAAGAATATATCCCATCATGGAAGAACACACAAGGCATCATTTAATAAAACTCCCCCTTTCACCTATGTATGCAATCATTTTTGCTTTTAATTAGATTTTTTTTTTTTTTTAGAATTATATTTTGTTATTCTATTTTTCCTGGTGTAGCATCAGCATGTTCCTTTATGTTTTTCATTCATCTCACTTTCCCCCATCTATTGGCATAAAGTAGTCATAGTAAAACTGCATATTTAATATGCAAATTCAAAATCTTAGGGGTTTTAGGATACAATTCCTATTTATTTAGTTCTTCTTTACTGGATGCCTTTTTTCTTTTGATGATAGGAAAGAAGAGACTTGTAGGAGATAAAATATATTCTAAAACCTGGACTTTAAATTCATAAATAATTGCCTGGATCCTGGATGGAAGGGGTCCTCTAATTCTTTATTTCAAATGAATGAAAAGAAAAGGAAGACACATTCACCATTCACCTTGCATTTCATTTTATATGAAATATTTCACATGAGCTACTGTTGAGAATTAGCATTACATGTAAAGGTAATTTAATACCTTTTAGCCCAGTTTTTAACTCTTTTAATATGGGAATTATACTTTAGCTGTATTTTTGCCATACAACTCCACATATTCATTGCTTTTGTCTACTTACTTTCTGCCCTAATTACCTCTTTCAGTGTTGCTTCCCTATTTATTTAAATCCATGTTTTCTAGTTCTAGCATTTAGCATTAATTCAATCAGTATACAGCTTTCCATCCTAAAGTCAAATCACGTAACTATGCCTTACTTTAACCAGTGATTACAATCTTCTGTAACTAGATCTTAATAGTGCCTAAAACACAAACAAATGATGAAGTCCACATTATCTGCTTAGCATCCCAACTACCATTTTTCTTGATCATGATTTCAAGACTCTGGCCTATTATTCTTACAAGTTGTTTCCCATTCTATCAGTTGTCCATCAGTCCCCTGATGGCTAGAAAATGGTATTAAGAGGTTTGCTTTTGGGAACTGGCTTGTTGGTAAAGTAGATATGTATTAGAATAATGGCCCAGGGCAGCAGAAAGGGTTATTTGATTTCTAAAAGCCTGTTTGTGACAAGGTTTCCTTCAAGGCCCGCTGTATCTGACACAGGCAAGGAGCAAGCAGATGCACAGGCTGGGAAATTGAAGACATGTGCCACTTTGTTTCATAACATGAGGTAAGGGGCTCTGTCATGTTGGCCAGATCAGAGAGCCAAACTGCAGGGCCCTCGGGATTTCTGGTTTTGGTAAATGGACCAAATTAGCAGGGCACTGGAAAGAACCAAATTAAGATGTGTACGTGTGATGGGTTTGTGAAACAAAGGAATATGCTGACAGGACAGAACATGGAGAGTATGATGGCTACAGACAGACCAATCAATGATGCCCAGAGTTCAAGACTCGCTAAAGGTGCGGTGTGGAATAATACAAAAAGAAAGATTTCAGAGCAGAAAAGGGTCCTTGAGAGGGGAACCTGAGACAGGCTGGTGGTGTGACCTCTGTCCCTGGCAATCTCTCCTATCCCACTGGTGAGAGTGAAGGGGGGAGCTCAGACTTTGACCTCCAGGCTGCTGACATCTGATATCAAGAGAGACCCACAGGGTGAAGCTTGTGTACTGGCCAGACATCTTCCTTCTGTTACAGCCCTGGGACTGGTAGCTAAAGAATTGTTTGCATTATTCTTATCTGTTATCACTGTATATCAATAAAAATTGCCTGCTATCGAATGGAGAGGTTGTGGTCATTCTGACGGTTTGGGTCCACTTGGAATAAGGTATCTGGGTCATAGGTCCAGTGCCAACAATTAGTGATTCTGCCACAATGGGGACAGTGATTCACAGGACTCAGAAACTGGGACCAGGTTGAGTGCCAACAATTGGCTACTGGGAGTCTGGGACTGGGACTTGAGGACAGTAACCTGACTGATCAGGGAATTTGTTGTGACAGAGTGGACCTCTCTAGAGGGATCAGTCAAAATTCATAGTAGGGTGAGGCTGTGGAACTATGCGTAGAGACATGTTTGTAAGGTAAAGCCATATGGTAGTTCCAACTAGGGTTAAAGCTAAGTAACCATGTTTATGTCACAGTCTTTTGTGCAGAAGGTTGTTGCATTGCTGTTCAAGGGGACAGTTGTTTCTCTGGGTCAGGCAAAGTACTGTACAGTGCTACAGGTGTGTTGGAGGCAGGAGCAGCAACCTGAGAAAAGGTTGCGATCTGATCTTGGAGTATGCCGGAGGTCCATGGTTTGGAAAGGGTACAGGCTGTGGTCTGTTTGGGTTAAGTAAGATAACCTCCTATCGTGGATAAAATAGAAAGCTAGGAGCAGAGCAAATTGATCCCTCTGCTGAGGAACTGTGTGAATGAACAGAGAAAGAGTCCTTGGGACTGAGGCATTTGTAAGCAAAGCTGCTTCTGGAAAGGAGAGGGTTTTTTTGCAAGGATTGTTAATGGCATGCGTGGCATTGGTTATAGGAGCAGTGTTGTGTGTTTTCTCTGGGGGCCGTAATTCAGAAGTTACAGGTGCACTCTATGGCAAACCAGAATGTTATCCAGGAAATGCAACTTCAGTGAGCTTCGATACAGGTAAAGGAAGAGCAGGAAGAAACTTCAGTCCTACCCCAAGATTCAGGATGTGAAACAGATACCTTGTGATTCCATGCGCTCCAAAGAATAGATAGCACTACAAAAAAATTGTTTCTTGGAGGTGGCTGATCATCGTAGGATGGTAGGAGGAAACATGGGGGGGAGACGAGAAATGTTATTGGACATTAGGCTTGTGCAAAATGGCTAATATTCACTTTGGATTTTGAGGACAGTGATTAGATTTGTTGACTTGAATGACTGTCCTGATTTGATTTGGTCAAATCTAATTCAGAGATTAGGCAGTAGCCGAATCACTGAATCAGCAAGGTCAGGCCCACCTCCCAGTCTGGCAATGGCTGCCCCCCCCCCCCCC
>JAGPOW010002791.1:12477233-12525015 GCA_030014935.1 Caiman crocodilus
TTGGTAAAATATATTTATGATTTTTGGCTGTCGCCTAATAAATGAATCCGCACGTTATGGCCCACCACCCATTCGGGAAATGGGGGCCCCCCCCCCCCCCAAAAAAAAAAAAGCCCTGGTTCAGCAGGTGCTACTGGGTATGGGGGAGGAGCATTCCTGCTGCCCCTCCACCCCCCACTGCGCCATACTTCATGGGGGACTCTGCATGAGCCCCCCAAAGCCCCATGGCTGCTGCAGGAATGCTGAGTCCTGGGGATTTTCTTGTTTGTTTTTTTTCTTAAAGGGCCAGAGCTGGCCCAGGTGAGGCACCCATGGCAGGACTGGGGTAGTCAGAGGGCTCATGCAGAGCCCCCCATGCAGCGTGGGCCAGTGGGGGGTAGCAGGGATTGTTCCCCCCAGGAGCACCTGGTGAGCATAGAGGCTTTTCTTTAAAATACCAAACTGGGGCAGGGAGGGCAGTCACGGAGGTTGGCTGGGGGAGTGCGCGGGGATTGAGGGGGGCTGGGGGAGCAGGGGGGTCAGGGGGCCTGGCAGGGATCCCCCCATGTTCCTCTCCCCCGATCCATGCCCCTAGTACTTACCAGCTCAGAGTAGTTGCAGCTCCCTGCTGCAGCCACCAGGGACTGCCCGAATCATCAACACTCTCTGAGTCTTTTCCGAAGATGCAGAGAGCTTTGATTCGATTCAGAACTTTAAATTGGTCAACTGATTCGATCTGGATTTGGAGATTCAGTCAGTGAATCAACCCAAATCTCCTCCAAATCGAATCACCATTTGAAGCTTTGCGCAACCCTATTGGACACCTGCTCATTCACTTTGATTCATTGTGTTTGTGTGTATTGCAAAGAGGCAGTAGCAGAGGATTGTGCATTGGTAATAGGTGTGAGGGATGTCTTTGCTTCTACCCTCCCCTCCCTCCAAGAATAGTGAGGCTGATCCTAGAAGGGAAAGTGTTAACAGTTTATTAAGGCAGGAAGGTGTTGACAAAAACTCAGAGTACAGCTTTGTAAGCAAAGATTCAGTGCTGAGAAGTTATCCTGAGCAGGATGAGAGAGCCTGAGCCACAGGAAAAAAAAAAAAAAAGATTTTGTGTGATGTAAAAACAAGCTGCAAGGGCAGTACATTTGCTGTCAGAGAGAAACAGCTTTTTTGGATTGTTTGCAGAAAGCTAGGCCAGAAGGGGCCACTGATAGGAATAAATTGTGAAGCCTGCAGGCCAGGCAGGATATGGTTAAATTAATGCCATCCAAGTTATAAAGGTCTGTCAAGAAAGGCTGAAGTTAAAGGAGATCCATAGAGTGACTGTTAACACCCAGAGGAGAGTAAGGTGGTTTCAGAGATCTGTGGAAGAGACTCAGAGAACAGACCCACAGAATCCAGAGAGGGACTGAGAGTAGGGGCTGAAGAGCAGGGCCCAGCCAAAGGATGAGAAACCATGGAAAGCCAGGGACTCACAGTCTGAAATGTGTGTGAAGCACAGTCAGTGACTTGTGGCCCAGGAGAGGCCACGAGAGAGTGGAGCCAGATGTGTCCAGAGGCTCAGAATGGAGCTGAGAGAGAGATATCAAGATCTGATGACAGTCAATGACAGTCTAAGGCAATGACAGTCTGACAGCTTGAGGTGCTGAGTATCAGTAAGGATAGACAGCCCAGGAGAGGCAAGTGTTAGCAGGGTCAAGTGCCAAGGTCTCAGTGGTTCAGGAGCAGCACCAGGACCCAGAGAGGGGTCAAAGTCTGGGGGACGCAGCTGGAGATCAGAGGGGTCAGGAAGCCTGTAGCCCAAAGGGTTCTGGCAATCCAGAGGTTGGGCCCTAGAGAGCTCAAAAGGTTAAAGGAGACCACTGCTAAGACTGCCAGAGCTCGGGGAGCCTGAGATCTCAGCTAGTCTGAGAGGGGCCAGGAAGCACAGAATTGAGAAACTGTGTCCAGGGGGGATGAAGATAACCAGGACTGGAGAGCCTGGAGACTGGTCCTGGGGAAGACCTGATAACTACACCCTCCTGGAACTGGCTAATGTGGTGGAGCTGCTTGTGGTGAAGTAGTCTCTACAAGATGCCACATGCTACCATCCCAGGGTAAGGTGAGTAATGCCTGAAAAAACTTAGCTTCCACTGCCTTGTGGTTCTATCTTTTATAGGAGAAGGCTAAAGGGCGCATACCCTAACAGAAAACCCCTTGATGGAGGCCAAGGAGGAAAGATGTGTGGCATGGTGCTTGGAGTACCTGTCACTTTGATGAGAAAACATTGCTGAAAAAGCATCCCCTGAAGTGAGCTAATAGGGAAATCTTCAAATAAACTTTAGCCCAGAGTGTTAACAGATAATAAATAGGTGGACAATTAAGATCTGTACTGCATCCTCAAGCATGGCAATGGTCAGGGCCCATTGGAAAAAGCCAGCCACAGTGTTAAGAGTGATTCCATAATGCGAACTAACCTAAAGGGGTTTAGTTTTTGTGTTTTGCAGGATGTGGTCTGCCACTGAAGCATCAAACAGTTCATGTGGGAACTTCTGTGTTTTGCATAAAAATTGCTTTGCTTGTTTGGCTGTGTTTGTGTAATGCTATTGGTGATATTAGCTATGTTAAACAATGAAACATAAAGCAAAACTTCTTCATAGGCTATGGAATACCTGCCGAGTGGCTCTGGGAAATGGTACATCATGTGAAGCATTGCCTCCAGGGGCTCAGTGTTCAGGCATGCCAAAGACTGAAAAGGCCAAATTGACCATTTGTTTTATTGTCATCCTTTTGTTTTCTTTTTTATCCCTATGCTTGTGCTAGATATGTACATTAGCTTTTTTTATAGTGAAATAATAATGTATTGTAGCTTTATTAATTCCCAGAATTTGTGCAGAGGCCTGGAACAAGGAGTAGAATAGTGGCATCCCAATGGAAACCAGGCATGCTATTTGCACAGGAAGGGCCTGACCATTGGCATATCTCTAGCCTGTTGCAGGAAGGAGGGGCACTGGCAATGCTACAGTGGCACCAAGCCATCATAAGCATCTGGCTGGGATAACAAAGAAAGCATTGCCTATTGTACAGGAGGGGTAAAATTGCCAGAAACACGCCTGGTCCCCAAGGATTCTGACCATGGGATGTTTCTCTGGTTTAAACAGCAGTCTTGGAAATCAGGTAATGTGCTGACTGCTAAACAGTCTCCCCGATGAGCATTTCTGTATTTGAGTGCTCCTGCCCTAGCACTGGGCCCCTGGTCTCCAGCCCCAGTCTCAAGCCCTTACACTAATTTATAGTGTAATTCAAGATCGGAAGAGAATGTTTGACATGTTCTACATTACAGACCATTAAAATTCATCCATTTACTCCTGTATAGAGCACAGTGACTTGTCTAACTAAAAGCACAAAAAGGTGTCTAGTTCTGATTTTAAGGCTTTAGGAAATAGATAACTGCTGCCAGTGCTGGCACCTGCCCCTCTCTCTCTATTTGATTACCTCCCACCACATTATTCAATCTAGTTATGTAGCTTGGGGAAGGTCTACATAACATAAATAATAATAATTTTATACTGTTCTTGTGAGCTACAGTTATAAATTGGTTCAACCTAGGCAGGTTAGATTAACCTGTGAAGATTGAATCAATTCAGGCTCTGGCTGTTTGAATGTCTGTCCCTAGCCCTGTTGTGTTATGGATCTGAATCTGAATCAGCTTCCAATCACGTATACCAGTTTGTGTGCAATTTCCATCCCTAGCCTGTAAGACCAGTGAGATTGCTGCCTGGTTACGACAAAGACTGTGCCCAGTTCCCTATTAGTTCTTGCAATCCACTGATCTGCAGGATCATTTGGCCCAATCCACATTAATCTACTGTCCTGGAGAAATGTTTTATATCTATATCTATTTATCTGTTTTGATATCTATATTTATATATCAGTACAGATAACAGTGAAAGCACAAAAGGGAAAACAGATAAACAAGACATAATTGCCATTTCTCCAGCATTCACAGGTATAATATCCTTATATCCCTTTGTTACTCTTCATTTTTCCACATGCTCAGCCCTGCATTTTAAACTTGGCTGGTGTATATTATCACTGAATCATGAATTTATAATAATTCTCTTCTCCAGCAGCACAAATTGGAAGTTGTTCTCAACTCTATAAGCATTTCATTTCTACTGTAACAATATTTCTTCCTATATCTCTTACCCATGTCTTCATGAAGGTAGTTCTTCTGCATCAAATACCACTGAAATCTTTATAATACAGGTGTAGTTCTTGTTACACTGTTATCAGCAGCAATACATTTTTCTCCTACTGAAAGACCTCTATGCTGAGTCTCTTTATTTTTTGCCTTAGGCATTTCATTCTTTGATATTTAAATATTGTGGATAATGCAAAGCTTGGAAGTTGTTCTCCTTCCCTACCACAACACCCCCCTCTTAATCTGTTCAGAAGTTAATATTCAACAGACTTTTTTTCATTTTGAATATCCATTTCTGAATAAATCACTGCAGGGCAATTCTAATCCCCGGCGTTTACCCTGCACAAGGAGGCCGTGCCTAAGGCGGGGGGTGACAGTTATTGGGATCTGAATGAATCTTCAACCGTATGGAACTCTTCTGTTTCTGCTGCTTTTGTTCTTGGGGTTTTCCCTATGCCCCTTCAAAAGCCCAGTGCTACTAACCTTATTGGCTGCCTGTCCAAGAACACTTTTCACTATAAAAAATCCTGTTCTGTATCACACACAAAATATACGTACCATTTCTCTGTTGGGCCAATGAGCTGTCTTTTCATCACAAGGTGAAGCAGCTGATGTTCCAACATGGAAAGAGTCTCCTATAGCTACAGAAAAGAAAGATATATAAGAAATAAGCAGTTTCTCAGCCTGATTTTCACATGAACAGGTTCAGATTTACATCCCCCACCTAGTAAATTAAAGTCTTTTTCTCTACTTAAGTGAAACAAACAAGGTTACTAGTTTTGTTTTTACTGTGCAATTAATCTGTTTGCATCTAAAAGAATAAAAATTTTAAGAAACATCATGCTTTATATAGAATATTATCATCATTATATATAAAGAACTCACCTGCCTTCAGGATTTTATTCAGTGCCCCTGTAACAAACCCACACCATAGACCAATCTGAAGTGTCTTCCACCCCAGGCCTGAAGGGAAACTTTCTAGAGTTGTGTCATCAGGTGACCTGTCAGATGATTTAAGATGAAAAGATACCAAAGTTACTTCTACTTGAAAGGCCAGTTCCATTTTGTGGCAGAGATGTTTGTTTAGCGGGTAATTCCCATGATTGAGATAGACAAACATAAAATACTCAGTAATCTTATTCATAAGTCCTTTCTTATATTTTTCTCTATTAAAAATGTGAAATGGGTGTTGTCTATGACCTAAGTCTTATATTACCATCTGGAAGCCTGTACAAATTGATCTGGAAGACTCAGTTGACTTCCCTATTGGCAAGTCTTGGCATTGCAAACCCAGCTGGCACAGAGGTTGGCAGAATCAGCAAAACAAACAAAGAAAGGATTGGGCATGGGTGGGCAAGGAAGTTAATTTACCTTTTGGGCAAGATTTTTACCAGGTATAAAACAGCATAGGGAAGTCAATGATATTATTTTGCTTTACACTAACTGGCACTATGACTCTCTGACTATAAACAGACTCTCCAAAGTATCATATTGAAACAGACTAGCAAGGCAGTGGTGAGGAACATAAATGCCTATAATTCTCTGGTTATTTGGCTAAATAGTACCCCTTTTGTTTCCAAGGCAGCCAATTACATAAAAAACACTGAAATATCTTTTAAAAGAGATGTCACTGCTTGTATTTTCTTCCCAATTACATTAAAAATAATTATCTCCAAAACTCAAGACTTATCTCATCTACAGGTTTTCTTAACTGAAATATTTTAGAGCTTTGAAAGTGAAAGATTTGAGACTGAAGTGCTGTACTGACAATGTTATATCAATACATCTAATTTTGGTATTTTTAGGGCTTTTATCATTTTCCTACATTTTAAACAGATTAAAAGTAATGTGGTATTTAATTTCCCTCTAGTTCTTTTCCCTTCTCTTTCTAACAGCAGATGCTGGGTTATTTTCACTATAGGCTGTAGCATTCAAGCTTTGCAGATCTTTCCTTACTATCATGTTTTGATCCTAAGGTAGATATACCCTTTGTATATCTCTGTCACCATGACCATTCAGTTATATGTCTCACTGACAAGTCTGCTAATCGGGGTACAAACTGAGCTGGCTCTGAGAATGAGACTGAGATCACCAGCCCATTACTGCCAGGGAGTGTGTTTGAACAGCTGACCTTAAATTGCATGTTTTCATTTCTTTCCAACCTGAAAGCTATTCAGCTTTCTTTTTGCTTGTCTGAGGGAGTTCTGACCTTGTAGTCGACCTCCAGCCATAGAGTTTACAAAATTAATTCCCTTTTTTTCTTATTAAAATGCAAATCAGTTCTTTAATGCAATAATGTACTTGTAAATCCCTAAAAGCATAATAGTTCTGAGATGGATATAAATATAAAACAATCATATGCTAAAATCTAAATTTATAATTCTGTTAAAATTTATATACTGGCATAAACTATTAACAATAACTTGGCAGCACCTTTTGCATGAATATAATCTTATTCTTGAAAAATAAATGACAGTTCATTAAAAAAATAATCAAACTTGTTGCATTATTGTCATGGACAAAAAAAAAAAATGGAATAAGAGCCAGGAATCACTTTAACACATTAACAAAGGACATCAAAAGCAATAAGTTATAATTAAATGAGAGCAAAGGTATCTTCTCATAGCGTAGCATCCAGCAAACATTCTTAATGCTCCAAGGCTAAGAACAGACATTCAAAAAGCTTGAGCCTGAATTGATTGAATCTTTGCAGTTTAGTCAAACCTGGCTAACCTAAACTGGTTTGTAACTGTGCAGACATCCCATAAGTGCAGACACATGTCTGCAGTGGCTGAGACTAGAAGCTGGGGGGTGCTACAGTAGCCCTCCCTACCCTCCTACAGTGCTGAGCTGAGGGGTGTGTGGCCAGGTACTGGCAGGATGCTCTGATTAGGGAGGGGTTCCCGCCCCAACTGTGAGCAGCTCAGCAGGCAGTTGATAGCAGTGTTTATCACCCCTAACTCAGTGTTTATTAGCCCATCAAAAATTAAAGCCTCTCTCCATTAGTTCAAGCTCTTCTTAAACAGCTTTTCCAAGGCAGGAACTAGTCTCCCACAGTGCAGATCATAGCCAGCATGTGGTATGCTAGCTAATGCTGAGAGGTGTCTGAGTAAGGCAAAGGGGAGGGGGGAATGCCTTTTTAGCAGGGAGTAGTGAGGGGAGAGGTGGCATGGAGCAGGGGGAAGCCAGGCAGATGTCTATCATCTCTACCAAAGTTCCAGCCAGGAAGCAGAGGGGAGGGGCCGGCTCTTCTATGGAGCAGAGAGCTCAGCCCAGAGAGCATGCCAGGATGCTGGGGGCGTCTGGTTTAACTTAAATGAGAAAGGGGGTCTGGGACAAACATTGCATAAACTGGTTTGAGCCAAATCAGTTAACTCTGATACTGCATTCAACCAGCTATCTCTCAAACCAGTTTCATCCATTTTCAAACTGGTTTACGTGTACTGAATATCTGTTCTGTTACAGGTTTAAACCAGTTTCTGATCACTTAAACCAGATTGTGTCAAATGTCTGTTCCTAGCCAAATAGGTCTAGCAGTGCCCATTTCAAGGAGTCTTTTCTTTGTTAGGATGGTTTAGGTGAAAACTCTTATTTCACTTTTCTTTTATGATGAGTTCAGTGCACTCTTGGTCTGGTAAAAAGGGAACAGGGGAAGAGCAAAAAATTATACACAAATGCATACACACACCTGTACACACACATATAGTGAAAGAGAAAAAAATGAAGTCTTAGGATTTCTGAGCAACAGAGTAGTGGGAATTTATCCCATGTTTAAGGCATAAAAAAGAAAAACTTGGGAAAAATGTCCAAAAGATTTCTTTAAATTTGTGTTGTGAAACTATTGGGGCTCACCCTCCCCACACATCAACTTTTCAAAAGAGAAAGTAGTTAATTTTGTTCAACAAGATAACTCAACAAGCCTGATAAAGTTCTTGCTTTCTGTATTAGCAACCTTTTAAGTCCATGTCTGTTTCTGTTCTCCTACTGGGGACAAATCTGCTTCAGTAAAATCTAGGACAACCTCCAATGATTTCAGTGAGATTATAGTAGTCTTCCTCTGGAAAATATCAGAGAGAATGGGAATTACCTATCCAAAAAACAATATTTGCAAAAAGTTTTTATTATAGGCTCATTTACAGTACATTTCTCCCTGATGGGAAGTCTATCCAAACTTAAGTCAGAGGTGCTAACTGAGCGGTAGCCTAATAACACTAAGCAGCAGTATGCAGGGCAGAACTTATGCCAATACACTACTGCACAGTAGTATTAAACTACTAAGCAGTCAGCATCACTGAAAAGCCGTGTGCTGGTGTTACTGCAGTGCGCAGTAGCAGTAGTTACTGTGCACTGATTTAGTACTTGGCTATACAAGTACTAACCTTAAAGCACAGTAACTATGATGCATTAATGAATATGTAGACACTCTCGCAAAGGTTACATATGTTAAACCATACCATTTTCTTAGCCAATAGTCCAGAGTAAGGCTTGAAACTATATACCTGGAGCCACAACAAGACATACATACACTGCCAGTGCATCCCACATATTTCTTTTACTAATGACCTTCTGAAAGTACTTTCTCTGAAGATAAAGGAAACAAACAGGTGATATTCCATGGTCATTCTGGCTTTGTTGAAAATCCCAAGAAACATTATTTCTTTGTGTCCCCCTTCACCACAAAATCACCAAAAAGTAAAATCAGTTTTTCAGATTCTCGGACTGGTTTCAAAAATAACTTTTTTTTTTCTTATTTCTCATTACTTTAATTTCTCATTCTTCTGCTATCTAAAGCGGCCACTGGACATCTGAACCTGGCAGGCTTTTAAAAAAGTTAGATGGCTTGTCAAGAGAGTTATCTCAATTCCAGTAATCAGATTAGAAACTTGGCTTTTTGTTAGTTATTTTCTTTACATTAGAGGACTGTTTTAAATCATTCTTATCTCTCCATTCCTCAGGACACGGCTATTGCAATTCTCTGTAAACTGAACTCTCAAATTTCACCACCCCCACCCCCAAAAAAACCAACCCCAAACAACACAGGGCAATGTTCTATAGCCAACACCTTCTTTGCTCTCATAATTATTATAATGTTACCTGCTCATTTTTGCAACTGTGCTAACTTATAATTGTTTATAAGATTAAATTTAAGAGAGTTCTTTCTAAGGGAAAGGTTGAGCCCTGATTTTCTTCTCCGTTATCTTTCAATTCAGTGTGGCTGAAATTCTGTTCTCTACCCTCACAGTCCAAATTCTGTCTGATTCTAAAGATGGGTATATGCAATTACAAAGCTATACCAGTTTTCAGTTAAGCATTTTGCTCCATAGAATACATGCAGTAAACACAATGATGTGCAGCATCTGCCGTTCAAAATCTATTTTCTATGCAGCCCATCCCACAGCACATTGTGGTAAAGACAGGACAGCTTTCTGTTGCTGCTCTGCTCAATGTACAGTGTTTGGGTAAGCAGAGATTGTGCTTTCTATGCTCTAACAGAGAGCCAGTGCAATACCCACCCATAAGTGGGGTCTGCCATGTTGCATAAAACATGCTATATCACTTTGTAGGATGCTGTTATATTACTTCTCATTGAACTATCAGTAATGAGAAGCAAACATGGGAACCTTTAACCTAATATGTGAATATTTACTTCCTGAGATGAGAGATCTAGCTGACAAAGCCAAAGCTGGAGCATACTTAACATCTGCTGAGCCTGCTCACTACCTCAAGTAGGAAAATGTGTAGGCCTTGACTTACACATGTAAACCTGGGACTAGTCTGATTTTTTGTTTCCACGATTTTCCCATAAAGAAAGTTTCCCACTTAGATGATACCAAGCAACTTGAAAGTTATGAAAAGTAGTTGTGCGCCACATTTTTCTTTCACTTTTATAAATTCAGGGAGGCAAACAGTAGGAAAGATTAATGACCATATATAACAATAAATTCGGTGACTCTGGTATCAATCCCTCCTTGGTCAGACGGGCCACCAATTGGCTGGAGGGCTGTACCCAGAGAGTGGTGGTGGATGGGTCTTTTTTGACCAGGAAAGATGTGGGCAGTGGGATTCTGCAGAGTTCGGTCCTCAGGCCTGCACTGTTCAACATTGTCATCAGCAACTTGGACGAGTGGGTCAAAAGCACCTTGTTCAAATTCGCAGATTACACTAAGATTTGGGGGGAGGTGGGCATGCTAAAGGGGAGGGACAAGCTGCAATCAGATCTGGATAGGTTACAGAGGTGGGTGGATGAGAATAGGATGGGTTTCAACACTGACAAGTGCAAGGTACTACACCTGGGGAGGAAGAACCAGCAGCATACTAGGCTGGGGAACACCCCTCTTACTAGCACAGAGGTAGAAAAGGATCTTGGAGTCATTATTGACTCAAAGATGAACATGGCCTGCTAATGTGGGGATGCAGTCAGAAAAGCTAACTGCACCTTGTCATGTATCCACAGATGCATCTCAAGCAGGTCCAGGGAGGTGATCCTCCCCTCTATATGACATTGGTCAGGCCCCAGTTGAAGTACTGTGTTCAGTTCTGGCTGCACCTGAGAAGGGATGTGGACAGCATGGAGAGGGTCCAGAGGAGGGCCACTCAGGGGGTAGCAGGGCAGGTCCTGTCCTATAAGGATAGGCTACGGGACCTGAACCTGTTCAGCCTCCACAAGAGGAGGCCAAGAGAGGATCTGGTGGCCATCTATAAACTGGCTGAGGGGGACCAGCAGGCAATGGGAGAGTGCCTGTTCCCCCAAGCACTACCAGAAGTAACAAGGAACAGCGGTCATATGCTGACAGAGAGCAGATTCAAGCTGGATATCTGGAGACACTACCTCATAGTTAGGGTGGCTAGGATCTGGAACCAACTTCCAAGGGAAGTGGTGCTGGCTCCTACCTGGGGGTCTTTAAGAGGAAGCTAGACACCTTGCTGGAGTTGTTTGACCCCAGCATTCTTTTCTGCCTGTGGATGGGGGTCAGACTTGATGATCTGCTCAGGTCCCTTCCGACCCTACTAACTGTGAAACTGAATAAACTTCATAAGATTGACTGTGGGATATGAGAACAGCTCTGGGTCGGCTTCATCATCTGTCACACAGAAAGAACATTAACATTTCAGATATTTCTGGATTCGAAATTAAAAGGCAAATAAGAAGTAAATAGAAATAAGAAGTCACAGTCTGAAAGTGCCTTACTCCTTAAATGCAAGATCGTGATCATGACAAAGGGAGGGTGGTTTTAGAATTGTGTAGTAGAAGTAAAGAATCCTTGTAGGTAAGATTCTTTAATATTAAAATCTTTCTTTAAAGAGGGAGGGCAGGAATTATCCTTTCTTCCAACTCTCTGGGGAAGATGTTATTTTTAAATAGTCCTTGCTGCAGATTGCAAAATACACAGATGATAAAGGGGATCTGTTGGAAGTACATCACTTACTAGTCTGTGGGCATGTCTACATATGCATTAATGCACTATAATTATGGTGCATTAAGCTAGTTCCTGTAATAACAAGTACTAAATGTGCCGTAATTGGTCCTACTACACAGTAGCACTGGTACATGTCTCTTAGGTGATGATAATGCACAGTAGACTAATTCTCCTGTGAATTAGCACATTAACACAGCTTTGCCATGACACACTAATGTGCAGTAGAATTAGTCTACTGCGTTTTAGTGTCTCATGTAGATGCCATGTTATATCTTGCTTTATAACACTAAGTAATCCCAACCTTCTAAGGAGTCAGGGCTACTAGTGGGTCTAGATTCAGTAGAAAGGAAGTTTTTGGTTCAGATTGAATTTTCAGAATCATTTTACTCATTTTCTTTGGTCAGTTAAAAGCTAAGCCATGAACAGCAATATTAATCAGTAATACACTATCACTTTGATGATGAATCAACTTGACAGTTCTCTCCTAGAAAGTGTATGTTAGTGCAATAAAACATAAGCAAAAAAGTTCAGTTTTCTGAAGAATATATTGATTTTTATATTAATAACATATGGGGTCATCACCTTCAGTAGTGTATAAAAATATACTACATGGTGAATACATTTAAGATGAACAGTTTAGAAAAGAAAAAATTAAATTGTTTTTACAGCTTGTGGCACTACGTGTAGCATAACATTTCCTGCAAGTTGTTCACCGAAAAATAGTTGTATCTCTGTTAAATTGCTTGACAGGTTGACTATTCAAGTGTAAAAAAATCTTTTGAAGTTTCATTGTACTTAGAGGCAGAACTTAAGAAAATTTAATAAAAAAAATATTTATACTTTTATAGCAGACAGAAGGCAGGTAGAGTTTTCAGGAACACTTGCTACAGGACTACCACAAATGGGAAAGTTGGAAGTTTAGAAAGTTGGCCAGGGTTTTCAAAAAGTGATAATGAGATATCTGTTGAAGAACCAAGTTACAGTTGTAGTAACAACAAAATCCAGAACCTCATAAACATAGTTTAATCAAGTACTTACAGCATAAGCAAACCACAGTCTCTTAGCCAGAAGTGAACTACTGAAGTCTGTGTCCAGCAATAAAAGGGAGAACAGAAATTCCCTGGAGGAACCAGTTACATTTCCAAACAAAAATTCCATTTTTGACAAGCTTCCTGACCTAGATCAAGAACACTGTTAACACGATGCTAATGATTATAGGATAGTAGGCTATAATATATCAACATGTAGCAGAATGGAAGTCCTGCAGGTTGGAGTAATGAGAACTATTATTGTCATTTAGAAGATTGAACTGTTTCATTTAAGCAATTCTAAATGCCAAAATGCTGAAAGTAAAATATCAGTAGTTGTTAACTGTAACGATTTTTAAATCAGGATCATTAACCAGAAGGATTACCGCAGGAGGCGGTGATAAAAGTTGTAGCAATAATGCATTGGTTTACGACATAGTCTAGATCTAACAAAGACTGTGACTATTGGAGTCAACAATTCATAGTAGAAAATATTTTTGTAACTTTTTTACAAAAAAAGTTACAAGTAGCACCCTGTGTATGTTAATGTGCATGTGTCAAGAAATATGAGATGTATATATGCACTTGTAGAGGACTATAAACTGTCAGTTACCCAGAACATAGCAAATTATAAGGATACATGCTTGTTCTCGTATATTGGTTTCTACAGAGGTCCAATGGAGGAAAAAACAAAACAAATAAGTGGTGGTCTTCTAATATGCACCTCCAAGCATATATGCAACCACCAAAAGGAGATGCAGTAGTAGTGTTTTCCTGTGGCTGAATTTTCAGCACTTACATAGTGCTATGTGCCTGCCCTAACAATTCTATTCCTTTCAGCACCTACGTAGCCACAATGTGGTCTTCTAATGATACTCAGGAAGGAAGTGAAGGGTGAGCACAAATGCATACTTCAGATTCCATGTGGAAGTGCCAAAAAATCCCTGTTAAGCAGCTATGTGCATGGCATTTAGGATGTAGTCCTTGCTTTTCATTTTAAATTAAATCTGATTTTGATTAAGTAAGGTAGCATCCCCAGAGAGGTGCAGGTACCATGTCTGTGCTACACTAATATTAGTCACATTTTTGGGGAGAACAGCAGTAGTTGGTACAGCCCTCCACAATCCAAGTTTTTTACTGAGGGATTTGGTTGTAGAGAAATAATGGACTTTCACATAATGTCGATATTGAAACCTAATCTGCTGAATATTTACTAGTTTTGTTCACATATTTGCAAAAATATGCTGGGAAATATTTTGGTGTAATCTGAAGATAATGCTAGAAATGGACCACTTTTTTGAATGATGTTCTCTGAAGTGCATACTGGTCATATCTTCATAGACTTCATAGACATTAGGGGCTGGAAGGGACCTCACAAGATCATCAAGTTCAGCCTCCTGGCCATAGGCACAAAGTCTGCTGGGGTCAAATGATCCCAACAAGATATGCATCCAAACTAATCCCACCTATCTAATTCCATAAGGTTCATAATATTTGAAGGGGAAGGATCAAGACTGATAAGTATACATTGAAATATATGATAAAATATTAGGACTGTGACTCATACTCAACAAGTGGTCCTCAGTGGCCCAATTCCTAGTTGGGAGGAGGTATTAAGTGGTTTCCCCAGGGGTCTGTCCTAGATCCAGTATTGCTTAATATCTTCATTATTTATTTGGATGAGGGAAGTGAGTGCACGCTTAGGAAATTTGCAGATGGTGCGAAGTTGAGTGGAGTTAGATATTCTGAAGAGTAGGGCTAAGATCCAGAATAACTTAAATAGACTAAAGAAATGGTCTGTAATCAACAAGATGAAATTCAACAACGATAACTGTGAAGTCCTGCACTTGGGACAGAATAATTGCATGAATAAATACGGCTTCAGTGCTGTAGGGAAAGATCCTAGGGTTACAATTGACCATAAACTGAGTGAGCCAACAATGTGCTCTTGTTACAAAATAATCCAACAGCATACTGGGTTGTTGTAACAAGGCAGTGGTCCCAGTGATGGTCACAGCACCACTTGGTGTCTGCTTGGCCCCTGCTCTGTCCTCATTTCTCAGGCTCACTTCTTTTCACCTCATCTACCATGCCTTGTTACTACATCCTTGAAAAGGGAGACTGCCCCAGGGATCCTTGGTCCCATGCTGCTGTTCAGCTGTCACTACTCAGCACCTTAAGGGCTTATTATGTGGCTCCAACCACTCTTTATACCATGTCCATGCTTTGCAGATATATGCAATCACTCTCTAGCTGTCTCTCTCTGTCCACACCCAGCCACGTTGCCCAACGTAGCTATCCTGGCTGTGGCCCTGGGTGTATGACCCTGCTCCAATGTCTTCTGAGGCACTGGGCCCCTGGCCCTGATTCCACCCTTCTCTGAGCTGCAGATCTTAGGCTGTGGCCCATCCTTGCCTTTGACCACTCTTCTTGGGCCCTGGCTCCACTCCTAGCCAACTGAAATCTCTTGGCTCCCTGGCCCCATCAGTCTCTAGCTGTGAACCCAGAAGTCTATATCTGTGGCCCCGCAGTTTCTACTGGTGTCCCAAAAAGTAGTGTGCTGGGGCCCTGGCCCCACTCCCAAGCCAACTGAGACATTTGGGCTCCCTAGCCCTGCTCACCTCTCCTGGGGTATGCATCTCTAACTCTGCCTCTCACCCCTAACAGGCTATGGATTCCTGACTCTCCTTTTGGCTGTGACCTTCCTCTTCAGCCTTGGCCCCTCTCTCTCAGGCATTAGCCCTGCTCTCAGGCCAGCTGAGACCATCACTGTCCCTTGTCTCAGTCCTTAAACCACCAGACCCTACCTCAGGCTGCTTTCTCTTAACTGCTGGGAGTGCAGAGTCTCTCTCTGCTTGCTGCTTGCTTAGGAGCACCTTCCATGTCAGCATCCAGGGTAAGACCGCTTACCCCAGCTCTGGCCCTAGGCTTATCTCACAGTTAAACCCTGCTTCTTCCTTATAAGATGCTCCTTTGCCTGCTAACTTAGCTTCTTCCAGAGCCTTCTCCCTTGTTAAAGTAACAGATACACCCCATCACTGTTAGAGTTGGATTAACAGGAGTCGCGGCTAAATCAAGGAAGTGATTCTACTTGATTCAAAACTGATGAGGCTTTATCTATAGTACTGTGTCCAGTTTTGGACCCCACACTTCAAGAAGGATGTAGACAGATTGGAATGAGTCCAGTTCAGAGCAAGAAAAATGCTTGGGTTGGTGGGAGATATGACTTATGAGGAAAGGCTGAAACAACTAGGGTAATTTAGTATGGACAAGAGAAGATTGAAGGGTATTTGATAAAAAGTCTTCAAATACCCAAAGGGTAGTTATAGAGAGGATAAAAATAAGCCTTTCTCTGTGGCTGTATGGGACAGGGCTAGGATCAATGCTCTCAAGCTACAGCAGTGGAAATTTAGGTTGGAGATTAAAAGGATCTTTTTGATTATGAGGATGGTCAAGCTTTGTAACAAGTGACACAGAGAAATTGTGGAATATCAATCCTCAGAAGTTCTTAGGAGAAGGTTGCAGAGATTCTTGCTGGGATGGCTTAGTCAGGGATGATCCTGCCTTGATCAGGGGGCTAGATGACCTTGGGTGGTCCCTTCTAGCCCTACTTTCCTATGATCCTAGTCCTATAGAGGGGATCATATAAATGTGAGGGTGAGGAAGGGAAGGAGATGGTAAAAAGGAAAAAATATTAAGATGACTGTAATAAGAGACTCTGACTCCGGCATTACAAAGGAGGCCCTTAAAGTTATATTGAGTTGGTGGTTGCAGGATATATATTTTATGTATTAAGTAATCTAACAACTATCTATAGTTTAGAATTGTTATTTTTTATTTATATTATGAAAGCATCTAGGAGACATGGTCATAAACATTTTTCTAGGGATTGTACAAACACAAAAAAATGGTTACAAAAAAGCTTTCATTCTAAATAAATACCCAGAAGAAGCCCCCTTGGCTGATAGAAAAAGTAAAGGTTTCTCTTGTTACCATTATAGCAATGCATATAGTCCATAGACAAGAGGCTTGTAAGGATGAGGCAGAAGGTGCACTCTTCACTAAAAATGACTCTGCCTTCTTTTTTCACTTATATTCTGTATAATTATTCAAAGAGAAAGTAAATCAAACACTACTAAATGTATATAGAATCCACAAACTTAATTGCATAATCAAGAAAGGTTTTAATTTCCCTTAGTCTCATTCAGATTGACAACATTCATAGAAGCAGCACAATTTGAAGGAAGTAGAAGTCAGGAAAATTGAGTACAGACACCAGTGGGCACATCTGCACATGCTATTAATGTGAATGAATAAATTCTGGTTCATTTTGAACTATGAGGGCCTCAGGGGTCATCCTGCCAGCCTGGGGCTGCTCCGATACAGCTCAGTGTGCTGTGGAGGGGCTGGCAGAGGCATAAGGGTGCTCCAGTGCAGAACCAGCTGGCAGGCAGCCCCCACACTTAGCAACCTTGTGCTCCAGCCAGCCCTATCAGCATCTACCTGTTGCTGTGCACTAAATAAGGCTGTTGTAGGATAGTACTTCTGTTGACAAGTACTAACCTATGGCAGCATTTATTAGTTTACTGCAGCCTAATAGGGCCGCATGTGTAGATGCTGAGACTTTACTGTGGAGATACTTAATCTACTCCGCAGTAAATATCTTGCATACCCAGTCTGTACCATACAACATTTCCATTTTCATTAAAGGAATAAAATATTGTCAATGCCCTTCATACTTTTAATTAAATCTTAGTTTGGTATTTGGATAAGAAAAGTATGAAAATGATGGATTTCTTTACAGGTCTGATACTGAATAAATGAAGAACTATTAGATAATCCTCCTAACTGGAATCTGCTGAAAGGGTTTAATGGATTGAACACCAAATACTTTCCCTACCTATTGACCCTCAACAGTAAACAGGCAATTTCCTATAGAATAATTTAATTTTCTTTTTATATTCTACATGCCCCGATTTATCCTCGGCAACTGATGCCTCCTGAATCTGGTGGGAGGCACCCACACAAGCTGTTGGTGGTGTCAGTGTTGTGGCCAGAGCTGGTGAGCATCCGCAGGTGCCTCTGCCAGCATCAGCTCTGGGGGTGGAGCTGGGAAGCTCCCGCAGATGCCATTGGCAGCAGGGCCCGAGCTGGCAAGAATCTATGGACATCGCCAATGGTGATGACAGCAGGGAAGGCCCTGTCGGGGGTGGGGGGGCAGGTTGAGCACTCAGATGCTGGCTGTGGTGGACATAGCCCTGCTAGGGGACGCATGTGCCCCCCCCCACTTCCTCCCCTATGCATTGCCAATTATTATAGTTTTATTCCCACATATTAAGCATATAGAGCAAATATAGAGCAAAGAATATTTGACCCAACAGTTTTATAGTTATACAGGTATGCAATATAAAGGGTTTTTTTTCTTTTTATAATACTAATGAATGCCTATATGAATCTATATAAATTGCATGTAAGTGGCAAGGTAGATTCATTTACATGAATCATTGCTTAATTACGGCAGGAAGTGCTGAGGTGTTTTGTTCCTAACCAGAACAGCCATACTGTCCCTCACTGATTAGAATTAGAAATTCAAATGGAATAAACCAGTGCTCAGACAATTTGATATGGAAGAGAATAGAAAGAGGCATTTTTATTTCCTTAAAAGCTTGTGTTTTCTTATTTCCTTTTTGGGTTGATAATTTTGCTACTTCCAGTCTTTTTTCCCAGTATCTCAAAATAATTATTACTTAAAATATTTTGATCTTTTCTTCTAATGAATACAGAGGTGCATATCTCTTTGTTTCTACATTTCCTGTGGATTTGTATTGCCTTTTAATTAATATACTCCGAGAGTAAGCAGCACTACTACCATTAAAAACAAAATTAAATTAAAAGCAATAAAGCAAACCTTATTTTAAATCTTTCTAGGATAGGCTGGTCATCTTGAACCATTTAAAGATGGATATTAGTACATGTGCAGAAAGATTACCTTAAAGAAGTACTTCATGGACACAACTTGTCACCTCGGGTGCCTGTACACAAATGTATGGAGCCTGGGAAACAAGCAGGAAGAACTAGTCATCCTTGCACATTCAAGGAATTATGATGTGACTGGAATAACAGAGACTTGGTGGGAGCCTGCATGATTGGAGTACTGTCATGGATGGGTACAAACTGTTTAGGAAAGGCAGGGAAGAAGAGAAATTGCATTTTCTGTAAAAAAGCCATATGATTGCTCAGAGCTCCAGTACAAAACTGGAGATAGGCCTCTTGAAAGTCTCAGGGCTAAGTTTAGAAGGGAGGGTGATGTTGTAGCAGGTGTGAAGTATAGACCACTAGACCAGGAGGATATGCTGAATGAGGCTTTCTTCAGACCATTAGCAGAGGTTTCCAGATCACAGGCCCTGATTATCATAGGGTACTTTAATCATCCTGATATCTGCAGGGAGGGCAATACAACAGTGCACAGGCAATCCAGGATGTTTTTGGAGACCATCCTGGTGCAAGTTTTGGAGTGACCAACAAGGGGCCATGCTCTTCTTACCAACTACTCACAAACAGGGAAGAATTGGTGAAGGATGTAGGTGTGGATGGCAAGTTGGGCAGCAGTGACCATGAGATGACTGAGTTCAGAATCCTGACAAAAGGAAGGAAGGAGAGCAGCAGAGTAAGGACCCGGGACTTCAGAAAAGTAGACTTTGACTCCATCAGGGAACTGATGGGCAGGATCCACTGGGAGGTCAAGCTGAGGGGGAAAGGAGTCCCAGAGAGCTGGTTGTATTTTAAAGAAATCTTACTGAGAGCACAGGAACAAACCATCCTGATGTTCAGGAAGAATAGCAAATGTGGCAAGTGACCAGTATGGCTTAGCAGAGAACTCTTCAGTGAGATAAAACCAAAAAGGAAGTTTACAAGAAGTGAAAGCTTGGAAAAACAACTTGGGAAGAATATAATAATATTGCTTAGGCATGTCGGGATGTAGTCAGGAAGGCTAAAGAGCAATAGATTTTGCAGCTAGCAAGGGACATAGAGTTTAACAAGAAGGATTTTTACAAGCATGTTAGCTAGAAAAGAAGGGTTAGGGAAAGTGTGGGTCCCTTACTGAATGGCGGAGGCAACCTAGTGACAGATGATGAGGGAAGGCTGAAGTACTTTTTTACCTCCAGCTGCACAGGCAAGGTCAGCTCCCACACTACTGGATCAGGCTGCACAGTTTGGGGAAGAAGTGAGCAGCCCTAAGTGGTGAAAGAACAGGTTAGGGACTATTTAGAAAAGCTGGATGTGCACAAGTTAATGGGGCTGGATGCAGTGCATCCAAGAGCGCTAAGGGAGTTGGCTGATGTGATTGCAGAACCACTGGCCATTTTCTTTGAAAACTCTTGCATTCAGGAGATGTCCCAGACATTGGAAAAGGGCAAACATAGAGCCTATCTTTAAGAAAGGGAAGAAGGAGGATGCAAGGAACTACAGACCAATCAGCCTCACCTCAGTCCCCCAAAAAATCATGAAGCATTTCCTCAAAGAATTCATTTCTAAGCACTTAGAGGAGAAGAAGGTGATTAGAAACAGTCAGCATTGATTCACCAAGGGAGTCATGCCTGACCAACCTGATTGCCTTTTATTACAAAATAACTGGTTCTGAGAGTGTGGGGAAAGCAGTGGACATAATATACCTTGACTTTAGCAAGGCTTTTGATAGCCTCCTACAGCTTTCTTGCAAGCAAGCTGAGGAAGTACAGGTTGGATAAATGGACTATAAGGTGGATAGAAAGCTGACTGGATTGTTTGGGCTCAATGGGTAGTAATCAATGGCTCATGGCCTAGCTGGCAGCTGGTATCAAATGAAGTTCCTCAGGGGTCAGTTCTGGGGCCAGTTTTGTTCAATATCTTCATTAATGATCTGGAAATTGGGATGGATTGCACCCTCAGAAAATTAATGGGTGACACTGAACTGGGGTGTGTATGCTGGAGCGTAGGGCTAGGATTCAGTGCTATCTACACAAATTGGAGGATTGGGCCAAAAGAAATCTCATGAGCTTCAAGAAGGACAATGCAAAGCCCTGCACTTAGGACAGAAGAATCCCATGCACTGCTATAGCCTGAGGACTGACTGGCTAAGCAGCAGCTCTGCACATAAGGACCTGGGGATTACAGTGGACAATAAGATTCAGCAGTGTGGATAAGGTCAGCAGTCTGCCCTTGTTGCCAAGAAGGCTAATAGCATACTGGGCTGCATTAATAGGAGCATTGTCAGCAGATCAAGGGAAGTAATTTTTCTGTTCTGTTCTCTTCTGTTCTGGTGAGGCCGCATCTGGAGTACTGTGTCCAGTTTTAGGCCATCCACTACAGAAAGGATGTGGAAAAGTTGGAGAGAGTCTGGAAGAGGGCAACAAAAATAGTTCAGGGGCTGGGGCACATGACTTATGAAGACAGGCTGAGGAAACTGGGTTTTTTTTAGTTTGGAGAAGAGAAGAGTGAGGGGAGATAAGATAGCAGCCTTTAATTATCTGAAGAGTGGTTCAAAAGATGTTTCTCAGTGATGATATATGACAGAACAAGTAGCAATAGTTTCAAATTGCAGCACAGAAAGATTAGGTTGGATATTAGGAAAAACTCTCTCACTAGCAGGGTGGTAAAGCACTGGAACAAGTAACTAGAGAGATGGTGGAATCTCTATCCTTAGAGGTTTTCAAGGCCTGTCTTGACAAAGCCCTGGCAGAAATGATGTAGTTGGGGATGGTCCTGCTTTGAGTAGGGGGGTGGACTAGGTGACCTCTTGAGGTCCCTTCCAACCTTAACTTTGTATGCGTGTATGATTCTAATGTTCACATTAGGTCCTTCATATTTTTATTGGTAGCACATTTCCCGTTCTTTGAAGGACAAAGTCTAAATGCAATTTTAAGATCAGTTACATTATTTGTATTATGCATTTAATCCTCTTTCTCCTACTTCTACTGTACCAATGTTCAGACACTGTTTCTCGAGATGCCAGCAGTTGACACACCACTTGGGGTCACCTGTTCCACCCCCTTACTCCTTTCTGCTCTCTAAGGAAAAGGGAGGTCTGGAAGGATGAAAAGAGCTGACTAGAAGCTAACTGTATGGAGGGAGAAAAGAAGTAAGATGAGATTCATACAAGAAGAAAGTGGAAACCAAATCAACCTTCAACTATTTTACTGTTTTGTTCCTTCTCTTCTGTCTTGCAAAAAATAGTTTCAGCTCTTTTCTCTCACTCATCTATTTGATACAGTGAAAATACAATGGTATTTATTCTTTAAAAATCATTATAACATGTCAGTTATAAGGTGACATGACAAATTACAGATGATGTCAATAAGCAGATGGATCGGAGTGATCCAGTTCACAGTGTACATGGATTTCCAAAAAGGATTTTAAAAAGTCCCCTCATCAGAGGCCCTAACCTAAATTAGGTAGTCATAGGATTACAGAGAATATCCATTTGTGGATAAGAATTTGGTTTAAAGATAGAAACCAATGAGTGAGTATAAATGGTCAGTTTTCAGGAGGGAAAGAAGTAAACAGCGGGATGCCCCAGAGATCTATGCCGGGAAGAGGTCTGTTTAAAATATTCATGAATGATCTGGAAAAAGGAGTAACTAACAAGGTGGTTTAACTTGCAGCTGACAAAAAATTATTCAAAGTGGTAAAGACCAAGGCAGACTGGAAGGAACTACAGAAGGACCTGGTTTGACTGAATGAATGGGTAACTAAATGGCAGATAAAATTCAATGTAGGTAGGTGTAAAGTGATGCACATGGGCAAAAATAACTCATACTATACCTATACTATGATGGAGTCTAGATTAGTTGTTCCCACATAGAAAACAGATCTGGGATTCGTTGTGGACAGTTTGCTTTAAAAAAAAAAAAGAGTTCAGTGCTCATCAGCCATCAAAAAGGCAAACAAAATCTCAGGTATTATTGAAAATAGAACCATAAACAAAACTGAAGTACCATCATGCCCCTTTATAAATCCATGGCACATCCACACCTTGAATACTGTGCCCAGTTCTGGTCCTCACTCTCAGAGACAATAAAGAAGAACTAGATAAGGTTCAGAGAAGGGCAACAAGGATGACTAGTGGTATGGAGGGGCTTCCATATGAGGAGAGACTAAAGAGCTGAGGCCTATTCAATTTAGAAAAGAGATGCTTGACATAAGGGTTTCTAAAATATTTGATAGATGAGAAAGTGAATAGGGGTGTATTATTTACTAGCTCTCATAATACAACAACTATGAAACTGGCAGGTAGTAAGTTAAAAAATAACAAAGTTCTTTTTCACACAATTTGTAATGACCATGTGGAACTCATTGCCACCAGCTATTGTGGAAGCTGGCAATTTAACTAGATTCAAAAGGGGACTGGACAGGTTCTTGGAAGAAAAGGGCATCAGTAGCTACAAAGCATTGGAGTTAGGGACACAGCATCTCAAATAGAGCTTCGTAGACCTTAAATAATGCTGCAAGAGAGGGATGGGACATCTTAATAACAAAGGACTCAGAAGGGGACAGTGAGCAGAGCACAGCAGCCAGCACCAACTGCCCCTTGAATGAGTCAAGGCAGCCTATGGACACTGACCACTGAAACTCTTCCTGGAGATGTGTGGAGGAGTACCAGGAAGACCACCCCTCACTCAGCTGGGTTCCCAGCAACCAGAGTCTCCTTCCTGGTCTTATAGATGGCTAGCTTGGCCAGAGCCAGAAAGAAGTTGACCAGGAGGTTCTAGGAATTGCTGAGTCCACGGACGGGAAGTACAAAATAACAAAGGTGTGGTGAGGAGTGCAGCGAGAGCACCAGCAGGTTTTGAAGGAGGCAGAAGAAGGGATGCAACTGGTGCAGTCAAGGTAAGCATGTGCCAGAGCCTCCCTCTGTTGGCAAAAGGAGCAGAAGTTGGGGTGTCCACAAAGCACACCAGGTATATACCCATGGTGATAGCTCCATGTAGGAGCTGCCAGCTTGGGTCCCCAGTGAATCATGGGATCAAGGTAGAATAGACTGGTCCACCAAGGACCCTTGCCCCTGTCCTTGCCTAGGGTGTTCTGTCATTTGTTGTTAGGGTGGGAAGTGAGAAGGAGTGATGGAAAGTCAGAGCATGAGTATATAGAGCTAGTGGTGGTGGGCTTTTCAGAGGCAGAATGTCTTGGTATGCCCCAGCCTACTGAGATGTTGGAGTGGGAAACAAGATGGGGCTTGCCAAAGCAGTAGCTCCACAACTAGCTCCGGGGGGCTGGGGGATACTGGGGAGCAGGGACTTCCCTCACTCAGGACCTGGTTGATGTAGGTGAGGGGAGTGGGCAGCAGAGCAGCCTTTGCCTCCCAGAGTATATGGCAAGGAGCATGCAGCGTGGGCAGCAGCATGTGCTGGGCCAGCACAGAGTGATCTGTCCACCCACACCTAGCATAATTCAGGAGGTTCCAGATGTGAGTGATGTTGGCCAAGACCATCCTCCAGTGCACACAGAACACTTTCATTGTCAATACCAACAGCTGAAGGTTTTACAGCAGGGGCTCAGTGATGAGGTTGGTGCATCTGGAAGTCTGTGTCTGGGAACCTATTGGCAGAGACCAGCCTCCAGGCCCTGAGGAGGTCCTGGCAGAAATCTGGCAGCTCCTATAGATCCTGCTTGGGGAGACCTCGCAGGTAGAAGAGCGGCCAGTTGTATTGAACCCTCAGAGGCAGCAGAGGAAGGTGCAGCCAATCAGGCACCATGATACCATGGCTATCAATACCATACATGAGCGTGTGCAGCTCTTGAAAGTAGAAGGCATGGACCTGACTGTGGAGGCAGACCAGACTTTGCCTGCCCTCCCACGAGGGGAGTCTTAGGCTCAGGGCACCCACAGAGACACATTCAAGTAAGACTGTCTAAGACAGAATTAGGCACATTCTAGCATGATGCTGAGACAGAAACTTTTCATATTCTTGGAGTATAGGGAGCATAGAGCATGAAAGAACTCCCTCAAGCAGTACTTTGATGGTGTAGACATGCTTTTTTTCGTTGGAACTTTGAAAACTACAGTTGACATATGGCCATACCATCTTGTTTTCATTACAATAATTCAACCAAAAGCCTGATTTAACTTCCATTGTAGAAAAGATAATATCAGTAAGCAACAGGGACCTAGAGCTGCCTCAAATTAGGCTGAAACTAAGTCTAAAATAACTCATGGAAATGAGCCACAAAGCCAACACTAGCAATAATGTTTTGGGTTTTTTTTAATTGGGCACCACGACTATGAACTTATTTGATCTCTGCACTCCTACTAGTCATCAAAGCCATAGATCTGTGCCATAAGGCTAAGAATTAAGGCAAATGAATCCCTTAAATATGAATAAATATAGGCTGCTAATTCATCTAAATCACTTTATAGTTAACATCGTACTAACTTGAAACTGATTAGAAAAAGTAGATTACAAAAACAAGCCATTAATTTAAATGTTCTTATATAATATACATAATAAGGTTAATTAAAAGAAATGCTTTGTGGTTCATTTTGAATTGAGTACAGACATACATATTCTATACACACTCACATGCACACACTAAAATTATTTAATGAAAAAGTGTAAAAAGTCCTTATATTTGGGGACGTAGTCAAAACCAACTACTGGATGAAGACCTCATAGTGTTTATATTGTCCCATAGTGTTTTATAACTTGAATTTTTGATAGGTAAAAAGATCAGTACCAAAATTTTCTCCATATATAATCTACAAACTTCACCCCCTTACTTTTAAAGGAAGTTTATTGTCATTCAAATGTAAGTTATATGCCTGCTCAACTAAAATATGGTTGTAGTTTAATTCTAGAAGTGATGAATTGCTGGAGTGAATTCATGCAAACAGGGAAATTGAAATTAAATTCATCACACTAAGAAAACCACTTCCTCTCCATGTAAATTAGCAGCTTTTCTGCTAAAATCAATTTGTTTTGGTAAATTATGCAAAAAATCTCAAAGGGCTTCGGTAGGTGATTTATTATACTCTTGGCTGTTTCATAATGTTAGAAAATGAAATTCATTCACACAATATTAGATGGCATAAGCCGAGAGCTTTAGTGACAATTTCTGTTTATTACAATTAATCTAAATTGTCTATGCTGACAGAACTCCTACAACATGTAGGACATAATCTTTGTGTGAGGTGCTTTGTAATAAACTGTATACAAATGTTGTCCCTTTGAGAAGAATATATCAATTACTTTAGGAATATAGGACAGTTCACTTGTTTCAATAATCAGTAATGAAAGACAGTATTTTCATGAAAAAAATCATATTTTCAGTACTGAAAACATCAAACTTAAAAAAAAAAGCTGTTTTGTTTACACTGTTCAGAAATCTGAAGAGATGTCTATTGAGAATGAATCACGGATGGCTAGAAAATGGTATTTAGAGGTTTGCTTTTGGGAATTGGCTTATAAGTAAAATATATATGTGCTTTAGAACAATAGTCCAGGGTGGCAGCAAGCATTAATTGCTTTCTATAGGCCTGGTTACACAGTCACAAAGTTCTCACAGCCTTCACGGTAGACAGGATGTCTCACCCAGACAAGCAATAAGGCCATCAGATATACACATAGCCTGGGAAATTGTGGGCATATACCACACTGTTCCATAACATGAGATAAGGTGGCATCAGTTCACAAGGCCTAAGGCCAGACAGTTCTGGTTTTGGGGAGCAGACCAAATTAGAAGAACACCTGGAAATCCCAAATTAAGATGTGTGCATGTGATAGGCTTGTGAAACAAAGGAATATGCTGACAGAACAGAATGTAGACAGTACGACAACCACAGGAAGACCAATCAGAGATAGCTATGGATGAAAAGTCATCAGAAGGGGAAAAGAATACAAAAGCAGAGACTTTAGAGCAACCCCCCCACCCCATCCCTGAAAAGGGTTCCCTGACAAAGGGTCCCTGAGAAAGGAACCCAAAGCCACATGGACAGAAAAGACCCCAAAAGGGGAACCTGAGGCACTTTGGACAGAGGGCATACCACCAGCCTGTCTCATCCAATCCACTGGGGGCTGGGGGAGTGGCCTCCAAGCTCTAGGCTGCTGACAACTGACATTCAAGAGAACTTCAGAGTGAAGCTTGTGTCCTGGCCAGATGTTCTTTGACTTTGATGACAGCCCTAGGATTGGTAACTGTAGAATTGCTTGTATTATTCTTTTCTGTTATCACTGTGTTTCAGTAAAATTTGCCTATTATCGAATGAAAAGGTCAGGGTCAGTCTGAGGGCTTGGATCCATCTGGAACAAGATATCTGTGCCAAAAAACTTGTTCTGCACACTAGACAGAACTAGCTCAGGGGGCAGGAGTAATCTACTTTCTACAATGATTAGTAATCTAATCATTGTAATCTACTTGATTCCTGCTATTTTCTTCACTTCAAAGGTTCTACCAGTCCTCTCTTCTTTTTAATGATCTTGATGTTCCACTATTCAAATGATCCTTTCTTCATCAATTTTGCTGTCTGTTAGCCATTCTTTGTAATATCTCTCCTGTTTCCCAGCTCTGTAGACTGTTTTTAGCTCTAGCTATATACCTTAATTCATGTCTGATGTAGATTCAGCTGTAGAAATGATGGGCCCTGAATTAATGGAGATACTCTCAAGACACTCAAGATGGCTAGAGTTTGTTTTATGAATCCAAATAAGAGACATAGATTTAACTATAATGACATCATTAACTAAAGAATATATTTTACCTATTTTTCCTAGTTTGGGGGGGGGTGAATTTAGTATATAATCTAGGAAATTAGCACACATTCCCGTAAAATTATATTTGTTCTTGCTTTGATCTTAAACTGAATAATGTAGTGCTAGGCTCCTAGCATATTAGTAAGGCATCTATTTTTTTTTCTTGAAGTGGAGAAAAAATGTTGTGTTATATGTGACGATGTGCCACACCATCTGTACCCCACCTTTTAAAAATCCTAGATCAGCCCATGTCACTGTTTGATCCAAAGCCCAAGAAAGTCAAAGGGAGTCTTTATTGGTGCAAACAGAAGTGCTGATTTTCACCTGATCTGGACCAAGAAGGCAGTCCACAGCCATGACCAAATGGAAGTGCATGGCTGCAGACCACTGTAAAAGGGCCCAGTCCCAGGAAAATCATTGCATGAGGGTTCGGAAAAACATGCTCCAAAATGGAGCACATTCTGTAACTTGTCTACAGAACTCCCAGCTCGGTGCTGTTTTCAGAATGGAAGGGGGCATAGGGAGTTTGGTCTGAGGTTTTCTCAGCTGGTAGTGGAAGGTGGGGCAGGTGGGTTGGACCCCTCCCCCCCATACAAACCCCACCCAATCCCAGGGCAGGGTGGGGGCTCCAATCCCTCCAGCACAAGCTGAGAAACCCCAAGGATGAGTTCCCTCTGATCCCTTTCCCCCTCCCATTCTCAAAACAATGTCCAGGATGGGACAGTAGAGTGGTGTTGTTACAGAGACTAGGCTCCAGTTAACAGCAAATCCCCTGTTGGGTCCAGAGAATCATTGCAATTCATAACACTTCTTGCAAAGTGCAATGAGTTGCAACAGGAAGGTGCTCTTCTGCCTTCACCCTCCATTGATACAGTGAGTGTGTAAGGTTGCATTAAGGTTTAGTTGTTGTGCTGTGTTAGCAACTAGAAATGGGAAAGTCTTATATTCTAAAGCTAGGTTGCATATGCACGTCAGTTTGCCTTGCTATCAAGGGCTAAGGACAGACATTCAAAAAGCCAGAGCCTGAATTAATTTAGTCTTTGCAGGTTAGTCTAACCTGCATAGATTGAACAGATTTGCAAGTGAATAGGCATTTACTTTTGATGCTAGAAATGCAGGCACAGGCCTGCAATGACTCAGGCTAGAAGATAGGGGGTGCAAGAGTGAGCCCTCCCTTCCCTTCAGGAGGGAGGGAAGCTGAATTTAAGTGGGTGTGGCTAGGGCCCAACAAGCTGAATATGACTGGGGAAGGCTTTAAACTTCTACCCTGGTCTGCAGGGCCTCCAGCTAGGGTGTGCCTGACTTCCCCATCCTCCAGCTTGTGGCTCACCATGGCCCAGGACCCCCAGAACTCCCCTCCCAGCCAGTGGGCAATCCCACTGCACCTTCCCAGCTCAGGTTTTGCTCGGGAAAGCCCAGGAGCAAAGGCCCAATCAGGGGGAGGGAGGGGTCCAGGAGCAAAGTTCCATAAAAGAAAACTCCTGCCTGGTGACTCCTACCCACTGGAAAACAGTGTCCAGGACAACTCCAGCCCCCAAAGTGGTGAGCATAGTGTGGGCTCACCCCCTGATCCCCAGTGCTTTACCTGTGTTCCCCAAGCTGCTGGATACTGATCTGGATCTGTGCCCTGCTCACTGTCCCTCTGCCTGGCAATGGCACAGCACAGTTCTGTGTACCAAGCACCAAGTGTAGGATGCTACCCCTGTAACTTGCCTGCTGTCATCACTGTCAGGGGCCCCATCCTGACTGAACTGGTAGGTGCCACTTTTGTTGCTGAACTATGGTTGGCTGCCAGATGGGCCAATGACAGAGGGGAAGCCATAGTGGTAGTAACCCATGCCTGGTACATAAGGCTGGATTAGCCTATGGCTTACCTGCTGCCACTGCTTGGAGCATGGATAGGTGTCAGCCTCATATAACTACATAAGGCAAAGTGGGTGGGGGGAGCTTTATTCCTTGCTCTGTCTCCTCTTCCACCAGGGGACCACAGCCAAGGTCTGTGGGCCCCAGCTGCCATATCTGCCACTCGCACCCAGCCAAGCAGACCCCAGCTGTGGTCTCCTGGGAGGAGAGGGGATGGAAGGGGAAATAAACCTTTCCTTGCTCCCTTCACCTCAGGGCGCCATGCTGGGTTGGTATCTAGCCACACCCCTTTCTCTGCCACTGGAATGGAGGGCCTGATGGTGATTGCTCTGTCCTATCCAGGCAGACCCCAGTTGAAGTCCCTGCCAGTGAGAAATGGAGAGGAGAGAATAAGCCCCTTCCCTGTTTGCGCTTCTAGAGCACCATGACAAAGACTGATGCCCTGTCAGAGCCTACTGCTCCCCTTCCCAATCCAGCATGAGGGGGAATGGCCCCCTGAGGCAAAGGGGACAAGGAGGAGGTTTATTTTCCCCTCTATCTCCTCTCCCCTGGGTTCTGCCTCACTGGGGGCGAGTGGCAGAGGTGCCAGATGGGATTGGCAGACCCTGGCTGTGGTCCTCCAATGGGAGACAGGACATAGGAAGGAATAAATCCTTTCCCTGCCCCCTTTGCCCTAATGGTGCCTTGCTGATATGGCGTTTAGCCATGCCCCAGCATCTGGCACCTGGCAGGGAAGCCATAGGGGTAGCACAGCCCTGTGTACTAGGCATGGGTTGCTACCCCTATGGCTTTGCTGCCACTGTCTACTTGCCTGGCAACCAACCACAGTTCAGCAATGTGGGCAGATCCTATCAGCATGGCCAAGGTGGGCCCCCCTTATGGCAATGGTGGCAGCACAGTAGCTGCAGGAGTAGCAACCCACACCTGGTTCCTGGTACATGGGGCTGGGCTGCACTGCCACTACCAGGTAGGGGAACAGAGCAGGATGTACCCATCTCAGTGCCCAGGGGCCACAGGTAAAAGGGCTCAGGGCTGAGGGGGTGAGCCCACGCCATACGTGCCTCTGATGAGAACCACTGTGGCGGCCAGGAATGGCCCAGAGGTGCCATCCCCTCCTTGCCCCCTTCACCTCAGGGGGCTATGAAAGGCCAGTGTCTGGCCATGCCCCTGGTAGGGCTGGAGCAGAGAGTACAGCACAGCCCAAGGCTGCAGAGAATGCTGGGATGCTGGTAGATTCTGATTTAACATAAAACAGGAAGGGATCTGGGACAGAAGTTCTTAAACTGGTTTGGCCATTTTGAAACTGGTTTACGTCCATTGAACATTTGTTCTGTTACAGGTTTAAACCAATTTCTGATCAGTTTATGTGTAACTTCTGTACCTAACCAGGGTGGTAGCCTCATGTATTATGCCTCATCCACTATTTCATTGTTTCAACATAAATGGAAATAATATTGTGCTTAAAATTTTCTTAAGATTATTTTTGTTCATTATTATCTGCACTTCTGCCATTTAATGAAATGAGTCTTTTTGCTAAGGAACAAAAGTATTTTATTTATTAATAATTAACAAATTGAACTTAACACATTTTCTACTGACTTCAGCAGAGCTGGGATAATTATTCTGTAGAAGTGTGCAAAACAGGCCACATTTGATTTGCATTCACCCTGAATTGTGGACGGTGATTTGATTTGTTAATTTGGATCACTGTCCCTGATTCAATTTGGCTGCATCTGAAGAGCATGGGGGAGCCCTGTGCTAGGTGGTAAAACCAGAAGTGGATTCAGCAATTGGCTGCAGGGAGACCCAGGTACCAGGGGGGGCCAGACCCAGGAGGCACCAGTTGCTGAGCCAGGGGGGCACAGGAGAGGGGGGAAGGGCTGAGTGCTCCTTGGTGGCCCACTTCCAGGTCTGCTGCCAAGTGCAGGGGGCTCCCCAGCATCATGTGGGATGCTCCATCTGCCCCAGCATCACAGCATTCACCAGCCACTTGGTACCTTGAGGTATGTAGAAAAAACATTTAAAGTTGTGTCTATGTCTGAATCGCTGAATCTTTCCAAATCAGTTTGGAGGGTTCCAGTTTCATTCAGAGAGATTAAAGGGTCTCCTGATTAGATTCGGATTTGGGGATTTGGCAACCGAATCAAGCTGAATCTCCAACAAATTGAACCGGGGACAAAAGCTTTGCACACTTATTATTCTGTGCCCAAATCACTTTAATTCTGGAACAGTGAGGGCTGAACTATATTCTGCCTACTAAACATGTAAGTGTATTTTACTCTAGCCTGCTTAAGCCCTTTGAATTCTGTTAAACACAAAGTTGGGCCCTGCTCCTCTTCATCACAGTTTGCATGATTCAATCTTAAGGGCAAGATGGCAGCATGTTATAAGAGTAGATGAATTTTGAGGGACTTAGAGAGGATGAAATAATCATGCCTAAATGCCTACATTTTCATGCCCAATGGGTAGAATAAGTACGATCTAGTAGAGAAAGTATCAATGAGAATTATTTCACGATAACTGTGCTAGTCAACTCCATCTGTGTAAACAAACCTACAAAATAATTTATTTTCTGAATTATATGACTGTCTTTGTAAACTGTCAAAAACCTCTATGTTTTGTTACAAAATTGTTAATGGACTTTGTCATTATCATTTTCCTTTATTCAACTAGCTTAGTTTCTTGCAAACATTTGGCATTTATGCTTTAAAGTCCCATTATACTTTTTACTGACATAAATTAGAATAATTTAAACCAACACTGGTTTTTGTGCCTGACTTGATCTTTTATTTAATCAATAAACAACACCAATTTTGAATTTTCAGCATTACATCTCAAAAGATAAGATAAAACTTACCTGATAATGGATGTTCGTGGATTTATATTTATCAGAAGTATCTGTGCTGGTCATGTTTAATCACCTGAATATTCACAGAAAGCAAATGTGAAAGAAAGGTTTATTAACAATGTTAAAACAAAGTTACTGTTTTAATTTAAATGTATATTCACGCAAATACAAACTAATGACAATGTTTATTTAGACATAAACTAAAAGCATTTTATTTTTTCCAAAGGAAATTTATGCTTTAAGTGATACTTTCACTATCACAGACTTCAGGAGTCTCTCTACAAGTAAAAGAAAGTACTAAAATAAACCTTGAATATTAACATGTTTAGAAACAACATTAAATTTAATACTCTAACTCATCAATTGAAATGTCATTTTTTTAACACAAAGTTATTTTGCATTCAGCAGCTCCTATCTGACATATTGTTTAGACTCTGCTTGGAGTCAATGAAATGTAATAGCAAGTCTAAAGGTCAAACGAAGCTATGTAAGTATTAATTAGTATGTCAACTGGTTATAGAAAGCTGGAAATCTCAGAGGATCATGTTATATATTGCGGGGTGAGAAAAAGGTGATGACCCTGTGCATGGCCACATTAATTGGCCATTGAATGTTGTAACTTTCTTCACTCTGAAATTTACAAAAGCATTTGTAAACCCTGATCTACAGAAACTTTATAATGTGGAGATTTTTGAAAGGCCACAATTGTGTAGCTGCACTTTTTATTTAGCAAGTTTTAAAATCAGTTTTAGAATTGTAATGTAGTATTGAGCCCCAGTGGGTTTTTTTCAGGTTCTTTCTCAACCAAGAATCCTTAAGATACTTTAATGGAAATTACAAGGTGCAGTTTGCAAAGGAGAAATAGAGATCTATCTTAATAACTTAAGTAATTACTGGAGAATTATACATAATTACAATGCAGGTAATCTAGATTCCTACTCTCCTACCATTACAACTTGTTCAAATGCAGATAGGGCAGAAGCAGAAAGTAGAAAAGAAGATGATCAGGGAGCAAAAAGCAGAACTTTTGAAATAGGATCAGAGTGGCACTCAGAAAGGGTGCGGCACTAATTTGTAGTATGCATGCCAAAAGATGCCCCCATGGTTGTAAAGTATGTTAAATATCCTTGGTCCAACTTCAAACTACATCTATTAGCAGCAGCAGTTTGATCAAATGTGATTTGTCAATGGGAGTCTTTGCATTAACTTTAATGGGTTTTGGATCGGACCTACTTTCCACAAAAGCTTTTTGCAAATCTCATTCCAGCAAGCTCTGATCTAGCTGTGTTTCGACAGTCCAAAGCCCTATAGAAAAAAACTGGATTTCTCCTTTTTCTCTGAGTGACTGAGTCCATTCCATATGATTAGAAAGTATAGGCCAGCTAATTAAAACCCTTTGAGGGGAAAAAAAACAACCCTTTCATTAGTCTTTTTATTTTATTTTTTAGTTTGTCTCTAAAACATAAATGGAGACAACAGAATATATGCCTCTCTGAGTCCCTGGGTTGGTACAATTCTGCCAGGCAGTAATTCAAATAGGATGGAGTGAGTCTGAAGTAGAAATTCTTTTCCTACATGTAACAATCGGAAAGCTGAGTCATGCACCTTAATGAACAACTGCAATCAATTAATCACACTATATTTTCAATCCTATATATGTAATATAAAATAAAAGCAGATAAAAATGAAACCAGAAATGGTCCATAGTCAAAATTATTGAATTTTAACAGAAGATACACAAATGCCTCAAAAAAGTTTTCTCCGGTCTTTGGACTAAAGTTTGTCTTGCAATCCCAGGAGGTTTTATAAGCATACTGATAATCTCTGTCCCACCACATTCCTGCAGTTCATTCATCCCAAGGCTGCCAACAAAACACTCATGTTTTTTAAAACAAATTTCCTCTGTTCGGTTTTTGTTCATAATAAACCTTCTCACCCCCCTTCTATTTATATTAATGTTATATGCTGATATAACCACATTAGGCCTGTACAAGTAGACAGCTACTTGATCCGGCTTTGGATCCAGCTGCTTCAGATGCCAGTGATCCTATCCGGAGCTCTGGACCAGGTTCCCACTTCAATCTGGCTTTGAAGCCGCCTCAGATTTCCGGCCATAGGTTATAATGGGGAATCAATGAAATATCTATAACTATTGTTTTTTGTCTGATTTGGATGAAACTTGCAGGGATGATAGCCTCTGCTGAGACTATGAAGTCTGCCAAGTTTCAAGAAGATCAGCGTGGGGGTTTGGAGGGAACTGCACCTCAAGCTGCGGACAAGCAAAACTCACGACATGGGTGACAGTGTGTGTGTTAAGGGTGAAAGCTGCAGGAATGGTAGCTCCTGCTGAGGCCATAAAGTCTGCCAGCTGTCAAGGAGATTGGTGCAGGTGTTTCTGGGTTCTGGGCCCCTGCACCTCTGGCTGCTGACAGGCAAAAATTGTGACATGGATACTTGTGCAACTGATTGTATCCGTCTTGGGGCAGTTGATTGTCTGTATTGACTATTTCTTCTCCTTAGTCTGTGGTTTTGTAGGTGTTAATCATTGCTAATTAACTGGCTACATTAGCTAGGTACTGTGTATTGAGCTGGTCCCTGAGTGAATCATGATTGATTGATAACTGGTAACACAGTAGCTTAGCAGTCAGCCTGCAGTAGTATCTCTGCCCCACCCTGCCCCAAGACAGAGACAGTTGCACAAGCACCCATGTCATGAGTTTTGCCCGTCAGCAGCCAGAGGTGCAGGGCCCCAGAATCCCCCTGCACCTATCTCCTTGACAGTTGGTAGGCATCATGGCCACAGCAGGAGCTACCATCCCTGCAGCCTTCATCTTGCTGTGCCTTAACACACACAATGTCACCGATGTCACAAGTTTTGCTTGTTTGCAGCTTGAGGTACATTTCCCCCCAAACTTCTGCACCAATCTTCTTGACAGTAGGATTTGTGGCCTTACCAGGGGCTACCACCCCTGCAGTATCCCCCTTCCCCCGGTGTAACATATACATGCAACATGAATTTTGCTTTCAAGAATTTGGGGTGCAATTCCCCCTGAACCCCTGTACCAATCTTCTTGAAATTTGGTAGGTATCATGGTATCAGCAGAGGCTACCAACTCATCCAAATCAGACAAAAAACAATGAAGTTAAAAATATTTAATTGACTCCCCATTATATCCTAAGGCCAGATCTCCAAGGCGGCTCCAACACTTTTCTGAAGTAGTTCGGAAGCTCCAAACTGCTTCGGAAAGCCTAACAAAAATCCGGACATGCTGCTTCAGATGCCAAAGTGTACGAAGCTTCTCCAGATCCAAAGCACAGCCCAAAGCTTTGCACAGCCCTAAACCCCATCACTATAGTAACTAAGCACCATACAATTTTCAGTACTTTTATTTTTGCAATATCCTTGTGAGGCAGTAAAACATCCCTTAAGACAATACTACCACTCCTGTATTACAGATGGGGAACCAAGGTACAAAAGGCTAATTGATCTGCCTAAAGTCATACAGGAAGTCTGTAGAAGAGACGAGGTATTTTGTCTCGGTTTTTCCACATCCTGGATTAGTGACTTAAACTGTGAACCATCTTTGCTCAAACAAACTCATCTGTTTAAGGGCAAATGCAAATGCAAAATATCCAAATGTAGTATAATGTAATCTTTGCAACACACCTTTCCAAACAGGTGCATTTTTTTCTGTTTAGCTTTTGTACCAATAACTAATTCAATCATCCTCTGTGCAAAAGCCATCACATTAACTATTGAAGCAACTTTATTTTCCTGTAAACGGTTCACTTAAATTAACAATGGCAGAGTAAACTTGTACTTTAGTAAGTTTTACTAAAAAATACTCTTCCTCAGAACATTACTGGAAACAGATTGCATCAGGGAATGTAGATAGTAGCATATGTTCCAGCATTTACACACAGTGCAGTAGTAAAGGAAAATATTATATCAGCAACTTTGTGCCACAAATTATCCACAAGATGGCAATACTGGGATAATTTTGAGAAAATGAAAACCTGTATGAATCATTCTTCCTCATTTTGGGGGGTTATTTGGTAATTTAGCTTAGGTTTAAGAGAGAATCAGGAGATTATGAGAAAATGATGAAAAGCAAAAAAAATCATGTAATCATTCTTCTCTCAGTAGAAAGCAGTACAATTTTGCCTACAACCTGATTGACCATTTTAAAATAATAATTCTTCAATCTTCAGCAATAAGGCACAATTTACATAAATTAAAATTTTATAAATAAATAACAGGTAATTTCCTTTTCTGTCTATCCCTATGGCTCCCTACACTGCAAACCTTTCATGAGGATACAACTGACTGCAGTGCAGAGATGCTGTAAGAGGTGATGAACATCTCTGCTTGTCAAAGGGTGAAACCCACATTTTTTAATGTCTTTGTTCAGAACTAAGCACAAGAAAAAAGTGACACCCCACCTCCTTTGGTACAGGACCTCAGAAAATCCAATGAAAAATAGAAGAGAGAAATAAAATCCATTTGATTTGTCTTGTTAGAGATGGATCAAACTAAAACACAGTCAAAACTTCCCAGCCATCCAGTTTCTGTATACAAATGTATGAGGAAGTGGTGGATCGTCTCGAGTCCACAAAATGTTCAACATAGCAGCCCTTCTTCCCTTCATGGTATTGCAAATTGTGATATCCTGGCAAAAGACCAAACTGAAATCATAGACATTTTGGGAATGGTGGACCTAGACATGCACTTCCTAACTGGTCCCTGTATGAGACATTACTATTGGTTGTGATGGGGGTTGGGGGGCAGGTTAAGTGTCTAGCAGGAAACTTACTTAGATATAATGTAGTGACATATCTTTGATAACAGTCTAGCCCTACTAAAATGTATTACTAATATTTTAAACAGATATTTCTCACCTACTTGTAAATGTTTTTTTAATGGTCAATCTCCTGTTTTTGAACATCTCTACTTCACTATGGATTACAATAAAGATGAAGATGGAAAAAAAAACTTCGGAAAGAAAACTTTATGGCCATTTATGTAAATAGAATTCAAAGATAAGAGAAATATTTTACTCTAATTGCAGTGGATTTTTTAAAGATTGTAATGGTTATGATATTTGGACCATGTATCTTCCATCTTTGGAAACTGAAACTGTATTGTGTTTTATTCTAATGCAGGCTATATGCAACACACCACTCCAGTCTAATTAATAGCTTATTTATAAACACTTATTTTCTTCTTGATATACCTCATTACTGAAATTAACTTAATACATGTATTAATGGCAAAACACTTCCCAGATGTCTCCTTGATACGAATCAGACCATCTACATGAGACAGTACATCACCGTAGTAATGAGCTATAAAAACATAGCTTGTTGGTACAGCGATGTAGCCTGGGTGGGCATGGAGTGTGAGGCCGACACTACTGCACAGTAAGATCAGAAATGACCCATACATCGCCACCCATGGCTGGTTACTGCACAGTCATTTAGTACTTGCTTTAGGTAAAACAAGTACTAAATGACTGTATAGTAACAACTGCAGTCAGAGGCCCACTGAGTACTTCAATTGTCCAGAATTTGACTCATCTTGTTATTGAAGCAAGTACTTCTTTGCTTTATACATAATTTTTGAGCAGCAGTCACATAATATGAACAAAAAGCCACACTGGTGCCAAATGACTGAAAAGAAAATTATGAATTGCTTTGTTCTTTCTGGTTAGAAACTGTTTGACATTAATCTTTGAATGATGCCCTGAAAGATGACAGTACTTTTTCAATAGTGTATAATAACAGTTCTCCACCTATACACAAACCTGTGAGTGAAGGAAATTATTGAGCTAGGATGTTGCTTTTGTTAAAATGCCCTTTGCCCTTTTTGTATGTGCCTATAGTAAGAACTACCTCACAAGAAAGAAGGAATTAGAAATATGTAAGAAACAGAGCCTAGCTGGAAGCACAAGCAGAAATGGTTTATTAAAAAGCCCTCATATGGGAGAAGTAGCAAGGCATGGCAAATTTGGTTTCAAGATTCATAGGTGCTGAAAAAAGCCTGCTGTAATTACACCTATATGTATGGCATTAATGATTTTTACTTGTGACATGGAGGAATCTGTCACAGAGGCTGAGAGAGCTATTAATGGTTACTGAGGTCATCCTACCTATATTAAAATTCCTCACTTAAAACTTTCAATGAAGACTAAGGGGATATAAAATTAACATTAACATTAAAACCCTGCAGAGTGAACAACACTGATGACTACGTCTTTCCTCTGCTCCTTATAGAACAAAGCACTAAAGCATGGTTCTTACCGTTCTACATCCAGAACAAGAGATCGTACTTTCCAGTGAATACCATCTAAAGTTATGCAAGTAGGAAAGGAAAAATGATGATTTATAGCCTCAAAACTGCATCATGGTGCCTTTTTTATTTTGCAGCAATGTATAGAAACATTGGAAATTATTTGTCTCTTGACTGTTTTTTCTTCTGTCTGGTTCCCACGAATGGCTGGCAATGGTCACTCAGCCCAGTGCTCCAGGCCAGGCTGGGCTGGAGCACAGAGCCTAGCCCACACAGCATGCCAGGATGCAGGGGGAGTCTGGTTTAACTTAAATCAAAAAGGAGTCTGGGACTGACCAGTTTGAGCCAAATCAGTTCCCCCTGATACTACAGTCAACCAGGTTCATCTCAAACCTTTTTTGGCCATTTTGAAACTGGTTTATGTACACTGAACATGTATTGTGTTACAGGTTTAAACCAATTTCTGATTACTTAAACCAGTTTATGTGTAATATCTATCCCTATCCCTGTTGTATTACAGATTGCAATCAGTTTCTCATCACTTATACTAGTTTATGTGTAATTTTTGTCCTGAGCCCTGAAGATACTTGCCAAAAGTTTAAATTAAAGGATTTCACACAGTGTGATCTTGCTTATCCTTGTCCTTCAGAACTTGTAAATAACTAAGTTACAAAGAGCTTCAGAATAAGTTGCATATTATAAGGATTGCCTGTATGACATTATACATGAACTTTTGATCCATAACTAGATATGTGCGACTGAAACCTTGCTACATCCATTCACTTATAGGGACCTGAAAAGTTAGACGTCATTCAAATGCAGTGATATTTTGTGTGTGTGTGTGTATTACCACCTTTGGAAAGAATACAGAAACAATGGATTCCCAGATGAGTAAGGACAATTAACTATTAATCAGATCTTAAGTATATTCTAATTTGATGCTAATTGCATGGCTATAATTTATTAATAAATATTTACTTTGGCCTGAAGCATGTACTCTGTGGTTGTTCTTTTAAAGAGCTACTGTGCATCTGTTGTTTGATACAACACAGAGATCTACCACCAACTCAGTAAAAGGATCAGAATCTCAGGCATACCAGTTAATGGAAAAATATTTTTATAGTATAACAGCAACACACAGAGAAGCCTTTACAATCCTACAATGCAAAAGCAAATGAAAAATGTCTTGCTATTCTATTAAGCTTTCACTTTTTGCATGAATGCTAAACAATACTAATGTATTGCATTCATTTTCACTTTTATTCCTCAGAGAAGAAGTCAGTCAGTCACCATTCAATCTCAGCCCATACACAGGTAAACTGAGGGACACAGGAGGGTTTCATCTGGTATGTATTTACATAAAGAATCACCCCCCCCCCCAGTTTTCCACTACATGAAGAGTTAAAAGGGCTAATTCTACTTTTCCCTGAAATAACTCCTCATGATGAACAACGATATAAAATAGTTGATAGAAATATTAATCACAATTCCACATAAGACAAAAATGACTGTCCTTTCATAATGAAACACTTCCTGGCACCATTATGATAGCCTCTAAAGGGAAAGTTCCAGTTAAAAATAAACTTTCCAGTTATAGTCTCTGCCATTTTATATTCTCTACTCAGAGGTACACAACTACAAACATCTCTAACAGCATAATATCAACACATATACAGTATAAACTCTTCTTCTTCAAGAGTTGTTACAAGAAAAGGGTATGGAATGCTATTACCATCATCATTATTACTGTTTCTTTATTAGAGCAACAGTTCCTATGTACGGGTTGTGGTTTTTGTTTTGTTTTTTAAGCTTAGCCCCTCTCTCCAGGTGTAAAGAGACCATGGCATAATCTAACACAAGGATATTTAATTTCAAAGCAGCTGGGGGCTGCATGCCCTATGGAATGCACCAGGTGCATTATACCGGTGCAACACTAGAAGGGACCCTGGACCCCCCAGGTTGTGACATATGACAGTCAGTGGTATCCCACCCTGCTGCAATTCATGTACATAGGCAGGTGCTCCTTCATGTAGTGTGGGACCCTGCCTCAACTTCAGCTCCCTACGGGCTCCCCTGTAACACAGTGCTGCATGGGCACTCTGGGCTGCCATCTCCCCCAGCACAGTAGACTACAAGATGCTGCGCTGCACTGCCCCACCCTCTGCAGTAGGGGTATGGAGCAGAACCCAAAGAAGGGAGGGAGCACCCCTGTGCATTGATATCTGGTATGCCTGGCTACTGCTACAGCCAGAGGAAAAGGGCAGCAGAGACTGGGTGTAAGCCTGAAGGCCTTGTGATAACTCCTCATGGGCATGCAGACTACCATCTGGACAGCTTTGATAGAACATTTACTAACTACCTCCAACTCATCTTAACCCTGGGTAGAGTCCCATAAAATGACACTGGATGCAGACAGAAATGACACTGGTCATGTGATTGGCCCCTTGAAAGTGCTCTTAAGCCACGCCCAAACAGAAGAGCCCAGCCTCATAGCCCTCAATCAGGTAACACATTAACTCTCATTGTATGAGGGTTCAAAGTAAACCATTCCTAGGTGGAGTGACATCATTAATTTCTGTCTGCTCTGGCTTTAACAGCATCCCAGCCAAGTTGCTGTCTCTGTATAGGAGGAGGAGTAGGAAGGGGAGGGTGGTTTCTTGTAGGGTTTTCTCAGCCACACTGAAGTGGGAAAAGGAGTGGATTGGAGCCCCTCACCTCAAAGGGGCTCCAATCTACGCACCCTCCCCACTTCGCTTGGGTTGAGAAAACCTTAGAAGGGACCTTCCTTTCCTGCCTTCTCCACTCCCATCCAGAGACAACAACAGGGCTCTGAGAATGGGAGCAGAGGCAGGGAAGAGCTAGAGGAAGACACAGCCTCTCTCTCTGGCTCAGCTTCAAATTGGAGAAAATTCTCTACTCTCTTGATCCAACAGCAAATTTCTGTTGGGTCAGGAGGGCTGGTTTAACTCATGGAGATTTCTATGAATTGCCATGAGCTAGATCAGGGAGTTGCACTTTTATATGCACTCACTATTTAGATGTATTTTAGATTTAGGCACATTGAAAATTTTAACATTAACACACACAATATTTATAACAGAAAATTGTTTCAACTTTGTTTTTCCTGATGTCATAAGAAAAATAAAACTTTATAAATTAGTACGCCTCCCCATTTCCTACAAAATAAAGAAGCTCCCATTTGGGGCTTTACCCTAAGAGATATTAACATGTAATGTTATTATGATACTTAGCACTTATTATATACACTTTTTTTCATTGTGCAGTAAAAACATAATCTTAGAATCAGTAAAATGAATAGAACTGTATCTAAGCCTTTTAAAAATAATTTAGGAAACACAAAATTCTTCCCAGGAAGTTGGTCCTTCTATTATAAGCCTGAATAATGATATAGGGCTATGCTATGGTAGCTGGCAAACAACGGTTGCAATTGACATTTTATGACCACTCCCTTCCTTTGGAAAAATTGCTGTTTGATTCACCCCCCGATGCCTGCCCACCCCTGTGCCAGGGATTATGTACCATGAATACCAACTCTTAAACTGTTAAGGAGGGGAAATTATACTCTTTAGCAATCTCAGCATTGAAATTTAGAAAAGCACAAGAAATACTCTTGGCACCTGATTTTGTGCATTTAGCCTTAAACTTACAGGCCGTCAGTTTCTGACAAGAAATTCATAATTATTTTTACCTGTCACTAGTGAGCAGTGTGCCATAGAAGCCCATAAACCAGCAGTATGAGCTTTCTCCACATAGCATCATCAGAAATATCTACGTAACTCTCACACAATTTTCAAAAAGGCTATTTTGTCCTGATTATATATAACCTTTCATTCACAATATCCTTGATTCTTGATACCCAGGGTATATACGTTCGTGAGTTAAACACAGAATATTTAGTTTGAAAACCTGATTTACTTCCATTGTAGATAATTATTAGATATTAAAATACGATAACCAGGCTAAGTTTCATATTGACTGTATAAGCTACATATAACACCATTCACTTCTTTTACTCCTTTAAAATGGAGTCATCTGAGGATTCATATTTTCACGTGTCTCATAGCAGGTACTGTAAGAAATAGTTCCCATAGTTACTGTGGCTGTAAACAGAATAGTTGTAAAGTTTTGAAAATAATTCTTGCAGTTTCCCACTAGAGGTCAGTAGAGGAAATAATTCAATTAATGACTTAACGTGAATGCTATGAATTCTGCAGAGGCTTCTATAACTTTATTACAATGCTGCATCGAAATGTTAGAGGAACAAATCCCTTATTTATGAACACTGTCAATTAAATGGTAATATTACAAGCAAAAAAAAAGAAAAAGAAAAAGAAGAAGCCAAAATAGGAATAAAGGTTTGTATAGGGGAGGTAGGTAAATGAGTTTGTGAACACTAAATACCATATGCCTAACAGATAGCTTTTTCTTTATTTCTTTTATATTATTCTTCTATTTATGTAACACAAATATTCTTACCATATTATTTCCATGAAATAAATTATTAAGAGCAAAGACTGTATTAAAATAAAAGCACTGAACCCACTTATATTGCTTTACCTGGTCCAACCTGTGAACAACTAAAATGAAGACCATTCTGTCCAGCATGCTGCCTCTCAGTTAATGACCTAGCAGCCTGTTCAAAACATCGGAACAGTTGAACTTAAAATACTCACACAAACCACTTGCTCCATTTGCTTCTATAGTTAAAGTTACTATTTAAAGGGACACTTACAGAATTTTGGATTTTACAGAATGTAACTTGATACGAACCTGCTATTATGCCTCAACAAGTGAGGGATATAACATGGGTAAAGATATTTGGATAAAATATCATCTGTGTTCATGTTAAAAATATATATACACTCCTAAATCCTAATATTGTTTCACCTACCTTAAACAGAATATGCAAAGTTTAATTTCATAGATTTCAAGGGTTGGAAGGGACCTATTAGATCACCGAGTCTGACCCCCTGCTCTGGGCAAGATAGAGCACGAGGGTCAAATAACCCCAGTCATGTGCTTATCTAATCTCCTTTTGAACACCTCCAAGGTAGGGGAAAGCACCACCTTCCTTGGAAGCTCATTCCATGCTTGATTGATGTACAAGTCAAATTGATCACTTTATAACTATTGTCAAATCAGTGCTGAATTTGGCTGTCTCAATTTTGCTTTCATGTTCACAGTTGAGAAATGTTTGGACATTTTTTTTTGTTTGGCTTGGTTTTCCTTAGCAATGTTGCACAGTCAATTATAGTTATACTCTTTCATCCCCTCATAGCCACCACTCAGCTGTTCCTCCCCCTCTAGCGGCAGGACTAAATAAATTACATGAATAATTGAGTTACATCAAAGATTGAATTCTCTCCATACACCGATACCAATCAGACCGACACTCATGCAGAAATTCATCCAAGGTATGTTCCATAATTTAAGCCCTTCTTGTTCCTCTCCAGAGTGAACTTTATGCAAAGTGGCCACAACAGAGGACCCTTGCAATTTTATATCCAATAAAGAGGGCAATAAGGGGAGAAGAATATTTATATGCAGTGGGTAGCAAAAGACCCGTCTGATGCTGTACAGAAGCTGAAACCTCTTCTAAACCTGCTACAGAAGTGATGTGCAGTAGAACACAGACACTTCTGAGGGGTTATGTACCCACAGGTATACAGAGCCATACAGAACTGTTTGCTATGGCTTGAATTTCAAAGGATGCCACCACTCTGATCGGCTGTATGGCACCACTGATGAACTCCAGCTGAAAGAAAATGCAGTATCCTTTGAGGGAAAAGCTTCAGCAAATTGCTGAGTGGCTCATTTGTAATTCAGCAGCACAGTTCCAAACTCTCCAGAATCTGCTGTGTTACAGTCTCTAGTCTTCACACCCTCTCTCTAACCCCACTTAATTAGCTGCAAGAAATCTGATGACTTGTACACTGGCAGGACAGGAAGCCTAGTTTCGCCCCATGGCCCTTTTTTAAAAAGTGGTTTGGGGATTTACAAACACAAGGGAGTAAAAGTATAATAACTGTAAATGCAAGAACCTGCTCTCCTAGGGATGTTAGGTAGGTTAACAAGCAACCTTAGGGCATCTTGAAAATCTGACTCTTACAAGTGTCAAACTTGCAACAGACTATGTACTGTTAAAAAAAAGGAGGATTCTCAGTATTTTTTAGATTACACCAATGATGAATTAATATCTGGTTTCAGCATCCAAGATGATGAATGCTTTTCCCTGGTAATATACCAAACAGTCATTGTATTTCACACAGCGCCTGTCAGGTTGTGTACATGTGTGAATGGAAGAGAGAGGTTGCTACGTATCTTGCCTATTACCTATCAAGTACAAAGTGTAGGTTACTGACCATGAAATCAAATTCCTCTGAGGATGTCCAGGTGGCAAATTGTAACTCAAATTGGAATGTTGAATATGAAAAGTTGGGTCTCCCCCAGCCCCAATCCACTATATAGCTCTGTATTAGAGAAAGATACCGCCCCATCACAGAAGTTGCTCCAAATATTACTTGAATTCTTGATTATCAGACAGGCAGGCCAAGTAATAAATTGATTTTCACAGAAAACTCAGTGGGTGAGAGTAGTGTCAGCAGATTGGCCTGTGGAAGTTAGATGACAAAAGAAAGCCCAGATTGTTCTAACTAGTCAGGTAGAACAAAATCCCTCTGACTTGCTCTCAGAGATGGTAAGAAAGCCTAGGAAATGACAGTTAATTTCGATAAACTGTTTCTATTTTATCCAAGGCATAAAAAGATAAATAAAATCAAGGCAAAATACATTAACAGAAAGAATAGTGGGCTAATCACTTTTGTTTGCTATAAAATATTTTCTTCAGTCAAAGTTCACATTTCTGGCATAGCTAAATTGCTATGTAAATAGCTGGTAGTTTTCTATGCTTCTTGTACTGCTGACACAATACAGTGAAAAATCAGAATCGTTTGTCAGTCTCAATTTGTGAACTTTCTTTCCCCCCTCCTTCCAATTTCACAAGTGTTTTTCACTATTAATGAAAAAAATGCAGCCTACTCCTTTGTTTCTGACTTCAGGATTAATCAGTTAGTGGGAACATAAGGACTTCAACCAGAGTTTAGAGGCATGAAAAATAACTATTCAAGGAGCTCTAACATTCCTTTCAGGGGTCTTTATCTATGTTATGAAAAGTTCAATAATAATCATCAAGGACAAAATCATCAAGGAGCACATCTGTGGGGGGCCTGCAGGGGAGATCATGCTCAGGGGCAAGCAGCATGGGTTCATCAAAGGCAGGTCCTGCCAGACCAACCTGATTGCCTTTTATGACCAAGTAACTAAATCCTTGGATGATGGTGTGGCCATGGATGTAGTCTTTCTAGACTTTAAGAAGGCCTTTGACACTGTCTCTCACCCCATCCTCATCAATAAACTTAAGTGACTGTGGCATTAATGACTACACAGTTGGATGGGTAAAAAATTGGCTGATTGGGAGCACCCAGAGAGTAGTGGTGGGCAGCTTGTACTCAATCTGGTGAGATGTGAGCAGTGGGGTCCCCCAGGGCTTGGTCCTCGGACCTGCACTGTTAAGATTGTCATCAGTGACGTGGACGAGAAGGTGGAAATCATGCAGTCCAAGTTTGCTTATGACACTAAGATGTGGGGCAAGGTGGACACACCTGAAGGGAGAGAAAGGCTGCAACTAGATTTAGACAGACTACAGAAGTGGGCAGATGAGAATAGAATAGGGTTCAACGTAGACAAATGCAGGGTGCTGCACCTTGGGAGAAGGAATCTACAGCATGCATACAGGCTGGGGTGTTCCCATCTTGAAAGCACAGAGATGGAAAGGGATCTTGAAGTCAATATTGACTCCAAGATGAACATGAGCCACCAATGCCAGACCGCAGCCAGCAAGACCAGCCATACCTCATCATACACTCAAAGGTGCATCTCAAGCCAGTCCAGAGAAGTGATACCCCCTCTATGTGACTTTGGTCAGGCCGTAGTTGGAGTACTGTGTCCAGTACTGGGCGCCACACTTCAAAAGGAATGCAGCCAGCCTGGAGGGGTTTCAGAGGAGGGCCGTGCGCTTGGTGAGAGGGCAGCAGGACAGGCCCTATGAGGAGAGACTGAGGGACCTGAACCTGCAAGAGGAGGCTAAGGGGGTACCTGGTGGCTGCCTACAAGCTCATTGGGGGGAATCAACAGCAAATAGGCAGAGCCCTTTTCTCTCCAGCACCACCTGGGGTGACGAGGAACAATGGTAATAAGCTGATGGAGAATAGGTTTAGGTTAGAGATGTCTGGGGCCTTGTGAACCCAGCATTCATTCCTGCCTGTGGCAGGGGATCAGGCTAGATGAGCTGTTCAGGTGCCTTCTGATCCCAGCTGCTATGAAGCTATGAAATAATATCCTTGAAGCCAAAATGCTTCTCAATGGATAGACACTTTTCATGGAAATCCTGTTACTCATGGGATATTTAGGATGTTGGATCAAAATAATACCTTACGTGTCCCTTTAACTAAAACTGCTAGTAGTCCAATACAGAACACTAGATATGAATCTAGGCTGCCCTATCTGGCTCAATCGCACAGAAAAAAAGAGAAATCTGCCTATGAGCTTGTTCCCCTCCTCATATTGATATTCTGTAGGATGCTCCCCTTTTAAGGCACTGGAGTGGAGAGAGCAACAGAACCTAGAGGATCATAGTGAATATTTAGGTAGTGAACACACAGGCAGACTTTTCTGGATCTTCCTTAAGCCACATAGAATAACACTGACCTAGAGAAAGGAGTGTTTTCTGTAACAGTGGCCACAAAGCCTTTGGGTTTTCACTTTCCTCTGATTGTGAAAATGAGGTGGAAAACGAAAAATGTTTAATCATTTTTGCCATATAGGTGATAAATTTGTTGATAGAGAAACTGAAGCTGCAGCCTTAGGTGATCCTTTTCTTGATGGACTTGTTTCATCCCTTTAACCCCCTTTCCAGGCCTGATTAGTAAGGAATTATGTGGTTATAGTTAATGACAGCATTCAGGAACCATGAAGATCTATCAGGGATCAGAGGGACTTAACTGTCAGCTGTTACCCTGGCATCTGAGCAGCCAACAAGTTGTTTTTGTTTTCCCCATTCACAGGCTAAATTATTGGAGTTATGGAGGCCTTTAACTTCAGAGATTTGTGTGCTGTGCCTTTGCCGTATGCCATCAGGAAGAAGAAGGAAGGTTAGCGCCTACTAATTTCTCGAAAGTTTGCTATTTACGACATGTAATTTTTTCTTTTAAATCAGCTCCTTCAAAAGACCTGAATATAAGAGTAGAGTTGGTTAGGAAAATGGGGATAATTTTCTATGGAATGTTTTCTTAATAAAAAAAACACAAATTGAAATTTCATACAGACACACGTATTAACAGAGATAGATAGATAGATAGATAGATAGATAGAT
>JAGPOW010002791.1:12551020-12561299 GCA_030014935.1 Caiman crocodilus
AGTACTGCATCCAGTTTTGGGTGCCGCACTTCAAGAGGGATGCAGAGAATCTTGAGAGGGTCTGGAGGAGGCCACTCGTATGGTCACAGGCATGCAGGCAAGACCCTGCAAGGAGAGACTGAGGGACCTAGATCTCTTCAGACTTCACAAGAGAGGGCTGAGAGATGATCTTGTGGCTGCCTATAAATCCATCAGGGAGGGCAGCAGGGAATAGGAGATGCTGTATTCAGGTGGCACCCCCGGGAGTAACTAGGAACAATGACCGCAGATTGACAGAACGCAGGTTTAGGTTGGAAATTAGAAAGAACTTCACAGTAAGGGTTGCCAGAATATGGAATGGGCTTCCAAGGGAGGTAGTGCTCTCCCTTACCCTGGGGGTCTTCAAGAGGAGACTGGACAAGCACGTAGCTGGAGTTGTCTGACCCCAGTGCTGTTTCCTGCACAAGGCAGGGGGTCAGACTCAATGACCTACTGAGGTCCCTTCGGAACGAAACATCTATGAATCTATGACTCTATGATGGTGATGACACTGAAAAATTGCTATTTGAGTGCAGGAAACAAGTGTGAAACTCTAAGTGAATTAGCAATGTGAAAAGCACTGCTTAATTATAAAACAGCCAGGGGACTCAAACTCTCTGGTAAGGAACTTATGTGAACAGCTATCTTCTATCTTAAAGTATGCAAGTTGCTTAATAATTATTTAAATGGGATTACTTGTGTGCTTAAAATGTCTTTCTGAATTGGGGACTAAAATGACATTACTAAACAAGTCATTTCTTATTAGATAGAGACCTCAAAAACTATTAGAATCCAGAGGCAAAAACTCCTGTATCTTTTAGATGATCAAAGGGAATGGCAGGACACAAACTGTCAAAAGTAGTTGATAAAGCAAGCTGGATTAAAATTGAACATGCACCATCATCAAGGGACTTGCCGCAACCCGTTCCTTACAAGCATGGTTTCTGTGCTCTGCTCTATCCTGAGGGCAAAATTATCTTCTCCAATACACACTGCAGATCACAACTGCATGTTCTACATTTATTCAGCCTACCCAACTCCCACTGACATACAGAAAACTAAGTGACATGAGTGCAAAATGTGCAAGATAAAAAGTCACAGTATGAACCTGATTGAATAAATTCTGGCTAAAAATTAATATTGGAAAGAGCAGAATAAAAATTGAACTCTGAATCCAGTTCCTTCCTGGGTCACTAGATATCATTAGAGCATAAACCAGACACCTCCATCTACCCCTGGTTTGAGGATTGCATTTTCCATGTTCCATAAGTTTCCTCTCTCTGAGCAGCATTTGGTGGAAAGATTCTTTTGGTCACACCTTTTTAAATGCCCCATGGCTTGTCTGGCATAGCAAATGCCCTGGATTCATAATTAACAATGCATTTCCTTAAAGGTTGAAAAAATATACTGTAGCTAATGTGGCTGTGGTCTCTCCAGGGATCTTGGGTATCTAGGTAAAAGGATTCTTTTCTTTTCTTTCATAATCTTTACACATAAATTGAGACCAGAGGCAAACTCATCCCCTTTCTGTGGTGTGACTTAATTGACAGTGGGGCTGATTCTACCTCCATTATTACATGCAGTAGTACCTAATATCTTATTACTATTTGCACTGAGGTCTGTGGAACTACTCACACCTGCCAATAGGTTTAGTCTGAGAGTAAGGGTGCTGTAATACAGCCTGAAGAAATTAATTTTCAGCTCAAGCTTTCTCATTAGACTTGGCTGTTCCAAGGAGTCTTATCAGACCTCTTGGTCCAAGGACTTCCCCCCTCCAGCTATATATCCACTTAATTTCCATGTCTTTTTCTCAGGAGCTACACTTTACTTCTATTGATTGCAAGGGAGGTAAGAGCCATCTGCTCAAGTTGGGTAGGAAATCCTGTTTAAGTCTCCTCAAGAAGATCTACATAAACTAAAACAACTGAGTACTTCAGGCAAGCACTGCCAGCCTGTTACACATTTTTATAGTAGAAAAATTACGATTTTTTTTTTTTCAACAACGGAGAACAAAAGTTGGAGCTAGCTTTGTTGGCGATTTAACAATAGGAATTTCTCTTGGCTTTTCCATAAGCACTATTCAGAAAATATTCATAAATGCCTTTCAAAACCACACAGTGTGATGACTTCTAAATATCACTTCTATGACTGGAAAATTTTAATTTTCTTAAATATCTTTTTCAATGACAGTGCATGCCATTATTCTTAAATGTCCTATTATTGAAATCAAATCATTAAAAAACTTTGAAACTTCCAGGGCCAACCAATATAAACTATTTTTAATACATTGTTGAACTAACAAAAGCATAGAAACTGTAAATGACTGGCATATCAAAGAGAAAGAAGGTAAAGGAAATACAATGAGGAAATAACATCAATAACTTTAAAGACATGGGTAGCTTGAGGGTTAGATTTTGACCTTCCTTTCCACCCCCTGAGAAAGGAAAATGTATTCACAATCTTCTCTTCAGAATCTGAACCCCAATTCTTTCATCCTTATGTGCACTGAGACTTGCCTTCCTATATGCATAGTCCTGCTAAAATCTCTAGGATGACTCCATGTGAGGAACTGTGCCGTAATCAGCTTCACCATTCTTGTAAATAAAATTAAAACATCAGTTGAACAAATCATATAAATGGCCCACCAAACTTAGTGAGCTGGTTGATAATGAAGCTCAGTAATAATAAATAGTAATAAAAAATATGCCTAAAGTCAACCTAAGGGCAAGGTACTCAAACTCAGCATAGTAGCCAGAAGTGATCAGAGAAACAAGTCAAAAGAACTTAAAAATAAATGCTATTTCATCTCCACAATCATCAGATATAGCCTGATTAAAGCTATTGAAAGTGGCAAGTTGGACAGAGTGAAGGTCAACCCAGCCTTGTGCCAAGCTTCTCTGAGTCAGAATAAGTTAAAATGATTGGGAAGACAAAATGCTTTAAAACTTTAGAAGGCTTTGGGGACTAAAAGAGAGACAATGTTTTCTAATGATAGTGCTCTCAAAGCAAAGCATTTATAGGAGTTGAAATAGTAAAAAGTTATCCTATTTGCATTTATTTCCTGCTTCTTTCTGTTTGTTTCAAGAAGAACCACTTCATATCTCCCCCTCTATTGAATTTTCTTTCCTTGTATAAGAACAAATTTTATGGCCCTGTCATGCATTGATCCCTTGTGTCGGAGCAGAAAATCCCCCTTTTAAACTGAATGCCTATAATATCCTTACTAGGCTTGACATGGGATAGATTTTGTGATTAATACCCTGTAAATACATAAGCTACTGCAGTGTACAATGTAGAACTCAGAAGAAATGGGAGCAGAGTTATAGAAAAGATTTCATGCTGTCCTTTTTTCACTTTTCCATTGTGACACAATCCTGCATGGTTTTTGGCATCAACAAAGATTGTTCAAAATGGGTTATTTTCTTATACACACTTACATAGATGCAAAAATATCACCAGTGGCTAAAGAGGACCACAATGTGCAAAGCTCATTGGATACTACCACTGATGAACTTTGTTACCAGCAGCTGGAATATAAATGGTGACCAAAACGTGGACTGTAAATGTTGAGAAGTTAGATCACTTGCTTTCTCTAATTTTCCAGGAGCCACTTTACCATTTTCTTTCAGCTTTAGCTACCCCAAGCACTGATTCTCTTGGAGCAAAAAGAGAGAATACAGTACTGTTCTGCTTAACTGAGCCTCTGTAAAAGCAATCAGCAAACTTTCATCTCATCCAAGAGGCCCACACATTTACATAATTGTATCTCCTCGACTCTCTGTATCTGATCCTCTCTCTTTTCCTAAAGGTTAAGATACAGGGCAGATGTCTATATGCTCACTGCTGTTATTAGCGTACTTTGGCCATCTCATTTCTCAGTGGCTTTTATTGTGCTCATCTGTTCAGGAAGACTAGGTTTTCCAAGCCTCATTTGCTGGTTAATTGCATTCTCAGATCCTCTAAGATGTCTGTAGCACCTGCTCTCCACTTCACAAACTCTTTTGATCTCTCTAGAAATATCCAACTTTGATTATGTGAAAATCTGCCCTAACTGTACTACGTGCCTAGAAAGCAAGTGAAAATTGCCATTGTGACTATTGTGACCTAAGCTGGTATTGAAAATATAATTCTGTAATATAGAAACATAAAATGAAATGTGAACCCATTTGTCATTCTGTTTGTGTGCTTCTCCGTCAGGTATGGTTTTGCTTATTTTACTTTTGATACATGAACCATAAGTTTAGGTGAAGCTTAGATGCACTTTGAAAAGTAGCCTGCCACAGAGAAGTATGCAACTGTAAAGCTATAAAAAGTATAGTGCTAGTCAAATTACCAGATATAAGCACAAGATTTCTCCTAGTAAAAACAGATTCTATATATATATAGTTTTGTTTCCAAATGCCCTTCTGTTTCTGCACAATTCACTTTTTATCTATCAGCAGGTACTTGCATATGTAAAATTCAGGCCTAACTATGTGTTTTGTTTGTAGAAATAACTTTTTGTATAACCAAATGTGAAGTTAATGCGCCTAAAGTAGGTTGCAGTCAAAATTTGTAAGTAATCCAAGGCTGGCTTCAAATCTGATATCTAGAGGCTAAACAATCAGATGCAACCCTCATTTGGCTACTGACTTGCTAAATGACCTCAAGTTAATATTTCTTTTTTTATAAAGCAAAAATAATACGTATCTGCTTACTGCACATGGGTATTGTGAAAACTTTTTATGTAAAGGGCTTTTAATAACATTGTATTCTACAAAATAATATAGGCAGCATTCATAGCTAAGGTTGTATCCCATAATAAAACCCTTATCATTTTAACCAAGCTTTAAGCATTTTAGGCAGAATATTTTTTTCCTGCTGGGTGATTTCTTTAGGCTTCTGTGTTTAGAGCAAGGGCTTGAAACTTGGCAGGGAAGGTGCTTTGTTAGGCATATGTCCTTTGCTGTCCATTGTAAAATCTGCTTCTATTTAGCCAAATGGTAAAGCTGTGGCATACTGCAGTGCACACAGGCTCAGTACTTACTTGCTAGACTGTAGCAGTTAAAAAGTCACTTTAATGATCAGTCTAGCTTCTTCTTGTGACAGGAACATGTATGTACTGTCCTCACAAGCAAACAACCATGTTCCAATATAAAATGATATTTCCAATAATGGCTGCTCCCCATTTTTTTTTCTGGGAAGAGGCCAAATGAGGCCAGCCACCAAAAAATAAGAGCAAGAAGCTAATATCTCCTATGCTCTCAATCCCTCTTGGCATTCAGGCACTATGGAGGAGAAAGCCATCCAATTTGAATGCAGAGGGAACAAAAGCCAGGGAGAGAAAGTCAATTAGGATAAAAAGTCTGGGAAGGTGGGATCTAAAGGCAAAACCAAGAGAATCAGTGACAGGAAGCTGGAGATGGGATTGGACAATAGGTTTAGGGAGACTAGGAATCCTTTGGAAGTTGGGGATTCTGAACCAGTGAGGAAAAGAGAAGTTTTCTGAAAGCCAATTGCCTAAGATTTCATACCCAGGGTGAGTTTTTTGCTTGTTCTCCTTTTTTCCATTGGACCATTTCATCTTGCAGTGCACAAGATGGACCAGCTCCAGAAGTGAGTCAGGGATCTGATGAAAGGGCTTGGAGCCCAGCTTGGGTTTAGGGGCCTTAGTTTAAGACCCCTAAACCACAATTGGGAGCAGCACATGCAAGCATTCACTGCACGCTGGATGAAGTGCAGGCAGCCAGAGGTAAGTAAGTTACTTACCTCTTGGGGAAGGGCTGGTGGGAAAGGGCTGGCAGGATTGTGGGAGACAATAGGTCTGCAAGGGGTATGGTGGGTTTGGCTGAGAGAATAGCTTGGCTAGGGTTGGTGCGGGAGAGGGGTAAGAACAGCACAACATAGCAAATGGGCTATCCCGGTCCTGGGGCTGTCCTGTGAATGCATACTACCTGTTCACTAGGTCATGTGAAGCCTCACTAGATTAGGTTCACTCTTTATCACTCTAAAGTTAGTTCACCCCTAAGGTGAACTAATGTGAGATTAGGGAGACCATTTTTGTTTAGGGCAATCTAAATGTAATGCTGGTACGTACCTATGTTTTTTGTAATGCATCATAACAAGTATGCACAGGGGGAGTATATTAAGGTTGCCAGGTGACTTTAAATTTAGTATTCTTCAGTTTTAAATGCTTGCCTCTGCAACCTTAATTATGTTCTTAACATAGTTTCTGTGCATAAGTATATAGTCATCCGATATTATAGTAGTGGATGCATTAGAAAAATTAAATTACTCTGCCTCTCTCTATTATGCTACCCTATGCTGCAAATAAAATAGTATTACAATGATTAGAGGTGGTAAAATTGTGTTTGCGAAACCAGCAAATAGAAATGTGTTTTCGAGATTCACAAAGAGAGAATACTGTGGGAGCTGTACAAAGCTTTAAACGTGATCTCCTTCCTGTTATAAATGAAGGTCAAACAGTACCTCTGTCACTCTTGATGAAATGGCTGCTCTATGTGATTACTAATCTTTACACTGGCTAAGGTGCATACTCTCTGAAGATGAATTTGCATCCATGCTGTAATTGCTCCAGTGAATAAAAAGCTTAGACACTTATGATGCACTACTCCAAAATACAAATGGAAATACTAATGATACTGTCTGTGAGAGAGTTTGCAGGATGTCCCCAAAAGCACAAGAGATTTATATCTAGATTCTCTTCCTTCCCAAAGATGACAACTAATTTTGGGAACCTGCTGGTAATTCAAGCTCTGGTGAACAAGCCCTTCAAGCCTACTTGCAAAAACCTTGCACATTTACTGAGGCCCATGATGCAGAACAGGTTTAAAAAAAAATCCCACCAGGTGCCACTACACAGCCAAGCTGCCAGAAAATTTAAACTGGTCTGAGCCTGGAAATCATTACGACTGCTCATACCATAACCCAGTGCTCAGAGGGAGATTACTTTCTAGGGCCCTGGTTTTGCAAATGCTGATGGATGTGCTTAACTGATGCACGTGAGTAGAACCCCATTGCTTTTGGTAGGAGTGCGTATATACTCACAGACAGGTGTGTGCCTAAATATGTGCAAGAAATATATGCAATATTTTTAACCCAACTATGTATGCCAAAAGCATGCTGACAGAAAGTGCCTTCAAACACTGTGGTTGTTCTGATTTTTGTTGTTTATTTTTTTAAAATAGTTATACAGACAATTATGTGCAAAAAACAATCCCAAGTCTCACAGTCCTTCCAATACAATGTATTTTACCTGACAGTCCAAAAAGCAAACTTTGCATAAATAATAAACAATCCAAGTTAAAACAGCAGAAGTTTTTTCCCAGCCAGAGGTTTTCTGTCTTTATCAAGTAATTGAGAAGGAATGAACCTTGGTTCTTTTATAGCCAGGGAAAAAAATCATCCATTTTAGTTTTCATGTTTTCAAATAATTACTTGTTCACCTCTACAGAAAATAAATTTTCTGACACATTTAGCTATTTTTAATAAATGAGCACATTATGATTCACTCAAATGTAACCATAATTTATATTTTTTATTTGCATTATTGAATAGAAAATAAAAATACTGAACTGAAAAATTACAAAAGAAATTGTATTAGTGAAGGTGTTGTTTATAACAGAAGAAGAGGTGAAGAGGAATGGGGAATTTGGGGGTGGATTTTCCATTCTAATATGCCTATACCCTTCTATTGCATCACTGCAAAAAATTTAGACTAATGTGAGACTTATTGGCTTGGTGGGGAGCTTAATGTTAATCCTCTCATCAACTATTTCGCATGTGCACGTACACACGCACGCACACACACACGTGCGTGCACACACACACACACACTGTCTTGTGCTCTGAGGATGCAATCACAGCCTTGTTTGATATTTCCAGTTTCTTCTCTGCTAAGGGATGGAGTTTTCAAACTCTGTCTTTGTGATAGAACTTCCCTCCCATGTGACATAATTTTGAATGTGTTACATGTCCTGGTCCATAATTCTTTGCCTCCATCACAGTCACTGATAGCAAGTCATTCTATCTACATGTGCTAAGGAGGATGTAGTCAGGTTTATCTGGTTCATAGAATAGCTCCCTGTGCTTTGATGAGAACTTTTGGAAACAATTTTGTCCCCCAGTTGTGAAAAGCAACTTCTCATACAGAATATATTAAGTGACTGTTGGCCAACAGTGGTCAACTATGAGAAACAGCAGAGAAGATGGATGTCCCTGATCTATTGCACATCACCTATGTTTTTTCATCGCAAACACTAGCATACAAAGTACAATTCCAGCAGGCAAAAGAGGGAAACAGTGATAAGGGAGGCAGCGTAAGATTTAAGTTCATATCTTTTGAGTAAAAAAAGTGACAAAAGAAGGTTGGTATAATCATAAAATAAAGCACTCTGGAATTGGAAGGAATTTCCAAAATCTAATTTAATAAAAGAATTCATGAATATGTTCCAACCACTTGAGAAGGGAGAGTCATCAGAGTCAGATTTTGGTCACATGTCCATCAAAATGGATTAAAATCTCTCCACTGGGTATTTTGTCAAGCTGTAAAACATGGAAAGAAGCCTCTTTGAAGAGAGATAGCAACAATTTCTCCAAATTTTCTCCCAGTTCTACTACCAGAAAGAGTTCTGGCTCAGTTTTAAATCTATGAAGTTTAAGCAAAATCAGTTTAGTATAAGGAATGGTGGTGCTCCTGGTTTAGACAGGGATGATTGTGCTTTGAACAGATGGTTTACACAATATGACCAAGTCTTGAGGTCCCTTCCAGATGTACCTTTTATGATTCTGACTCTGCTTTCTATTTCCTGTGCCAGGTGTATAAAGACAAGCAATTCTAACTAACTTGCTTGAACAGCTCAAACAAGTTCATAAGAAGATGGATTACTTTCCGAGCACATAAGAAAATATCAAAGATACTCAAAAATATGGGTGGAAGAAAGCATTGTTATTAGTCATTAAATACTAGGTCTCTAATGAGATGCAAGAATTAAAAACTAAAATAAGGTAGAAAATCTTAAGAAATCAGGAGTAAAATATTACTTTGTGCAAGGTTAAATTGCAGTTCTGATGGTCTAAATAGTAACAGCCATATCAGATTCTTAAAACAAACAAACTTGTTTTCCTGCTTAGCCACATTGAAGAATTTGCCAAAATGGGTAGGAATGGTCGTGCGTTAACATATTTGACAGGGTCATAAGAGCACTGATTTGGGGAGTAGTCTAGAATTAAGACTAAATTCAGTCTCTAATGTAGCAGCTGTTGCTCATACATATTAAACAGCCAGAATAGATTTCTAATAATAACTAAAACAAATCCTCATACTGTTGCTGCTGTTGCACTGGGATAGTTTTTCCATGAAGTCAGGTTACATCCCTCAATACTTTACTCTGCCCCTTTCCACCCTGATACATTTACATACCCTACTTAGGTCTCCTTGGAGGAGGCAATTTGTCAGATATGCAAATATGAAAAGAATTGCTTTAAAGATGCACAGTGCAGCTAACTACAATGCTGCAATTAGAAGGGCACTCTAATGCTCACAAAGGGGCCATGTATGGTGCAGCATTAGCATCTGCTGCAACATGTGCAGCCCTACAAAAGAGACTTATGCTGTTGTACAACCATGTGACTATTAAGCTTCATGCTATAGTTACAGAAAAAGTGTGTCATGGTGCACAGAAACTGGTTCATATTTTTACTTTGATCCTTCCTGAGCTATCTGTATTTGAAAGGTTTGGTGTTGTGTTGAGCTCAGGGTCTTTTGCTGTGCTAATCGAGAGGTTTTCTGCAGCACAGACAATGGCTGTCTGGCCTCCTTTGGTTAAGGGGGCTTGGAAGAGTTTCCGCATCTGGAAGTTCAGGCATGGCCAATCTAAAGTTGCTGTAATTTTCTTTTCCTTTTTCCCCATTCAGTTCAACCATTTTATATATCTCTTACACACATACAGACACACACACAGACACACACACTTTACCTTCATATAGGTTTACACACACACACACACGCCCCCTTCAAATTTTATGTATATACATCTATACACGCACACACACACACACATAATATGTATGCATGTGTGTGTGTATTATATATGTCTATCTATCTAACTATACACATACACACACATATATATAGGACATATATATATATATACACACACGCATACATATACACACATAGGACATACACACACATATATATACACACATACATACATACACACACACACATATATAGGCCATACATATATATATATATATA
>JAGPOW010002791.1:12569798-12621797 GCA_030014935.1 Caiman crocodilus
CTAGCCACCCTAACTGTGAAGTAGTGTTTCCTAATGTCCAACCTAAACCTGCTCTCCAGTAACTTGTGACCATTGGTCCTAGTTACCCCTGCTGGTGCCTGGGAAAAAAGAGCCTTATCTTATGCAATAAGTAGGAACTTATCTTATGTTATCTTATAAGATAAGTAGGAGCCTTATCTTATGCAATAAGTAGGAACATTCCTACTTATTGCATAAGAGTACTTATCTTATGCAATAAGTAGGAATGTTGGAAGCTGGTCCCCACTGTTGGCAAAGTGTCTATCACAAAGGAGCCTTTATTGAAGTACTGCAGTATGAACAGTAGGCCTGTGCAAGTCAGCAGTGATCTGATTCGGCTTTGGATCTGGCTGCTTTGCATGCTAGGGATCCAATTCAGAGCTCCAGACCGGGTTTCTGCTTCAATCCAGCCAAAGCGTGTCCGAAGCTTCGGAGCTGCCACAGACATCCAGCCATAGGGTATAATGGGGAAATCAATTAAATATCTATTACTTCATTGTTTTTTTGTCTGCTTTGGATGAAACTTACAAGTGTGGTATTCCCTGCTGAGAGCATGAGGTCTGCCAAGTTTCAAGAAGATTGGTGCAGAGATTTGGGGGGGGACTGTACCCCAAATTCTTGAAAGTAAAACTCATGTCATGTGTATTTCTTACAACACAGAGGTGGGGGGGGGTGAAAACTGCAGGGGTGGTAGCTCCTGGTGAGACCAAAAAGCCTGCCAAGTTTCAAGAAGATCAGTGTAGGGGTTTGGGGAGAACTACACCTCAAGCTGTGGACAAGCAAAACTCATGACATGGGTAACTGTGTGTGTGTTAAAGCTGCATGGGTGAAAGCTGCAGGGATGGTAGCCCCTGCTGCAGCCATGATGCCTTCCAGCTGTCAAGGAGATTGATGCAGGGGGTTCTGGGCCCTGCACCTCTAGCTGCTGAAAAACCTTGTGACGTGGGTGCTCTTGCAACTGCCTGCCTGTCCTGGGGCAGTTGACTGTCTGTATTTATTATTTCCTCTCTTTAATCTCTGCTTTTGTAGGTGTTAATTGATGGTAATTAACTGGTTACAGCTAGGTACTGTGTATTGAGCTGGCCCCCAAGTGAATCATGATTGATTGGAATCTGGTAACACAGTAGCTCAGCAGCCAGGCCTGCAGTAGTATCTCCCACACCCCAAGACAGACAGTCAGTCGCACAAGCACCCATGGCATGAGTTTGCCTGTTAGCAGCTAGGGGTGCAGGGCCCTAGAATCCAGAACCCCTAAACCAATCTCCTTGACAGCTGGCAGGCTTTGTGGCCTCAGCAGGCACCATCCCTGCAGCTGTCACCCTGCTGCGCCTTAACACACACAACGTCACCCATGCCACTGGTTTTGCTCGTCCTCAGCTTGAGGTGCAGCTCCCCCCAAACCCCTGCACCAATCTGCTTGAAACTTGGCAGGCTTTGTGGCCTCAGCAAAAGCCACCAACCCAGAATTTTTCACCCTCTTGTGATATAACACGTACACATGACATCAGTTTTGCTTTCAAGAATTTGGGGTGCAATTCCCCCCAAACCTCTGCACCGATCTTCTTGAAACTTAGAAGACTTCATTCTCTCAGCAGAGACTACAATCCCGGCAAATCAGACAAAAAACAAACAACAAATTTATAGATATTTCATTGTTTCCCCATTATACCCTATGGCCAGATCTGTGAAGCAGCTCCGAAGCACTTTGGAAAGCCTAACGAAGCCATCAGTTTGATCTGGACATGCTGCTTCAGACGCCAAAGCATCCAAAGCTTCTCTGGATCCTAAGCTCTATCTGAAGCCTCACACAGCTCTAACAAATAGCTATCATGCACATGTTCCCTAAAAAAAAGAACCTAAGGCACACAAGTGAAGAGCATTCAATTTTTATTCAAATAAATATTCAGTATTTTGTTATTGTTTTCCTTTCCCAAACATGGGCTAATACAACTTTCTCTCATTGGTTGTTCCTCTTATTTTGTTCTTTATCATTTTTATAAATTGGCTTCAGGAGAGGATATTTGATCTTAAGATGGGAATGTTTGAGTTTATGTCCAGATAAACATTGACATTGCAAAGTTGTAAATTTGGTATTTTTTCCATTAAGTTTGTTGTAAGTTGGTAGTATATCAAACGCCACTGTGAATTGAATAGGAATCTTTGCATAAATCATTTGAGTTTGGATCATGCACTACAAGCAAAAAAAAAAAAGTAGATAAAATCTCAATTAGAAATGCTGACTAGATGACAGGTAAATGATACCTTAGTAACTCTTATGAACTACTATCACAACTGCAAATATAATTTTAAATGTTTCATATAGGGAAATGGGCTTCATTCAATAACTGTTATTTGTTACCTAGTATGGCACATCTACTAGATTTTTCTTTAATTATTAGTGGTTGAACAAAACACTCATCCCATTGGAAATGAGGATAAAACTCACAGGGATTTCAGCATAATCAGGATTTCTGCCCTTGCATTAAAACAGCAACAACAACAAAAAACCCATAAGAGGACCTCAGATAAGGTTGTACTAGAGGGCAATAGTAAATATATAAGGGAGTAGTTTACTATTCCTACCATAAAAACCTAGGTTACTTCTTAATGGATGCATCTACTTGAGATGTTACTGAGCAGTAGGCTAATTAGCTGTGTAGTAAATGTTGTGCATCCACATGTGCACCCCCATAGGCTGGAGTTAATTAATTTAACTCTGCAGCAGGATAGTACTTGTAAACACAAGTATTATCCTGCTACAGAGTTTTTTACTCCACAACTGTGCAAGTGTAAATGCTGCCCCAAATGGCTGGGGCATTAGTGTGCTTCAATGTGGGGTGTGCATGCCAGCTAGCCCCACAATGAAGCACCCCTACAATTATGACCAAAACAGCCCTTCCACATCACTTTGCAAGCATCTCCAGGCTGGCAGACTGACCCTCTGGACCCCCTGCCAGGTGGCGCTGCTCCAGTCTTGTGCTATGGTCCCAGGTCCACATGAAAACATGGTATCTAGGAGCAAAACTCCAAAGTTTATTAATGCACATTAATTGTACATGTAGATGGACCCAATATATATTACTATGAAGAAAAAAAAATACAACACTTATCAATATATTTTTATAGTTCAATACTGCATCTAATTAAAAGATTCTATTTGGTAGTGTGAAGTTGTCTTCTGTACAGTTTTCTGCATTTTTAATGGTTAGAAATGTATATTGTTCAGCCTCTCTCTTCCATTTCCTAAAATATATCTAGTATCCTATGCCTTAACAGCCTTTTACCCATTTTCACTTGGCTGAGTCTCCTTCAAATTGTTTTTGAAAATAAACTCTTTTTTTCCAAAGTGGTTATCACGTAGCAGCTGTCTAATGCCTCCTCAGGCCTCATTTTAGAATTTCATTATAGATTTTGGTGGCCTTGGATCATCACAAAGGGAGGGCATTTGTTGGATTACTTGGCCCTTCCCCATTCCTGGTTACCTCCAACTATTCTAAGAACCAGATCTGAGGAAAAATCACCTGGTTTGCATACTGTACTTGCACTATAGACAGATTTCACATCTTCAGGCCTGCTGAGGAGAAGAAACCAGACACTTTGGTACAGCAGTGCATTTGCCCCTCTCTCTATAGCCAAAACATTCTTTATGGCAGGGATCTCATTTCTTTAGTATTCACAATATTCAACCTGTTGTGACTGCCATCTGCGATAAGAATTCCTTGTACATGAAGATAGTCATACAGAAGTGGTATCAAGTGGAAAAAGTCAAGTGGAAGTAGTGGGGTTGTAGGTAATTTCCTCGATCGTCATCATAAGAAAAGGATTACTAGATATTTTCTTTCAAGTTATCCTCAGTCTACCTATATCAGAAAGAAGATTTTTGTTCTTTTCTTATAAAAAGACTCAGTTAAGAGACAAACTTTGTTCTTGTCCTGAAAATAGTAAGAATTATAGGTCCTCAAAAACAACTTTTTTTTTCAGGGGAAAAAAAAAAAAAAAGGAGTGGGGGTGGGGAGGAGGAGCAGCTCACTTACAGCCATCCTGTGTGTCCTATGACCAGCCAATTTGTACAAGCAGATGTAGGTTTTTTTCAAGTAATTTTTTTTTTGTCTTAGATGTCCATTAAATTGCTCTCAGGCACACATGTGGGGAGTGAGAGTGAAGTAAGCCCTTGTCGGCAGGGGCTAGGAGCCTGTGGAGACACTCCCACACCCAGCAATGCAGCAAGCTTGTCTGATTTTCAGACAGGTAGTGCCTACAAGGGCTTGGTTCACTCTTTCTGTGTTGCACAGGCAGGGAAGCGAGTACTTGGGTGTTGAGTGGAGCTTTCAGCCAAGATCTGGCAAGTCCCTCTGCTTGAGTTGCTCCTCTACCTGCCCATGAGGCAGCCTTCCTTTTACAGCAGTGTTGCCAGGTCAAAGCTCTCAGGCTTCTCCAACAGCAGAAGTAATACAAACCTACCTGTGGCATGATCAGGTAGAGGTGTGTGAATCTAGCCCCACATGGCTGGCAGCCATCCCTGGAGCCAGGAACAACTCCCTCTTGCTCCCCAGAGCTTGGCGTTAATCCTGCGCTCTGCCTGGCTGGGAGCTACCCCTGGAGCTGGAGACAGCTCCCCCTCTCCCCCGCTGGAGCTCAAGGCTTAGCTAGGTAGCAGTAGTGGGTCCCTGCTGCCTGGGCTGACCAGAGGCAACTTGCTCCCAATCAGTGTCTACCCATATGCTTTGGCATATGAATTCAAAGTGCCATTTTCTAGTACCTGTACCTGTTAGTACTAGCAAATGGTGCTTTAAATTAATTTACTGGACATGTGTAGATAGTGACACTTCACTGAACATTTGATTTGTCTAATGTGCAGTAAAGTGCATGTGTAAATGCATCAAGGAAAATATCATATATATGACCTCTTTCTTACAGGGAACTACACACACAAATACTCTAAGCTAGTTTAGGTTTTATTACTGCATGTTCACTGTAGAAACTAATCAGAAAAAAAATGAAATGAAATAATGAAGAGAAATGTTTCAAGAGGCAGAACAGTTTGTTTAAATATTAATAAATGGCAAAGATCTTTTAATACAGGCCTAGGTAAGTTTGAAATAATGAAGGCTTTGATGACTAAATACAATTGGTCTACATATTGTAAAATATGAGGAACAGTGAAATATAAACAACTCAGAAACAACTTACTTGCCATTAGTGAACAATGAAAACAAGGGGAAAAAAAAGAAATCTCGGTGCATGGAATATTGATGTCTGTGTTTCTAGTAAACTCATCTGTGGATTTCCAAAAGCATGAGTAATAGCACTTAGCTAAATAAAAGGTATGGCAGATCTTGTAATTTATTAAACCTACAAGGAATATTAGTAACTGGTAATTTTACTAAAGGGAAAAAATGACCAGATAGTTGGAACAAAATTTATACCACAGATTATTATATCTAAATAAAAGAAAAGTTAACAATTTCGTTAGTAAAAAATGCAGTGTACAGAAACCAACCTCGTCCCCCCTCACCTTGACTTACACAATACACAGAACTATAGGCACCGGTAACCAAATTTGCTTTCTAGTAGATTGCAGCTAGCCAGGACATGTTTTAAAAGTTTTGATGATCTCATTGAACAAGGAAAGGATCTATAGTGGCTATAAATGTATTATTTAGCAGAATAGCGTACCCATTTTGTTTTGTTTGCCCATAGACAAATTATCATTAAAAAAAAAATTCTTGCCCATGTTCTAGCTACTTAAGAAACTTATTCTAATCATTTAAGAAAACTGAGTTTCTCTCTCAAACTGTTTTCAATAAGACTGAATGCTCATTTGAGTACCTCAAAAGTGTTTTAAAAATAGAAATAAAGTCACAAGATAAGGATATGAGAGATCACTTCACTCATCAAGAATGATAGCAGGTACCCCTGGTATCAAGTGTGGCAGCAGGTAAAAGATCTGTTAGGGAGTGGCGTATAACAGATAAAGCTCTGGTCTGTCATGGGTAGCTTTACAATTCATTGATTTCAATGGTGCAGGGGTTGTTGGTTGTAGCTGTGTTTGTCTAAGGACATAGGCAGGCAAGGTTCTTTGGGTAGATGTGATATCTGTTTTTCCAACCACTTAGCTGGCCTAATAAAAGGTCTTTGCAAGCTTTGGGGAATAAGAACTCATCTTCAGGCATTGGGAGACTCTCTTGTTCTGACATGTACAACGCAGAAAAGAAGCTAAAAGTGTGACAAGAAGTCTGTGAAAATGACTTCTTGTCACACTTTTAGCTTCTTTTCTACCTTGGAGAACTCAATACTACAGCAGAGTCTCTCAAGCTTACTCCCCACCATTGTCTTCCAAACTTCCACCTATTTACACTTTCACAGACTTCTTGTCACTTGTAGCTTCTTTTCTGCCTTGTACACCAATCTCCCAATGTCTCCCAATGCCTGAAGAGCGTTCATGTCTGACAGCTTGCAAAGTCATTTTTTTTCCCAATCAATTAGTCAGTCTAAAAGATATCACATGTATCCAAAGAACCTTGCCTGCTTTAATTTCAATAGGACTTAAACAGGATTTCAGTAGGATTTAAATGGTAATAAGCTGATGGAGAACAGGTTTAGGTTAGAGATCAGAAGGCAATATTTTACAGTTAGGATGGCCAGAATCTGGAACCAACTTCCCAGGGAGGTGGTTCTTGCCCCTACCGTAGGCAAATTCAAGAGGAGGTTGGACAATCACCTGTCTGGGGTCTTGTGAACCCAGCATTCATTCTTGCCTGTGGCAAGGGGTCAGGCTAGATGAACTGTTCAGGTCCCTCCTGATCCTAGCTACTATGAAACTATGAAACTTTTCCAGCTTTAAACTTACTAAGTATAGTTTCTTTTTTTAGGCCTTGTTAAAAGACCACTGAGTAAACAGAAGGATCTCTATTTATTTAAGTGGTTTTAGATTAGTTTTGGTATTGTCATAGGTCACAGGCATCATTTTCAAGGTTGGGCAACCATAACTGGGCTCCCACATCCAAATTCAGGCACAAAAATAAAAAGGAACTGACTTACAAAGGTCCTGAGGAGCCACTGATGTTGATGGGTTACAAAACTGGCCCTATCGAATTACAGCATAGCATTTTCATTGCTTTGCTGTTGTGTCAGTTTCATTAAAAATTAAATGCAGTACAAAAACCTCTCCAATGCATCTTTGGAATGCAGAGGACAGCATGTTACAAAATAAAAGCTCCTAAAGTGTTTCACATTTTATTCGTTTTATAAATGTTTTAAAACACTGTAAAGGATGATGTGCAATCCCAGCTTGTGAAAATTTTGCCACGAGCAGAAGATATGGAGAATGCTGTAAGAAAGTTGATATAAAGTAATCTATTAATTATTATTAATTATTTAAAATGTTATAAAAAGTTCCCCCACTCACCCCCGCTGCGATGCTCTGCATGCCGAGTGAGCAATTAAAATATAATATGGTTAACCATAAAATAGAGAGAGAAAAAACTAAATAAAATATTTAAAAGCCAAGCAAAGTGGCATTGTTAACAAATCTCTTTTACTCGCTAAATGAGAGATGCCCTGAAATTTAGCCAACTGACAACTCATGCATAGCAATTTTCTCTTCCTACCTGTAGGGCTCCTCTCTTCCAAAAATCTCATTTCAGTGGGGTACAATGACAAATGTCTCTTTCTCAGTTGACTATATAGATCCATAGCTAATTTGTCAAGAAGAGAAAAGAATGCTCCAAATAAGACCCGAGTGAAGAATTCTAACTATTGCCCACATTCGGCAAGGTTTTATATGCAAGATGGTTTCATGATTTTTGAGAAAACATATATAAAAAGCAGAAAAAAAGGTAAGAACTAGGGCTGTGCGAAGCAGCCCTCTTTCATTTCAACTTGCATTTAGACATTTTGATGGAACAACATTTTGTTTTGAATCAAAACCACTGTGCCGTTTCTTTTTGTCAAAACAGTTTCGTTGTTTTGACGTTTCACCCATAGGCTATACCGGGGAACCTCAAAACAGCCTATTTGCCATTTCTGGCCTGATTTGGATGAAACTTGTAGAAATGGTAGCCCCTTCTGAGGGCACAAAGTCTGCCAATTTTCAAGGAGATAGGTACTTGGGTTTCAGGAAAACTGCACCTCAAGCTTCACATAGGCAAACCTCGAAACATGGGTGACACTGTGTTAAGGCACAGCAGGGTGAAAGCTGCAGGCCCTGATGAGGCCACAAAGCGTGCCTGCCCCCCTCTGCAGGGGCTTCTGGGTTCTGGGGCCTCTGGCTGCTGTCAGGCAAAACTCTTGATATGGGTTCTTGTGGGACTGTGTCTGCCTTAGGGCACAGGGGGGTGAAAATTGCTGGCCTGCTAGGCCCTGCCACAGCCACAATGCCTGTTAACCGTCAATGAGTTGGGGGAAAGGGGAGTCTGAGTTCTGTGGCCCCGCACCTTTAACTGCTGACAGGCAAAACTCATGACGTGGGTGGGTGACACTGTGTGCGTGTTAAGGTGCGCCTCACTCAACTGACACCAAGGCAGAAAGCAGGGCGGTTCAAACAATGCTGCCTTTTAGGCAGTTTTTCCATCTCTCCCCCAGAGCACTGGGATTGGAAGGGACCTCAGGAAAGGATGACAGTCACTGGCCAGCTACACAGTCAATAATGAAAGCAGACCTTCCACCCCCCCTTCTCCCTTCCTCTCTCTCTTTACTTTAGCTTCCATTTCCCTGCAGGCAAGCCCTAGCTTTGAAACTCGAAATGTATCAGCTTGCCTTGTTAAGTTCTGAGGCTGTTTTGAAGCTCTCTATTTTGTTTCAATGTCACTGTTTTGAACTCGAAATGGGTTGAAACGAAACTGCCGGTGAAATTTCTCACCGCTGTAGTAAGAACATATTGAAACATCCTCATGATAGCATCAAGTAAAAGAACACTATTGATCAGAATCTGGAAGTGAACAAATGATAGACACATGGGACGGATTTCAGCATTAAGTCACAACATTTTTTTATACATAAAACAGTAGAGAGGCACCCCCCATTTTTCCATGAGAGGCTGTTCCTAATATGGGTTAAAGGATACACCAAAAGGGTAACTTTGACTAGTTCCTCCTCAACCTATTCCTGACCTCCTGCCACTTCAAAAAATTGGCAAGATATTAATTAGAGGCCACCAGGTTTAGGGACAACTCCACAAAGATTTCTCTCTCTCCCTTTTATGTGCACACAGTTCACTAGTGCAGCTTCTGTCTAGCTGTCAGTTAGCTTTTCTTCACACCAAACAGTTGCTGAAAATTTCAACAGTTTTACCTTTCTAAGATTAGCACTACTGCAATCTTCTTGCTGTTAACTCAGTTGTGCCTGCATGTTTCAGCAAAGGTTTAAAAAGAGAGTGAGACTGCAACCTATTTGGGTTTAACTAGAAAAAGTTAAGTCAGTGTGAGCTGTCCACCTCCATGAACTTTTTTAGTAACATATGCTAAGCCCTGCTTACTGGCATCTGCCTATGCCACTTAAAATTCTCGTACTGTGCTGAGATATACAAGACAGTATTGTAGACTTCTTAGCAGTAAACAAATCATAGCCCTTCTAAGAAAAATCAGTCTTCAGTGCATCATGGGACAGATTGCCATTCTTTAATAATCCTAAGGGTAGGAGCTATTTCAGCCTATCGTTGTGGACATGTGTTGGATGAGCCTGCTGCATTATTTTCTATGTTTGTAGCAATGGAGAGGGAAGGCAGGGTATAAAACCAAATAGAGATGTTTTTTCAAAGCTTGGGTGACCTTAAAATGCCTGTGTTAGAATGCTTGTGCCAATCATTTTGCCCCCTCTTCTCCCTATTGCCAACAAGACAGCAAATTCCCTACGGAAGAGGCAAGCCTAGTCTCCCACATTTCCCCACTTAATGCAACTCTAAACATATTTGGCTTTTGTCCTCTCTGCTATCCCCTCAAATTTATCATTACCAAATGTGGTGTTGAAAGAGTATTTTCAGAGCCTGTAATGAAGGCATCTACAACTTGTGGTTGTCTGGCAACCCAAATCCCTTTTTCTCTCATGGTACTCATGAGAACACCCATGAGGTATCAACATAAAAACCATTCAAGTACTAATGTACTGAGGTCCACAGGTCAGAGCTGAATGTCCTTTCCTTGCAATCAGGCAGCTAGACAAACAGGAAAGAGTCTACTCCACATTTCTTCCCAGAAGCCAAGAAGGGGGGGCAATTGCATTGAATGGAATTTCATTGTGGGGGGCAAGGGAGGGACAAAGCATACATGCACAGTAATCATACGGCCACAGTTCTTGGGACCAGAACCTCATGGTGTAATGCAGGGTAGCTATACTGACTGAGGATTTGGCATTGAAACATCAGCTCTCTCATGCGTTGTCCTTGAAGACATAACATCAATGTGCCATAACACAAACATCCTAACGGACTCCCATGACATCATTGACACTTTGTGGCCCTCAGTACCTCCAATCATTAGCGAAATGTTTGTCAGGTTCAAGACTAGCTACTTTGATGTTATATCTGGAATTACCACATCTGAAAATTAGCATGTTTCAGCAGGTGCTGCAGTGGTCCATGTCTACTTGATAGTCCTGTTCAATACAAGCCCAAAAATCATGAGAGGATGTCACTTTTTGACTGCTATCAGATCTCAGAGAGTGCAGGCTACTATCTATTTAGATAAACATCCTCATGGCAGCAACCTCTACACAGAGAATGATGCGACATGATTCATAGTCGGTAGGGTTGGAAGGGACCTTGCAGATCTTCTAGTCCAACCCCTTGTCCTGGGCAGGAGAGAAAACTGAGCTCAAATGACCCCAGTTAGGTAATCATCAAGCCTCCTCTTAAAGACCCCCAAGGTAGGAGCAAGCACCACTTCCCTTCGAAGTTGGTTCCAGATCCTAGCTGCCCTGACTGTGAAGTAGTGCTTTCTAATGTCTAGTATGAACCTACTGTCTAAGAACTTATGGCTATTATTCCTTATTACTCCAGGAGGTGCTCGGGGGAACAAGGTCTCTTCCATTCCCCTTCACTCCCTGCTAGTAAGTTCATAGATGGCCACCAGGTCCCCTCTCAGCCTTCTCTTGTGAAGGCTGAACACGTTAACATCCCGTAGCCTCTCCTTGTAGGGTCTGCCCTGCTGACTCAGATCATGCGGGTGGCCCTCCTCTGGACCCTTTCCATGCTATCCACATCCCTCCTGAAGTGTGGCACCCAGAACTGGATGCAGTACTCCAGCTGCAGCCTGACCAGTGTCACAGAGGGGGAGGATCACCTCCTTGGTCCTGCTTGTCGTACATCCACAGATGCATCACAAGGTGTGGTTAGCCTTACTGACCGTGCTCTTGCATTGTTGGCCCACGTTCATCTTGGCGTCAACGGTGACTCCAAGATCTCTTTCTACCACTGTGCTTTCTAGAAGAGAGTTCCTCAGCCTATAGGCATGCTGCTTGTTCTTACTGCCCAAGTGCAGCACCCTTCACTTGTCAGTATTAAATCTCATCCTATTCTCATTTGCCCATTCCTGGAGCCTGTCCTGGTCCAGCTGGAGCCTGTCCCTCCCTTCTAGCATTCCCACCTCACCCCAAATCTTGGTGTCCATGAATTTAAACAGGGTGCTGATGAAGATCAGCCTGAACACTTTTACTGTGGAACCTAGTTAGATATTGGAAAATTACAGGATAATTAAGTAAACCAGTTGATCAGGATAATGCCATTAAAAAGAAATATGGTAACATCTTTTTATTTTGCATTCATTTTTTTTTTTTATTTCCCCCTCCACACACTAGATCTCTGTAAAAAAATTTCAGCTTGTACACTGCAATGCAAGTCCAAAATTGGGATCCTCAACACACTCACCCCACCTAACAGTTAAACCCTGGGAGGAGTCTATGTTTGCCTTTATTGCTGTGTAAGGGAGCAGTAAGTAGAAGCCAATCCTCTCTTCTCAAGTGAGTATCTGAGCCACTAAGCTTTAACGTCATGGTCCTGCTGTCTGGCTCCATGAATATATATAAAATTCCATATAAAAATAGAACAGATTTAGCAAGATAAAATGAGAGCTACCCCACCTCAACTACAGAATAACACATGGCTTGGCACTAGGGCTTTCAGAGGGATATGGGTTCAAATTCTCTTAAACAGAGGAGAAAACTCAAAGGTTTCCCACACCCTAGATGAATACTTTGACTACTTAGCTATTAGATAAAAGTAGATCCAGGGGCAGCAAAGCAGCTCTTTTCCCCTCTTCAAAGGAAAGGAACTACCCCTACTCAGCCTTAGAGACACCTACCTCCAGGAAAGGGTTCATGGCTGAAAACTCCTATGTATGTATACACACCTCTATATATATATCAAACTAAGCTTGATATATTTTGTTGTGGATCACTTAATTTAAGTAGCTAATTCATCCCTCGGACAGAGAGCTTGGACACTTAACTTTGTTGCTGTGAATTTAATGACATGGCTAAGAGCTGACAAGTTAATGACAGCTAAATCCCTTTCTGGATCAAGCCCTAAGGGCCAGATCCAAATCTCACTGATGTCAATTAAACACTAGCACTTAATTCAATGAGTTTATGGATGTTTTATGTCATGTATTTGTATAAAGGTGTTATTTTTCCTGCAATTGAAGGCATTTCTAAAATGAATAAATAGAAGCATCTTAGAAGAAAACTCTAATGATCTATCACTTATGGTTATTAAACATGTCAACTCATTTCACATAGTAGTTCTTTGAAATAATATGGGTTACACATGTTAATTTATATTGTGTCACCAATTATAACCATTATAGATGCATTTTGTATATCAGAGAGGGGTAAGACTATCTACCTCCATTGCGGGTACCAGGTACACTGAAAAAAACAACAAAATGAAAAACACCACAACTGTTTTATCAAATGTTCCAAGTTTCAGTGAAATCAATGGCAAAACTCCTAGGAATGTAGATGTGGCTAAGATTTCTTCCTCCAAGTGCCTCTCTCTTCATGGATGGGTTTGAAACTCTAGGGAGAACTTGGAATTCCTACATTCCTTCCCAGTTTATGGACTCTGATCATTGTTTTTTTTTGTGAGATATGGAAGGGGTCAACAGCTTCCTCCTCAAGTCTAACTCTGAAACAACTTTAGAATGCAAGAAGTGCCATACTGGATCAGACCAGTAGTCCATCTTTCCCATCATTCCATCTCTAACAGCAACAGAAGTGGATGGTAGAGGAAGAGCTAAAATTAAATCAGGTAGAATGGCTACTCATGTGACACCTTGTAGTGATGTATCATCTAAACTCAATTCATGTTTTGGATATCAAAGCTCAATACACAGGATCTAGCTACTACATAACAACTTAAGGAGCATCAATTAGCACCTACAACACCAGGCTAAGGAGAGGAAAGAATCAATACAGACAATCAACTGCCCCAAGACAGACACAGTCTTGGCACAAGTTTTGTCTGTCAGCAGCTAGGGGTGCTGGGTCCCAGAGCCCTCCCTGCACCAATCTCCTTGACAGCTGGCAGGCCTCACAGCATGGGCCTCCATCCCTTCAGCTGTCACCCCACTGTGCCTTAACACACGCAGTGTCACCCATGGCATGAGTTTTGCTTGTCCACAGCTTGAGGTGCAGTTCCCCGCAAAACCTCTGCACCAATCTCCTTGAAACTTGGCAGGGTTTGTGGCCTCAGTAAGAGCCACCCTCTCTGCAGTTTTCAGTCCACTGTGGTGTGACACACAGCTGTGACATGAGTTTGGCTTTCAAGAATTTGGCGTACAGTTACCCCCAAACCCCTGCACTGACATTCTTGAAACTTGGCAGTTTTCATATTCTCAGCAGAGGCTAGCACCATTCCTGTAAGTTTCATCTAAATCAGACAAGAAACAAAGTTATAGATATTTTATTGATTCCCCATTAGACCCTATGGCCGGATCTCCAAGTGGCTTCCGAGCCACTTTGGTGGGATCGAGGTAGAAACCTAATCCGGAGCTCCGCATCAGATCGCAGCCATCCGAAGTGGCTGAATCCAAAGTCAGATTGGTTAACGTCAATGCTGTTAACCAATAAAGCCAATCCAGCCGGGAGATTCGGCATGCTGGCACCCTGCAGCCTTACACTCTGATGGGTGCCCTGGACAGAACACAGCTGTGATGTCACAGTGTAAGCCGTCACAGACTCACACAGGAGTCCTGCACTATGGTGCCCCCTAAGGGTTTGGCTGTGCTGTGGAAAACTATAGACAGTAGCTCTACCCTTCACCACAGAGGACCTTCCCTGCCTGGAGATCACTACTCTCCATGATCCCCTCACAAAGTGTGCACTCCAAACAGAACAGCCACACATGGGAATCGACACCACCAAGGATGCACACAAACACACTCTCCAGCCTGAACTCTCACACCCACAAACTATCACTTACACATTTTAAACGGGTTCAGCACCATCTTATATACCTTCATTTCACATCATGCCACACTACTCGTGGCTGTCCAATCACTTCAAGTTGCCCCCTGCCTATCATACATATCACAAACTAGATCCATGACATGTTGCCATACTTCTGTCTATCAAAACTATGCTTTAGCAATGCCTCAGAAGAGGCATTCTTGTTTCCCCACCAGTCACTCAAACACTATCACGCATACTTGCGTTCCCAAGGTGAGTCACCAGTTCATAAGGTGATATATACATTGCAGAAAGCTCTTCAAGGGGGATACCACTGCTCATGTGCACAGCTCCAAGGGCAGCAAACAAATCCATCATCTACAGAACAATGGAACCTTTAATCTTTGATTGGCCCTAGGCATTGCCGCAATACAAATATACAAAGTGTGGTCTTCTGAAAACCATTGCTCTTGAATTCATGAGCTTACATGAAAATTTCAGCTTTCATCATCATCAAAAAGGAGTCATTTCTTAGAAATCATGAGTACTAGAAAAAGGTTGAAAATATGAATCTTAAAACCCTCAAATCAGGAGGTAAGAGCTCCAATTTATAACTATTTACAGTCTCATGATTTTTGAGCTAATCCCAACATTTGAAAAGTTCTGGATTGTTATTTTCGAGGACCTGAGCCTGGCCATGCTGAATAAATATTAGACATTACTGGGTTAGCTTAATTTGAAACTTATAACAAGATGATAACATGAAGTGGCAGATGTAGAGATACAGACTTCAATCCTGAAAATGTTATCATGTATATGAATTTTCTGCGTTGGAATAGTCCCATTATAGTCCAGAGCGAAGGGTGATATTCAGATTATCTAGAGATTCTTCCAAGCCACAGAATGTACTTGTATCCTTTCAGAATCAGGTCCATTAATAGGATATTTTCCTGGTAATGTTTGCCTTTGACATCACATGAAAAAATGGAATTCATTTATAATATATTAAGTTCTCTTTTAAATATTTTTAATTTGTTTTATATAAAGAAATATATAGTTCTGTTTATAAGCATTCTGTCTGACCTTTTCTTGTCTTTCTGTATTCTTATACGAGCTGTTACATAACACTCCCAGTGGATTAAAATTACAAAGAACAACCACATCCAAAATGTTTTGTTATTTAACTGCTTTCACAGAGTGTAGAAGTTTGATTGTGTTTTAACACTAACAATGGCACTCAAGAATTTTTAAAAGACTTCCTATTCAGCTTAAAAATAAAAGTTTAGGGTTTTGCTAATTAATTTCCCAAGCCTATTTAATACAAAACAAAACAAAAAAACACTTCTGCTTTTAAGTCAGAAGGTTAAAAGAAAGGTAGGAAAAAATCTAGTAGCAAAATAACTCCTTTATTACTATACTAACCTCTAATTTCACCTGCTGAGACAGCTAGCATTTGTCACCCTCAAGCAGTTTTTACATTTGAGTTTTTTGTACTATGGTTTTAGGGTCATAATTATACAACAGCTTATGCACAATGTATGTATGATCATTTTGAAGGTTTAATTTGATAGCTATGGAGCTAGGTATAATTATATTTAAAAAGGTATTTGTTCTTATGAATTAAGGTTCAATGCAGATATTCAAGGGCAGAACATAAATAGAACATTTATAAAATCATCATCATAAAAAGTTTCAATTATATTTTGATATGAGCAAAAATATTCTTTGTTTTGCCACACAATTGCTCTCCATATTCATAATCAAGGCTTCAGTTCTTCAACACAAACACGTGAGAAAGTTACTTCACGCAAATAGTCCTGGCCAAGGTAGCTGTGTTTACATTTTCTACTTCATTTATATGATGTTGCAAGTTCCCTTAAATTTCTTAAGCTTCAAATGAATGCTTCTCCATACCCTAAGAAACTTAGGATGGTTCTCCTTTGCTTTTGGTGTCTCCTAATGGATACCTAAACCCTATGGTTGTGTGATATATATGTATATTCATATTCAAGGATGACACTGTTCTGCCTTGCATTAGAGAGGTTAAAAAAAAATACTGGGCAACATAGAGGTTTAGTCTAAAACTACTGAAACATCCATCCTTCTGTATTACACATCCAATAGAAAGTGTACCTTAGAGGAGTTTGTGCAGTCTACACATCACTCTTTACTTCAGTCTGACATAGAATTATAGCCATTTTGGATATTGCTGGCTTTAAGAATATCAGTACCAAAATGTATGCAATTTAAAGGAGTGTAGAATTATATTTTGATAGAAATACTATTCATGTGACAATTATGTATACAACTACCCCTCATATATTCACTACAATACCATTTCAGCCACTTTGTATTGGAGCATTAAAATACATAAATAAAATCAAATGTTGGCAGTAGAAAAGGTGATAAGAGAGATTGCACTTGTGCTGAAAAGAAGCTCCATTTCTAGAGGGCCACGTGGAAGATCAACTTAATTAAGAGGTAGCATATTCAATATTTTGTAGTTTTCCAGAACACAAGAGACAAACTATACTAATAAAACTTTCAGAGGGGTAGATTGATTTATTTGCAATTTCTGTGAACACTTATGTTAATATGATGAACCAAATTAATGGACTTTTAACAGTCTAACATAGTCAGCACTTAAAAGTTTATCCTCATCCCCAAATAGTGAAATATTATTTAAATAAAACTCATTCATATTACTTGTTAATATCACTAAAGGGGAAATTAGTTAGATACACAGATTTGTTCATTTTCAGTAAGAACACGGATGAAAGGGTCCCAATGTACAAAGCTTAAATTAACAGCATATATCTGTAAATTTTTTAATGGTCCCTTTAAACATCCACTAATTTTCGTTAATGAATTTGGAAATTTTCCTGATTGATCACTAATTACACATGAACTGCAATATTAGATTAGTGATGGTATTTCTTGGACAAAAGGAAATTGAAATCTCAAGGTTAGTTTTCTTACAGCAAGCCAAATATTCCCTGGTGTTCTTCAGCACCATTTGCACTTTAATTAACATTGTGGCTGCGTGCCACTAGTTACCAAACCTTGTCTTTTGTCCATTCACCCACTTACTGAACCTTTGTATGAATATTTCATTTTTAGCCTGAAAGTTTGTTTCCTATGAAAGTTTTAATCACTGTACACTACAAAGCTAGGTATGCAAGTTTTAAATGTAATATTAATTGCAGGGGGCGGAGGGGAGAATAATACAGAGAAGAGAGTTTGCAGTTAAATATTTGAGCACAAGATATAAAAACTGAACAAAAATATTTTACAGTTACCATTTCAACAAAGCTACTTTTAGAACTGACAAGAGCATTAAAGGTTCCAATAGTCAAAAGCTCCAAGGATAAAGTTCTATTGGAAGATACTCATTATAATTTGCTCCATTTGATTTCTCCTTCTATGATAGCTTGAGACTCCAAATTTGCTTCTTCAATTGAATTTTCTTCCTTTAGTTAGCCCTATTCTAAATAAGCTGTTTGCTATGAGGGCAAATCATCATTCAAACCCTAGATTTTTAAGCTGAACTGTCAAACAGCAGTACAACATGGTCCAATGTATTCATCTGCACATTAGGACATTGAAAGGTCTTTCTACTTTGATCATCAGCATTCTATAAGATCAGCCTTGGACAGCAGTTCCCAGACTCTGACAGATCGCACACCACCAATTTAAAACAATACAACCTTAAGTACCACCAGCAAATTTTTGTCATAAAAAGTAATTATAATAAATCTGTTAACAGGTACCACTGACAAGTTGTCTGTGTATCGCTGGTGGTACCATACCACAGAATGATATCTGCTGAACTAGGAGATACCTACTGGATACAGGTCCTGATTTCCACTTGGCAGGGAGGCAGCTGCCCAGCAGCTGAGATAGCTCTCCTCCACCCCACAGATTGGGACCAGCCCTAAACTGAACTACACCTGTTGACCATGTCCAGACAAGTGTGGACATTTGGTTCCCTGGGGACAAGTAGCAGTCTTGTCCCTGGAGAATGCCCATGCCACCCTAGAGACCTTCCAGGGCTGCAGCAGTGGTGATTCTGCCGGGCAAAGCCTATACACCTTGCAGGTGTAGACATGCCCACTAAGCACAGAACACCAGGTGAGCTAGTTTTTAATGTGGGAAAAGATATGCTAAATGCAGGGCAGCTTCCTGCATAGTTTTTATTATTACTACTATTTATAAATAGCATATATCGAATCTGCTTAGTCACATATAGGTAAACCTCAGTCAGTTAGGGTTAAAAAAGCAGGTAAAAAATGACTCTACAGCTTTGTTAACAACCAGTTTTAGAAGCTTACAAATCAGACTTGATTGGATGCTGGAGGCCCATTTGCATGCAGCATATACCCTTTTTGTCTTTTCTTGTCCTGAATTAGGATATCCAAACACTGGATTCTTGCATCCTCTTCAGTTTTGAAATGAATAATATGGTTTAGATCTAATCAAGATCTGTGATAGTGCAGAAAAATGGAAGATCTTTGACAAATACAATAGGAAACTAACAGAATTATCATCCACCAAAATTTATCGTTAAGGGGGTGAATGAATATGTATTATACATCTTTGGATATGACACTATAATCTCCACAATGGGGGCTGGCCTTACCTGTCATGTAAGACAATAGAAAGGAAATAAATGCATTCAAATTACCATTGTAGAGACTAGGCAGTGTTAAAGACAATGCCAGCACTCTATTCTTAGTAATAAGAACACATGAAAGACAAGTCCAAAGAGACATTTTGTATATAGTACTCAAATCCAACTATTGAAGAGCATGAGGGAGTTTGATGTCAGCGTGTTTTAGTGCTGGTATCAAACATTTGCCTATCCCAAGTTCTAGTTTATGAATGTTTAGCAACTTCTGTCACCCCCTATTAAGGTTCATTTTACTGCATTTGATTTTTCTGATTGTTTCTGAATCATACTGGAGTTAGGCTTTGATTAATTTGAAACGATTAACTGCTTTCAGCACTGCTTAACTTACAGTTGTACAACCACAGGCTATGCTCTTATTAAATCTTAGGCAAGAAAGGTTAGGCCTGGTCACTTCTTGGATGTGAAATCTTCCAAATAAACTCAGTGGTTAGAGCAGAGTAGAATCAGCAATTCAAAATGTAAAGCTGTTCTTGAATTCAGAACAGCAGAGTTTCCTTCGTATGCTCATAGGGAGCACTGTGCTACCGGAGATACTGACTTTCAAATACAAAAGTAGAATGATCTCCACCTAAAATCATGAAATACATTGGCTTTTATGCCATTCTTTTTTCTGGCAAATGCTAGATAATCCAAGTTTGTAGTTGCTCATATACTAATTAGTTTTATGTTTCCAATACCATGTCATCCGAGTGTTGCTGGGTAAAATTTTTAAGCATTAAACTGACAATAGGCAGCATGCATATTCCCAGATGTTGTATCATCTGAAAAAAACATAATAAATAATTAAATGCAGCCACAGAATCAAGCAAATGCTTGACCAAGAAGTGATGCCTTTTGAATGATGCATTTTGAATGTTAGCAATCTCAGGCAGTGGTGAACAACACAAAGAACTCATTCAGTGTCAGGGAGTTCAGCTATAAAAATACTCCATCTTTACTGTGTGTGAACCTGACTATTTCCTTCCCAACTTTCACAGAGAGGATCCTAGAGGATCAGCATCAGACTGTGGTCACTCATGTAGAAAGCCCAATGTCTTTGCCAGGCAGGTATCCACAGAATCATGTTCAATACTTATAGTCAATGCCTTTGACACCTGCATTTAAGGGGAAATGAAATTCCTAACAAAAAGGTATTACAGTCTGTTTTCCAGAGTCTTCTGGGAGAGTAAGTAGTCCTAACTCCTTACCTGACACATTTTCCTATTGCTTGAAGCAGACACAGGGACCTTCTGCCACATTTATGAAAGACAGAACATGGTACTATGAAGATGCCCTGCCTCAGAAAGGATAAAGATGCAAATTGATAGTATCTGGTCTACGTAAAAGAAGGGTACACTTTTGGCCTGTTACCGCTATGTGACTATTCATTCATTTCCCAGCTCCCATAGACTTGATATTAATGAGCCTTAGATACAAACCTCCACCCAGACTAACCATACTAGCAGATCTTTGAATAATGCTCATTGGAGCCAACTACTAGAACATTATGTTAGACCTGTGGAGGAACATAACTCCAGTGAAATGTAAGAGAGCTTGCTGAGAGAGACTGCAATTCCCACATAAAGGAAGTGTTCAGCCAAAACCATAGGCTCATCTGTTGAATCTTCAATCTGCACTCAAGTGTGGTTGGGTAGAAGAAACTTCTAATGATTCAGTCACTAGCTGTTAAGAGCATTACCCTGAGTAATGACAAGGAAACTAAGCTTGGTATATTAGGAGCTTTCAGTGGAGCTGCTGAATTTGCAATGCACTTAAAATACCTTTTAAAATTGACAGTTGCTTCTAAACTTTTAGTTTGTCTGCTAAAGTAGATCACTCCAATTATAAAACAAATATTCTGTTACAAAGATTAAAGCTACCCTGCTGACCTTAAACCTTTTTCCGGGTTTAAGTTATAGTCACAAAGAGATTTAAGACCCAACACTTTTTACTTTGATCTTCCGAGATATATATCTATACTCCAGACACTACATAGGAACCTACATAGTCAGATATATGATAAATTAGTTGACATATTTGGCATAGCTCCATAAGAACTGTGTAGATTCCCCCCGAGAGGATCTGGTTTATAGCATATTTAAATTCTGGGCATTTCATTATTTTTTTGAGATATTGAATCAGCTAATACATTAGCTTTTGGGCAATCCTCCCCCCACTCCCATGGGATGCTCCACCACTTCACCAGTCTGAGATCACTAGCCACACTTGCTACACATCCATAAATGAAAATAGTTCTTTAGTTACATAAAACACTCAAGAGACACTAGATGGGTATGGGAAGACCTACATTTTCTTAAATGAGTTTGTCTTCACTATGGCACACATGCAGCCTAACTTAAATGGAACTTAAGTGGTATGTATGTCTTGAGCAACTCTCTCCCAGGGGACTCTCTCCAATTTCTGACCAGTCTTTAAAGAAAAATATTATGGAGACTTTTGCTCTGTTGGTGCAAAAGTCTACGCTTTACTATATCTACACATACATGCACACACACATGCACACTACATGTATAAGTTTCTTCTGCTTTTTTTGCGGGGGTAGGTACATTTCAAGTTACATTAGAAAAAAAATGTAAGGCATAAGAGGTTTTGATCCATTAAAATTTATTTGTGAAAATTTAATTTTCAGGGGGTAGTGAAACCCAGGACATACCCAAATATCCAGAATTATCAATGAATCACATCTGCAGATGCATGTGTGTATATATCCAGGTATTCAGAACATACTCATCACCTTAACTCAAGAGAAATCTTTTTTTTCTTGAGCATATTAATCCAGACATTTAAATTTTTCAAGGAGGTATGGACAAGTTTATTCAGTTTGAGAGCCAAACCAAACTCTTACTCCAAATACAAATTGCAGCAGAGGAAGTTAGGTTAGATATTGGGAAACATTCGCACTACAAGGGTAGTTAAGCACTGGAACTAGCTACCCAGAGGATGTGGAATCCCCATCTTCAGAGGTTTTTAAGACCCAGGTAGATAAAGCCTTGTCTGGGTGGTATGGGTCCTGCTTTGAGCAGGGGGTTAGACTAGGTGACCTCTTAGGTCCATTCCAACCCTAATTTTCTATGGTTCAATGAAATTCCAACACAGCTTTGCATGTGCCTCTGTACTCCCTGCTTCTGAGACTAAATGGCAAAAGGCTAAAAATACACTTGTATCCCAGAATAAAAGAAGGCAGAAAGAAACCTGAAAAGCTAAGAAAACAAGTTCTTGTGAAAGTTTCAACCTAATTTTGCAAGCACATAAGGTGTGAATAGATTAAATGAAGTTTTTATATAGCTTTCCAGATAAGGAAATAGAAACACTGAAGCTTAGAGGTATAAAGTATCATTTATTGTGTCCCCCCCACAATTAGCATGGGAAAAAGCCCCTCGTTTACTATTACAAGTGAAGAAATCTCACTAAATACAGAACTTATGATTAAAAGTTGCCAAAAGCAGCATGTGCTTAGTACTGGAAACCAACTGTGAAGTTGATTAAATGCAGTCGATACTTAACTTCACTATAAAACACATGGGCCATAGTGGGCAAACATGCTGATAGGAACCTACAACTTTTTGGGCTTTTTTTGAAATGTCACGTTTGGGGCCAAATCAATTCTGAATTCTATCTAGTGAGTAGAGCTCAGTCATTCAAAGATGTGTTTATGAAACACTTGTGGTAAAACTTGCAGCAATTAAAAAAAAAGAAGTAATGTGCATCAATATTAGATAAACTAAATGCATAGGTACTATATATGTAGTGCTACAGCCATGTTTAATTTCAAGGTTATTGTTTTCAGATTTGTTCCTCATGTCCATGTGCTCAGGGAGAATGGGGTCTGACCATAAGGATGGGGAGAAGGAGCTGCCAGGGGAAAACATTGTGGGGAAGTAGAGAACAAAGGGCTACTTGTACCCTCCAGATTTATTTCCCCTGCTGTAGCATTGGGAGGGGGACAAATTGAAGGAAAACCTCCAAAAGTTAGATTCTATACCTACAGCAAAGTTATAAATTTTGCAGATATAGAACTTAATGATTGGGGGGGGGGGTGGATCATCTTATAAGTCACAGCCATCTTCTATTCTAATAAATACAGTGTTAGGCATCTCTGTGGTCCTTGGGTATCCAAATGCGATATATTGGAAAATACTGGAGTTCTTGAAACCTGTAACATAAAAAGGTGGGGAGATCTATTTTTTGTGACCTAGTATTAAGGCTAACACATAGTTGTGCTAGAACCATGCTGTTCCACCTGGAATTGCACTGTTTGCCCACCAACTAAAGTTTCTGATCTATAATGTGTAGTAAAGGACAGTGAATGTATATTTCTATCTGGGAGAAAATTGCAGAAATTATCAGTCTACATATTTTAGTACATAAATTAGTACTACCTGACAAAGCATAATTTTTGTCTTATAATTTAATTAGTACAATACTAGTTGTAATCCTGGAAAAGGAAAACAACCAACCAACCAAAAAGGTATGGGGTTTGTTTGTTTCTTTAAGTGGCAAGTCTGGCCAGGAACATGACCATCGGTCTTATCTAGCATGAAAGTTTGTGTGTTCTTGTATAGGGAACATGCAACATGCATTCCTTAGCAAGTTCACAAATGCCTCTGTGCTTGAATCAGAGCCACTGATTGGCGCAGAAGATAAATTTGGAAGAATATTTGAACAGCTGCAGCAACAAAATTTGGGACAGAAAAGAGATCAGTTAGATGCCTGATAAGTGGAGTACCGTTTCACTTGGCTCAAGTTCTTTGGGGGCTGGGGGGGAAAGAGGGGTGAAGGAGAGGGGAAAAAAACAACCTGTTCTACTTTTACAGCATGCCTTTATCTTAGCCTTTTCTAGGTCACAAAAACAGATCCATCCACATTTCATGTTAATAGAGTTTCAAGGACTCTCACAGGGCAAAGACTCATGTTTAGATGGCCAAGCACCATATAGATGCCTAATAATTGGAATAGGATCTGATTATTTAAATCAAGATGGTGTTATAGCATCTGATAGGATCCACCACTGGAGCATGACTGTGGAGCTCCCTAGTACACATTATGACCCTATCTTGCCCCACTGGCAGCTCAGGCCACCCCCCTATGCTTTCCTTCCATGTCTGGATGTCTAAATTAGAAATGTAGGAAGCTGCCCACAGGGACCAGAGTAAGCCTTGAGTACCATTTTCTGCCTTGCTCATCCCCATGGCAGCCATGTTTTGGCCCCAATCCTGAGCAAGACTTTTCTGCCTCTCTCAGCTCTGTGTCCCTGCCTCTGCCTCTCTCCTTGTCCCTGTACCCAGAGACCCTATCTCAGTGTTGTGAACCATGGATCTTTTAGCCAAAACCTCCATGTTTAGCAGGCATCCTTTGTTCTCTGCCAGCACTAATATTAACTCTGTTGGCCTTAAACATGTCCTCCCTGGTCTTGCTGCCATAGGGGCACTAATCACAGTCTCCAGCTGTTCCTGCACCTGCTCACATGTCTCAGAGGTCTTCCTCCATCATGCTTTCTCATTTGCCATGAGCTACAGGCCACATTACCCCTGGCTCTTACAGGGCTCTCCCTAACTGTAAACTGCTAGCCCTCACTGAACAACAGCCAGCCAGAGATGCATTTGTCCTTGCAGTTCCAACTCACCCCTGATGTTAGCAGGTCTTTATCCATTCGCTAGGCTCCTGACCCTGCCTTGGCTTCTTCCCATAAAGTCTCTTGGATCCCAGATCCTTGCAAGGCTCTATCTGGGCTTCATCCCCTTCTCTACTCCTTCACTAGCCCCATCTACCCATGCAGGCCACTAGGTCTAAGCTCCTTCTCTAGTCACTGGGTCCCTGGCTTCATTTCAGCTTTAGTGCATGCAGCCCATTGGGTCCCAGAACATAGCAAGCCTATCTGAGCTTCAAACTCTGAACCACTTGGCTTCAGCCCACCAGGGTGGAGCATCTCCCAGACACCCAACCTGCAGCTTCCAAACCACTACAGGGAATATGAAGAGCTCTAACACAAAAGCACTTACCTTTGGCATGTATTCAACAACTTATTTCTCCTGCAGGATCAGGGCTAATCTAAGCCTCTAGCCCAAGGTTTAGGCTTGTATAGCCCTTTCTTCCCTGCTTATAGTTGCCTGACTTTCCATCTTCAGGACCAGGCTCAGGGCTTTCTTTTTTTCCTCTAATTAACAGGCTTATTGCCCTGGCTTGCTTCTTTACAATCTACACCTGCTACCTGTCTCTTCTGCCACAGCATTGTTGCTTTGCAGCTAGCATTGTAGCACTGTATTCACTGACTTATAATAGCAGGGGTAGTAGTCCCTCGCTATACAGCTTAGGACAAATTTGATTTTTGAAATTCCAAGGATAACAGGTTTGAGACGATATTAGTATTCTAGCAGTTGCTTATACAAAAGAATGTTGGGTAATACTAGGCTAGGAGGCTTTTTTTTTTAATCACCTCACCTACTGATGTCTTACTGGCAATTTAGTGGCCATCCATCATGTATCTGCCATGGTTATTCAGCAAGTCAGAACTGATAAGTTTAAATTATCTGCTGTCACTTGATAGGTATTTGCATGCATGTCATGCTTGAACAAATGCAAAATTAATTTGAAACCAAAGGGTATACTGTTGCCAACTGCTAACTATCAACTACAGAATAAGTTAAGTGTTCCCTAGTGATAAATATATGTTGGCAAACTTCTTGACTTACATCTTAATTATGGAATTAAAGCCATGTGTATTTTAGGCAAGAAATGTAGTAAACTGAATCGCGTACTTTGTTTTGCATCCTCAGTCATCATCGCTTCCACTCTCTCCCCCTCCTCCCCCTCTCCCCCTTTCTTCTACCATAGGACAAGTCAAACCCCAAAGTAACTCAAGAAATAGCAACAGCTTCTCTATACTGCAGTACTTATAAGCTCACCAGCATCAACAAGCACTTATACTCCACTCCCAACTATTAATACAGTACAGTCTATGGAAAATGAGTATGCAAAACATTGTCTGGCTTTTTTTGCTATACAAAAATAGCAATTCTTGATTACTGAGATACACTTTACGAGGAAAACCACCCAGCTAATAGTAGTTTTGGGGTAGTTGTCTGAATAAGGACTATAAACCTGATTCAGCCTCTATGAACTGTATCCATTTAACACCCATTTCAAGTACCTAATGTCAAAGCAAGTACATGCTCCAGTGAACAGATCTACAGGTACTTTGGAACAAAAACAAATCGAGAGTGACTGGCAGGGACAGAGTTCATAGCCTAGTGCCATAGACATTTTATATGTTTAAGACCCAAATCATTTTTTACATAAGTTCACTATAGAATTAAAAAAAAAAATAGAACCTGGGTGCTGAAGCATAAATGCTTTGATTCCAGAATTTCACACACAGTGAGAGGACACGGTCACAGTGTCTGAAAACCATGTTCCTATTTCTTAAAGAATGTTACCATGTAAGAGAACGAAAAGCATGTGTGGCACTAAATGCCTGCAATGCCTGACTTTTATATTTTTAATATGCTTAATGCAATTTCTCTGTTTCAAAAAAATTCTTAAAGTATCTGTACAAGAGTACATACATTTTCATGGTACTGATCTTTCATTGCAATCTAGAGAGCAATATGAAAGACCATTATGTAGAAAGAAACCCCATCTATCTGACACGACTGCGTCCAGCATAGCACATTTGGCAATACGCTGTAAAAAAAGCATCGTATTTTTGTTCTGTAGGGGTTTCCAAAGTATTGATTATGTATATTCAATTAAATAATTTTTGAAACACCTTTAAATTATTTTACTACAGTTGTGACTGAATGAACGGTTTGCTTTCAACAAATGAAAGATTTTGAAAGCCAGTGGTTTAAGATGCTTACAGAACTCAATATATCCAGATTAAGCTGTTAATTTAATTTCTCATTGATTTTACACACAGCGAGTGATTGAAACATTTGTTCAACAGATAATTCTGTAAAATGAAAAAAAATCATTTTTACTAAGTTTTTCCTCATAAATTAAAGTGGAAAAGAAATGACACTTTAACTGAAATAACTGCATGCACATGCCTGTTTTCACACTGCATCTCATAGCACGAGGGCAAGTGGATTTTATTTTTGTTAGATGTCAGTACTGCAATAACAATTTGAAAATACTCAGGAGATATATTTTCATTGAATAAAGGAACAGTTCTTTGGATTTTAAAGTGACAATCAAGAAATCCTGAATCTGGTACTGGTTGACAGTAGAACATCAATGGCTCGTAAACAAAAGTTTTAGGACATGAACAGCTTCTGCAGACGGATGTTTAATGTTCCTTTCCTTACCTGTCTATTTTGTTTTGACTGGGTCGGAGGAGGCCAAAACGAAAGCAACTCAATCTAAATACTGATTTTGCATACAAAAATGTAGCATGTTAAGTATTTTTGTTATTTGTAAAGTTGAAGTCAGGGTCCAAACCAAATCCTATGCAGGTCAGTAGAGGCTTTTAAACAGGTATCTTTACTTTTATAACCTTCTTCAGGGTTGCTTGCATCCATATATTTTTACAGCATAAGTATCTCTCACAAATAAGGCTTTCTAAACAATATTCCCTGATCAACTGATTAGTCAAATAACTGACCATTTTCAATACTGGACAATTTTTTTTTTAATTAATGTTTCCAAAAGACCTATATAGTCTTGATTGCTGATTCTAACAAATATATGTTTTGGAAGCCAATAATTCACATTTTGTATTCTAGTTCAGACCATATTACTACCACCAACATATTTAATCCCTTAAAATACTGCAAACCTGCACGAACAGATAAAATAGAGCTAGTTGCCCCCATTATAATATAAAGTAGTATCTTAAATTATTTTCCTATGTTTAATCCTTCCTTCTGAAAGGCTTATATCTAATAGATCCAACCTAGAAATCTCCCCCCTCTACTTTGTTATTAGCATATGAATACTTAGTCCTCTTGTATGCAAATGTTGTTCTTTCTAGTGTAGTTTCTTTTTTCCCATTAATTGTTTCGCTAGCATAACTGTGAAGGACAGCTCCTTGATCTTGCTGAAGGACCTCTCAAAATGTAACTATTTTGTGTGTGTGTGGGGGGGAAACCCTTGCAAAAATCAAATTACAGATATTCAAGAAATTGAATCGTATTATTTGCAGTATACATATTTGTAGACTAGTCATTACTAACCAGTGTTGACAACTTCTTGTTAACAACTTAGTTTCTCAAAAATATTTGCACAATTGGATCCGGTAGCTTTGCCCTGATTCTGTGCCAACTCTCCCCTTCCCTGCCCATGAAATGTAAATTGAAAACTCTATGTTACAGTGATCTTTGAAGGGGCAAAACAAAATAAGTAAAAGGCATTAAAGGCATGGTAGACAAGATGCCTTTAGTTTGACATAAGGGCATTTAAATTGTTGAAAGCAGAGTATATAATGCTCTCTGGAACCAGCTGAGTATCTGGCCTTGGTCCTCCAGAAAACTAATAGAAATTTGCTACAGGACACTGTATCTGCCACATCAGAGATGTCCCTGTTGCCTCAACTCTGTTCCATGATGGAGCTAGAAATATCTTACTCCTGATCTTTGGGCTCTCAGTTGCTAGCAGAAAGCACTTCAGAAAGGTGCTAGTTTATGGCTTAGTGATGTAAATGTTCTTTGTTGTTGTAGGGAGTCCTGGCCCTCTCTTGTGAAACCTTTTAGTGCATCTTAGATAAAAGGGAGTGTAGCTTCATTTTTTAAACACTGAAGTTTTAAGGGCCTCTTTTCAGCTTGTTAATGCTGTGAAAGAAAGTAGAAAAGCAGCTGTACCTTCCTCCTGCCCCCTAAATTGAAGCAGTCCTCTTACACGTTTTCTTGCATCATTCAGAAGCAAGAATAAGGAGTACTTGAGTATTGGCCTACAGGCAGACATATTAAAAGAAACTGATGCGTCTCTTCACTTCAGTACAGGGAAAAAGTGACGCTGTCATGGGCTAGTGACAGTTTATTTTCTCTTCCACCTATATGGCAGCAGGTGCAATTATACTTTAGATTTATCAGGGCACTACACTAGTGGAATCAGTATTTTTCCAGGGACAAACTACATCAGGTTTTTAGTGCTGGTGACACAAATACCTTCACCCGGTCTGTACAGGAGCTCACAACATCTATAGCTGTTGTACTAGTGCAGGAAAACAAAACACAAATCCGGGTAGAAAAATCCTAAGAGGATGGAAGTCTTGCCTCCCATCCTTTTTACTTATCTTCAGAGTTTTATTCTTTCCTTCTGGTTTGTTCTGTTGTTATAAAGTTCTTCCATTGACTGTTTGAGCAATTCAAAGACTTACTTTACCTGTTGTTCACTGTACCTGACATCACCTAAACAATGCATGAAAGCACTTTATAGAAAGAGACAGACAGGAGAGGCAGAAATATAGAAACTAAAGATACAAATTGACATTACACATTTTACAAAATGACAAAAGAAAATATACTGAAAGTCTAAAAAAATATCTGACAACAACAGCATTTTTAAGAGCCTCTATCACAGTAAATAAGATTATTCAGAAGCTTTTGGCAAAGGGAATGATTTTGTTATTGTTCTCTGCTGGTAAATTACCCTTGAAAAAATGAAAGATGATAAGAAGGATGTTCCTAGCAAATCACTAGTGCTGTTAGAGTATTGTTCTACCCAGAAGGAAGAGACTAGCACTATTGTGGGCACTAAAATGTATCTTTGGAAGTGGGAAACAACATTTTTGATTACTGATACCAAAAAGGTGATCAAGCTAAATATTATTGTTGTTCTTTGCTTTGAAATGATAACTGAGCATCTGCTATTTTTTTTCTGCAGTGTAAAAATTCAAAAGCTACAGCCAGTATGACCTCTTTATCCAGATAAGCATTGCTCTTCCTTTTTTTGAATTTCTGGTGTTCAGCTCTGGCAAAAATCCACCCCAGCATGTGTGTGAATTGCACATTGGCAATACATGGAGAGATTATGTCATTGCTTACCCTTGGGACAGGAATGGCAGAATTGCTAAGGAATGTAATTGCATTTAATCCACTTTACGTTTAAAATATGCTAAACTCAACAGTAACCTGGTATTTTAGGGATTACTGTGTTACATTTATATGGACAGTGAACACATACTCATGTAAATTGTCCCAGTGACCATTCACCAGTGTAAGGAAGGGCTGCACAACTGAGCCGTTAACTCATGAATGCAAAATATAGATACTCAAATATATGTACTCAGTTATTATAACAATGGTTATTCCTATGCGAAAATGGAAATGAGTACGTTAAAGGGAAAACTCTCCTAAGCAAATGGTTAACAATTTAGCAGAGTACTAGAGTTTGTCTCTCTGAAACTATTATCAGTGTTTTCCCCTTAGGTCTGCACCCAAAACCCTGGCCAAGAACAACAATGGTGTCATAACTGGTATTATAGGAAGAATGATGCAGTCAAGGGGTACATACACACAACTAGGCCTCCTAAATTCTAGCCCTGGTTATGTCAGTAACTATTCCATGCCCGTGGGCCAATAATGGAACTTCCTTGTGTCTAACTCAAACTGTCTAAAAGAAGTAGAGATAATATTTTTACATACTTTCCAGCAATGAGACTGAATTGATACTAAAAGGTGTTTTAAGTTCCAGTAATCAAGGCTTGTTGTAAATGCAAGGTATTAATACTTTCTAAGGACAGAAACTCCTGCATTTTAAGCAGGGAATTTGCTCTTAAACTCTGCAATTCACATGCATTTAAATACAAAATTGTTGCACCAAAATTATATTTTAAATCAGATTGCCTCTTTGTAAAATATCATGCAAAACTTCCTTTTAAGTTGAAGTTTGAATGATCATAATTTAATAAAACATCATTTCTAAGTATGTTGATGCCAATTTTACTTCAGCAATATATTAATTGACTAACAGGTGAAAAAGATAAGAAATAATTAAGAAGTGTAGAAATAAACACAGCAGAATGGCATCAAACGTTGGTTTGGATTAATATTTAAATGTGATTGTTTCGAACAGTTTTCTTGAAAGAAACTAAGACTTCTTTTGTAATAGCGTGGAAGGTCCAAGAGTCTTTGACTCTATCAGCTCTGGAGTGTCAGTCTCTTTTAATCAGGCCTTCTTTTATCACTAAGTTCCGGGTGACAGCCTGGCATTTTACCCTGAGGTTTACAGCATTGAAATATCTGTAAATGTGACTTAACTGACTTATAGTTTAAAACAAGTGTGTGAAGGCAGGAGGACAAATTCTACCCTTGTACACATTGAACCTCAGTGGAAATAGCACTGACACAGTGTTGAGACCCAAGGTTTGGGTCATTGTAATTTTCACTTTATGATCCTTTAATTTATAGCAAAAGAATTAAGAAGATCAGCTAAAAGTATACTAATCTGGAGGCTGATAAAAGACCCTACCAGTCAAGAATGATATTTTTACAATTACAATTAGTAGTTTTGCCGTTGATTTCAGTGGGCCAAAACTTCACCCTCAGATCCCATCTCTGCTCATGAGTGTTAGAGTTGCTATGGCACTTTCCCAAAATTAGGCCTGTGCCTGGATGTCCTTGGACAAAGTTGTCTTCTTTTCTGATTCACAGTGTTGCATATACTAGATGTTTGCCTCCAGCCATGTAAATAACTTCATTTTAGCAGAACAGTTATATAATATTTTGTAAATTTGAGCATGCTTTAAAAGAAAAGGTGCCAGAGATAAGTTTAATAATAAATTATTATTGTAATTAACCTAGAAAGAATCAAAAACAATTATTTTCTTCTGAAATGTAAGGGACAACTCTTGCAATTACTACAAAACTTATATTATAATAGTCCATGATCTGTAGATGTACGGCTGTATAGTCATCTAAGAAATATAGTTCTCTATTATATGGGATCTGTCAAGAAAATTAAGATGTAGTTTTCTCCCTCTAGGATTTTTCCATGGGGCAAATAAAGCCCTATGAAGCAAATGCTTAGGCACTTGTTTAACTCTGTGTGCATAAGTACTCATATACTTCACTTGTACAGGACTTTTCACCTACTTAAAAGTTAATCATATAAATTAGTGTTTGCAGGATTAGGGCCTAATACAATAATGTGGTGACAACATGCATACTTTTCTCTTTATTTCCATCATGATTAGTGATAAGGTTATTATTACTGTGTGGCTAACACTAGGAGTACATTGATGTTGCCTAAATATTTGGGGATTTCTATGTTCCTGTTGGCCTCTAAAGTACTTGTATTAACACACCATTGTTCCTCTACATCCAGAATGACTGATGTTTTTAGTTAAATCTGGAACCCACACAGTCTACACTCAACCCAGAAGAGTTTATGTATATTTCACATTGAATGAATTTCAGGACAGAAAGCCTAAAAGCACATAGAAAGCAAGGTGGAAGCAACTTTCACCTGCAATATGAATCAACAGCCTGTTCTCCTGAAGAGATATGTTTTTCCACTGTAAGCGCATCCTAAATTTCCCACACAGAGTTAAAACAGAGAAATACATTTCTCAGTACACCACTCTAAGTTATCATTGCATTCATATTTAAGGAATTCAGTGTTTGTCCAGAGAGGACTAAAGAAACAATAATGTTTAGAACATATTAATCACCTGCAGAGGGCATATGTCCATTAACTTAAGCAAGCAAAAATCTACAAGGATCCCTACAATTGTAACATACTTATTAAAAATCCAGATTTAGTCTAAGACATAACTACACAACACCCCCACTAACCTCCCTATCCATTGCCTTAATGCACCAAAGGTTTGGGCTCTGTGCCACAAACTAATATTGACACAAACACAGTAAAATTTCGAAGCCATTGCTTCAAGCAACAGTATCACTTTTCTGAAAAGGTTTTAGTGGTCAATTGCAATGTCTAAACTTTGGTCTAATGTGCCAGGAATGCATGCATTAGATGTGGGTCATGCACTTAAACTGATGGCTTTTTACTTGTTCATATCATTCTGAAAATGCTGAAAATGATAATGTGTATACCTACTTCAAATGTACGTGGATAAAATTACACTTGCCAAAAATAAGAGAATCAGTAGACTGAAATATACCAGTGGAGGGAGCTCCTTCCACATTTATATAATATGGTGTTTTTTTACCATTAAGTGGGCTAGCCATTTTGCAGCTGTAAGGGGGAAGCTACTCCTTGTGCTGTGTTCTGTGGTGGGTAAGCCGTGTATTTGAAACAAGCTGCATAATAACACAAAAAAAGGAAGGATCCCTCTTGCTTGTCAGTGTTTTGTACATTTTGAATGTATTTCAAATTAGAGACCACAAACAGTATTACTCACCTACCTCTCTTTCCATTTCCATTTGGCCTTCATTTCGAACATTTTCAGTCACCTCAAATGTCAAGCAAAGATTCAAAAAAAAAATCAATACAGAAAAAAAAATATTTGGTGTGACATGGTAAAATTTAATTTGTCTATGTAATGGGAAAGGAGAGCAAGATAACCTTTTCTCAAGATCTCCTGTCCTTCTGATCAATAGCGTATTTGATTTTCTGGTCTGCAAGCCTGATAATACCTAGCTTCCAGTGTTTCTAAAAATCTTGAGGGTGTCGTTTACTCATCTTCTCACCTGCCTTCTCTAATAACAAAACAAGCAACTTGATGAGATCAAGTGCGAGTGACCTTCCTTGGAAGGAGTCCCTCTGAAACTTCTCTCCCATGGTCTGATTGCTATGACAGTAAGAAATTTGTGGTCATTGTTAATAATGACAACCAACAGTAGCATATGGAAAAGCCTCTGGCACTGCTGACAAAGGTCAGATAGCAGCACACGCTGCATTTCTGCTTCTATGTTTATAGCCATTTTCCATCATAAACCCAATTACATGCACCTTGCATGTCTGAGGAAGCTTTATGACTCAACACTACTAACTTTTTCTAAAACATTAGACCCTAAAGTTACAGAAGAAACATTCAGTGCAAGCCTCACATTTTCAAGCAGATAACTTGCTAAACCTGTCATAATTTGGGATAAAATAGATCTTTTTTGCTTCTCTCTCCAATCAAAGGTTATGTATCTGGAATAATCTTGAAGAAACGTATATTTATATATGGGGGAATAAGTGGGTTTTAAGTTTTAAAAGTTAAAAGAAGTTATAGGTTTAAAGGGTTTTTGCTATTTTGAAAAAAGCTCATTAATTTTAAGTAGCAAATGTACTATGGACTAAAGCATATACATTTAAATCAGTAGGTGCTACAGTTTTTTCCAAAATCCCACTAAGCAACCTACCTACATCTAGGTGTTTAAGTTTCAGATTCAGAATCTGAAATTGAAGATTGAAAAGCCCAAATACTATTATAAAGATCCTAAAATAAAACCCTTCTTTTCTAAGATGTTTACTTGCATAATTCCACTGTAATTCATATATCCTTTGAGAATCTTTGCCTTAAACTGTGATGTTTCAATCAATACAATAGGAGGTAAGAACCTAAATAACTTTTGAAGTTCTTGGACAAAGTCATTTTGGAAATTAGGAGTTAGCCTAACTTTTTCAGTCTCCATTGGACTATTTAGTATTGTACAAGTGAACTCCTCACACCAGTATGGCCAGCTCTGCAACACCAAAAATGGCTTATCCTAATATTTTAAACTTTTGATTTAATATGGAAGATCCCTGTTTTAATAATTTGTACTTAACGTATTAAAAAGTTTGTACATTTGAGTATTCAACAAACCTTAGGTTTCAGTTTCAATTGTTCCATGCTCCCAAATGCACAAACCCGAAGTTAACTAAAACAAAAAACCTTAAAAAACCAGAATAAGCAACTAAGCCTTCACTAAGAATAACTTCTAAGGATGACTGTCTTAGAAAAGTATGTCTGGAAGGGACTTCTAGAGGTCATCATGTTCAGCCCTCTGCCTGAAGCAGGATCATCACTACCCAAACCATCCCATGCAAATTGTAGCCTAACCTACCATATTTACTCGTCTATACCAAGGCTTCTTTCCCCCAATTCAGCATGGGAGAAAAAAAACCCTTGTCTTAGATTTGAGTCTAAGTCAGATAAGCAACTGCTATGGCTCCAGATAGGGCTAGAGTGGTTCATGTGGCAGGTAGGCTGTGCATGGAGCTGGAGAGTGGGGGAAAGGGGGCACATGGTGTAGAGGTTAGCACAGGATAAAGGGCAGTGAAGGGAGTGCTGGAGAAGGGATGTGCAGAGTGAGGGGAAAGGTTGCAGGGGAAGGGGACCATGGAGCTAGGAGAGGGCAGGTAAGGGACGTGAAAAAGAGTGTGCAGTACGGGGGGAGGGATGCACAGGGAAGGGACGCACAGAGGAGGGGGGAGCATGGGGAAGGGATGCACAGAGCAGCAGGAGGAGCTGGAACCAGAGCCAAAGCTGCTGCTATTCCTGGCCCATCCAGGTAACTCATGCCTTTAGTGGAGACAGAGCCAGAATTGAAAAGGTAAGGTAGGTAAACACCAGCAGGTGGCAGGGGGGAAGGTACTGGGGGGCAAGCATGCGTCAGAAAGTCACCTTTTGATCAAATTTGTAGATATATTAGCTTTTGAGCAACAAGCTGTTTTTAATGTCCCATTAGCTATGTATTTTTCCAATTTAAAAGTCTGACAGTATACTGTTGTGATCCAAAAAACCCTCCAAATCCATGCAAATCTTTTCATGGACTTTTGGTCAAGACCTACATTAAAGTAGCTTGATGCTATATTATTTTTAAAAAAGGAGAAAGGCTGAATAAATCAGAGTTCTGACAATCAGTGCACAGCTAAGATCTCCCTTCTTTTATATTTTGAGAGAGAAGACCGTTGGATTAACAATATAGACTGATAGTCTGCATTGATCTTGGTATAATACTACAAACAAAACCATCAAAACTTTAGAAACGTATTATAATAATTTTTAGGTCCTGTTAGATGATGTTTTCAAAACTGATACATCTAGACAAGAAAGAGTACAATATACTTGCTGGCAGCTTGATGCCTGTACAGGTGTTATGATAGCCACATCTTTAAAAAAGAAACCTAGGAAGTAAGACTGTTGAGTTATGGATGGCAACACATGTATAGGACCTAGATGACACTGCATTTGGACTCACGCTACAGTGTTAAGAAATAAGAATGCATCTTTTTACACATGGAATTTTGTTTTTTAGAAAATAAAAGGAAATGAATAATTTTTTCCCCCAATAATGGTATTCTTATGTTCCCTGCAGATATATAATGGTAATCCACTGGCCCACGATATTTAATTCCATTCTTTAGGAATGTCTTTCATATTTTATCAAGGCTGTTCCTGAGGCCAGCCTTAAGCAGTAACAAGAAAAATGACTGCTTAAGGCTCTGATTTAGCCTTAGGAATGTAGACCCAGAGCCACAATGGCACTGAGGTGTCACAACACAGAGCACTTTCAATGCCTCACTTTCAGGTTCTTGGCCCATACTACAGAATCCAAAGCACTGAACTCATTACCTAGGCTTCCTGGGCAACACATGGGAATGGGATCCAGAAAAAGACCAGGATACTGAGCAAAGTGCAATGGAAGTTAACCAGCAGGGACTACTAAGGACATGGATCTGTATAAATTCTTCCCTCACTCTCTTTTTGAATGCCTTATTCTATGGTATGAAGGTTCCTTTTTCCACTCACAATTCATGATCTGCTGAAGGTAGGCACCTAAATCCTTTCATTCAAAAATGAAATGGGAAGAGCCAGTTTCCCTCAGTCACCAGGTCATTGGTACAAGCAATAATCAGTATGTGGAAAGTTCAAACTTACATCTGCCACTCCTTAAGACAGTGCACCAAGCACTAGGTTGGAGTCACTTTATTCTTGTTCTTTGTTTCTGGCAAGTGATTCCTTCATTCTTTTTTTCAAAGTGAAAGTGTAGCAGGAGGTGGTAAGGGACAACTAAACTCTGTAGAAAAATCAGCACTCTGGTGCTGAGGATAACCTCCTGGGTAGTGGGTAAGGATGCCCATGGACAAGAGACAATTGGACTGTTCCCCACAACCTCAGTGAGTACCCTACCCACTGAACTAAGGTATAAAGGGGGCTTCACTTCTATATGTGGCTGTGTTTGAAGCACAGTGGCTATCCCTGTTCCACTGCAGAAGAAAGACCTAGGTTCTTAAGAGAAGATTCAAGGCTGTGGATCCCAATGTTTAACTGGTGGGTGAAAACGTTAAGCTTTAAGCCATTGCAGAGCTCCATTGAAGTTAGTGAGTCTTTGAACAGGCACAGCCAGCTTTTAAGAGATTGCAAGTCATGCAAGAGAGGATCTGAAGCTGGAAAAATCTGGGTTCTCTCCCTGCTGATGCATAGTCCTGATATGAAGCAGCAGAGTGACAGCCATGACATGTTTGTTGGTCATGGATTTGTTACAATAGGATACAAATTATCCAGATTAATTGCAATTTTACAAGTGATCCAATGTATTTATAGATTTTAATTTATAAGACATTGAAAATGTATCAATTTAATATAGTATGAAAAAAGAAACATTAAGCAGAAATAGATGACAACAGGTTACAAGCTACAATATTACTAAAAGTGCCTTAGCAAGTGGGCCCTACCAATACTGTTTTGCATATAGATTATTGTTTCCAGCATATATAGCACCACACCTACTATGCTTTTGAACACGAAGGTCAACTAAAGGCTAGCACTGCATTTGTAAAGTGAACACTGAACCCTTATTTTGTATTATTTTTTTATCTGAACGTTTCCCAAGAAACCTGTTTTTGGACACAGATAGGGTCTATTACAACTAAAATATCCTAAATATCCTTGTAGCTTGTATAGGAATCCAAAATTTCCTTAGATCATGTGTTCCACATCATAGATGTCAAGACCTTATTTTATGGACTTTTTGATAATATTCTGTCAATTGCAAAAAAAAAAAAGGGGGGTAACGGGAAACAAATGCACAAAGAAACTTAAATTATTGTGGATGTTCACAGCTGACTTTGTAATGGTATGGATTATAATCAAAGTCTAAAGGGCAGAAATGTATATGGAGAATGTATAGAAATGAGTCTTCGAATTCAATATTGGTGCCTGCAAACTACCTAAATCTAGATTTCAGCTTTTTTTTTACTTTTATCGTGACACACAACTTTTTTCTAATTTTATTTGTGGGGCTTCTTTTGGCCCATTCTTTATTCAGGTTTTTTTTATTTTTATTTCTCATTTGTGGAGGCCTACATCCTGAATTTCTTCTTAAAATGTAATTATGTAAAAGTTCCTGGAGATACAAAGAAAGCCTTCAATATGACAAAAAGTGAACGTCAAGTAAAACTAAGAAAATACATATACCGCAACATAAAAATGGAAGAAAAGATTCAATTCTAAAGACTAAAATCTCACCCAAAACCATGTTCAATACACCCACATTCTTTTAACGAAATCAGTTCCAAAGTGCTTAAATGGTGTGCCCACATAGTGGTTTCTCCAAGCAGGAAGAAAACCATTCAACCCTTCTGAACACTATTAGTTAGCCCTACCCCATTATTAATCTTTAAAAAAAAATCATTAAGTCTTTTGCTTCACATCATGTGCTCTGTAAGTAGGATATCATACTTGCTGGATAAAAGTCCACTGGATCTTTTTCCTCAAAGGTCCTTGAGTTGTTAAATAATTGTGATTTCCTGTGACTACAACGGGTACTGGGTTTTTTCTGGGAAATGCTTAGTGGGACAATTTGTTAACAGTTTGTTAATTCAAATTGATCATCAGTATCAGCAACACAGTTAATGGATTTATGGAAAATCCTTTAAAAGCTAAGCCTGAAAAGATAACCTGGCCTGGAACTTATATTTCACTGACTGGAAAATTCTTTGTACATAAGGAAAAAACCAAAGTACTGGTCACATTAAGTGGTGCGTGGATGTGGATATTGTAGGTTAATGGCAATCTCTAATCATCTAACCTCATACAGACTTTCAAGAGATGCTATTGTTAAGGGGCAATGATAGGAATACAATCCACCAGTGAAATTAATAGAAGAGGATTCAGAGTTATGGAGTCAGAAGGGGAGAGGAGAAGAGGTAGCAGGACTCTGTAGCTTAATGGTTACATCATTCATCTACAACAGGGACATGCTTTCAGGATTCTGTCTTTCTGTTAACCTATGACTATTATAAAATGCAATAATAACCCTCAGAGTATGGGGAATAAAACCCAGATCTCCTAACAGCTTCTTGCCTAAGACCCTTTTCTAAGCAGTGGTAGATGTGTGTTCGAACACCCTTGCCCAGGTTTCTGGCCATAACCTTTTCCTCTGACCATGTTTAAAAAGAAAGCCACAACCATCACTTTATTTTGCATGGAGTCTAGTATGCTTGACAATGTACATTAGATCAATACCATCAATGAATTTAAACAGAAAGTTTCCAGATCCTGACTGAAATAGAGAGAGGCATCTCAGTGGCAATGAAGCTGTGAAGATTGTGGCAATTCTGGGTATGAACAACAGTACTACTCTAGGCACGTTATGAGCTGTAAAGGGAAAAAAAAAAAAAGGCAACTATTAAGTTTGGTGAACATGGGTTTTCAGAATCACAATTCTGGACAATGATACCTAAATTCTTCCTTAGCTCCAGGAGTGCCTCTAGCTAGTATTGATCTTAGGTTCAGAACCTCAGAAAATAAGGCCACATGTGGCAAGGATTCTGATTCCTAAAGGGAACAGCTATTGAATCCTGGTTTTATTAGCTCATGAAGAGGGCTGATATTTTCTTAATTTAATAAGCCAATCTAAGACAGCATCAAGATGGTCCAGAGAAGGGCCACTAGCATGATCAGGGGGCAGCATGTGAGGGGAAGCTATGGGACCTGAACCGGTTCAGCCTCCACAAGAAAAGGCTGAATCGGGATTGGTGGCCTTCTACACACTGGCCAAGGGAGACCAGCAGGCTATGGGAAAGTCCCTGTTCCCTTGAGCACTACCAGGAGTAACGAGAAATAATAAGTTGATGGAGAGTAGATTCAGGCCATAAGTTGATGGCCATAAGTTGATGGAAAGTAGATTCAGGCAAGATATCAGGAACCAATACTTCACAGTCAGTCAGGGCAGCTGGGATCTGGAACCAACTTCCAAGGGAAGTGGTGCTGGCTCCTACCCTGGGGGTCTTCTAAAGGAGGCTAGATAGACACTTAGCCAGGGTCATTTGACCCCAGCATCCTTTCCTGCCCATGGCAAGGAGTCAGACTTGATGATCTGCTCAGGTCTCTTCCAACTCTACCAACTATGAAACAACTATGAAACTATGAAGATCCCAGCCAGAGAATGGTGGACCTGTGGGGCTATAACGCCTAGTATTCGTCTACAGCTTGACTTTGCAAAGCACTTGAAATTGCATATACATACATACTGGAGACTTAAGTAAAGTTAGATAACAAGAATATACTCTAATACAAATAGGAAAAATGAACACGTGAACTTGACAGGTTAACAGATTATTCACATATATACAAGGAGTCTATGGACACTACACTACAAGCAGTCTGAGTAACACAAACACATAGAGTGCATCCAGATGAGCACATGCAGTTGTCCAGTATGTGGCAATGCAAACATGTCTGCAGCACCACATAGTGCACAGTCCAGTGTTCTCTGTGCTGTAAGGGAGCACTGCCCATGGGTGCACTGCTCCAGTTTTTGGGGGGTGGGGTTTCCCATGGGGTTTTTTGACCCTTGGATTTCCAGGGGTCAGAAAAACCATGGAGGGAAAAAATGGAACAGCACATGTTTAGGCAAAGCACATTGCTGAAAAGCAAAGCTGGGCTACCCAGAGCTGTGCTGTGGCTGCCAGCCAAGCTCTGCCCAGCAGGACTGCCACAGCTGCATCCCTGGGAGTCCCCCAGGATCATGGGTAAATCTACCGGGGCCAACCCAGTTCTGTCCCCAGCCTCCGCTACTCCCCCAGGTAACTTGCCACATGCCAAAACATTCATAGCACAAGCATTCCCATCCAGGGACAAGTAGGTGTAGCACAAGGTGCACAGCTGCTAGTTCTCCTCAAGGAACCAACCATCTACATATGTCTGGACATGCCCAAAGAGAGCAGAATGGCTCTGACCTGTGCTCCACCAGATGACAGGCGCGAGGTCTAGAACTCTCTCTCCTGGCTCCTAGTCAAAGCAAGCCTCACACCTACAAGCAGTCTCTCAATCATAAATTTCAATGGGGAAGTCAAGACCAGAAACTTAGCCAACACTCATATTAGCTACATCCACACATACAGGCATATGTGCTTCCAGCAGTTCAAGTAGCAGTGGCACAAATTCATGCTGGAGATTTCTCCCTCAGCACACATGCCTGAACATGCACTTTGGTGTGGAGCAAATTATTCCACTTGGGGCAAACTGGCCCTGCCCAGGTGCTCCTGGATCTGCAACCAGGGGGAGCTGAAGGCTGGAGCCAGCACACATGCTAGCCCCAGCAGTATAAAAAGCTGCCCTGGTGAGTAGCTCAGGGCTACTTGCTCTCAGGAGCTTCTGAGGCCTGGCCGGTTGAAATACGGGGACACTAGCCCCCTGTGCCAGCTGGACTGCTGCAGCAGCCCTGACCTAGGGTGGCCTCTGCACCCTTTACCTACTGCAGCAGTTTGGCTTTGGGAAATGCTGCCTGGCTGTGATCTGCTGCTACCTGCAACAACATCCAGTCCCTGGAACCTGTAGGCCCATGCCTGCATGCCTATTAGGCCTGGACGAGAACCACATGGCTACCTGGGCTGTGGCATGGGCACTATACCAGAGCTACCTGACACCTCTGGGCAAGGTGACAGTGGGCTGTGCCTGCCCATTTGGCCTTTGTGAGGCACTGCTTCCATGTGTGCCCTCACTCTGCCATCTGGACACCAATTGCCTGGAAGATTTGCTCATTGTGGTGGCCTGAACTGTTGAAGCATGTCCTCTTGGACCCAAACATCCATGAGATCACCAATTTCATTTGCCCTCCAGCTGGGTCCCCAGTTTGAGCTCTGAGCAGGCTCCTTTGCCTCGGTTCTGCCCCTTGCTTCACTAGCAGGAATTCTGATGTTTCTTGTTTAAAAATAGCAAATTCTCTGATAAAATATGCCAAATTCACTCATTAAAATACCCCCAAATCCATGTTTTTCTGTAATTAAAATGAAACACCATTATATAGAGAGAGATCACTTGGGCAATGATTTATTGATATATAATTTAAAAGCAGTTTGGAAGCCTACCAGTGCTTCTATCATCATTATATTATAAAAGCCAAAGTCTGTCTGTCCATAATGATTTATTTGCACTCTGATTGAGTTTCTGTCAGCCAATCAGAATGCGAATACAGCGTTCAGAAAAGACATGGCAGCACAGTGGCGCGCCACCTTGATGGTGGGGACACAGAGGACAGATCAGGGAAGGTGATGCTTCGCTCCTTCTGCTCCGCTTCCTGAAGGCAGCAACAATGGAGCAGATGGAACAGGCTACCAGAACTGCCCTCAACCCCCCCCACCCACTTGCTTCTTGGAGGTGGTAGCAGTGGCATGGGAATGGGGTTGGGATGCTGTGGCAGGGGGTGAAACAAGAAATGTTGGCCTTTCCTCCCCTCTTCTTCCTGTAGGCTGTGAATAAGGAAGCGGGGAGGCTGACCTCACCCCCTTTCTCTCCCCCTGCTGCTCCATCCCAATGGGGGGGAAGCAGTGGGTCCCAACTGAAGCAGCAGCAGTGGGGGGGGGAAGAGCTGGCCTGAGGATGGGGGACAAGGTGGCCCACCACGGCTGCAGGGTGTGGGGATCAGTAGACCTGGGCTGATGCGGGGGGGGAGGGACAGAGTGGGGAATGGAAGGAGTGGGCCGAGCCCCAAAACAGTGGCAGGGAGGGTGGGGGGTATTCACAGGGCCCAGTCTGGCACTGAAGTGGAGGGTGGGAGGGAGCAACCAGCTAAGCTCTGAAATGGCGGCAGGGAAGGTGGAGTGGGTGGACCCAGTACCACCCCTCAAACTGCCTAGGGGGACTGGGGTTGGGCCTGAAATGATGGGGCTGAGAGGTGCAGGGGAACAGTGTCAGGCCTGAGTTGGGGAGGGATGGGGCAAGACAATGAGAGTGGGGGCAAATGGCTAGACACTGGGCTCTGATCCCACCGGCCTCCCAGGTGGGGGTGGAGGGAGTGACCCTAGCTTTGAAGCAGTGGGGGTAAGGGTGGGGTGAGCAAGCTTGGCCTTGGGCCTCTGTCCCTACCCTCCCTGGCAGGTGACAGAGTGGATGGACCAGCAGCACTGGCCCTGCCTCCCCTGGAGCAAGGCCAGAGCCACTGGCCCTGGTCTCCTGACCTGCAGGTGGAGGTAATCGAGTGGATGGAGGGGGGACGGGACCAGTGCTGAGAAGAAAACAGAAATGATGAGGGGGGGCAAGGCCAGCACTGCTGGCTATGCCCCCGGGCCGTGTAGGCAGTGGTGATGGAGCAGGTGCAGGGTTGGGGCCAGGAGATGGAGTGGGGATGGCCTGGCCCTGGTCCAAAATCAGCTGTGGTGGAGAGAAGGGGAGCAAGTCAGCACTGAAGGCTGCAGAGGAGCGGGGCCAGATTCAGGCCACTATCCCCAGCGACCCCTCCCCCCACCATCATTCTTGACAGACAATTGGCTAGTCATAATATAAATTCTAAATAGCTATATGCTTTGGTGTTTGCTTTTGGATTTTTATCAGAAAAATCAGAGCTCCCCCTGACTTCTTCACTAACCAAGATATGGGGACAGCTGCCCCTGGGCATGCAGGGTGTGAGATGTGGAGGCGATATGGGGTTTGCAGAAGGAGGATGGAAGGGGTGTGGGTATGGGACAGATGTGGGGTGTATCCATAGGGTTTCTTAGATTTCATAGACATTAGGGCTGGACAACACCTCATGAGATTGTTGGATCCAGCCCCCTGCCCAAAGGGCAGGAAAGTCAGCTGGTGTCAGATGACCCCAGCAAGTTGAGTATGTAGGAGTTTCTCAAACATATCCAGAGTAGCTGCTCGCACCACTTCTGGGGAAGTCTATTCCAGACTCTGGAGACTTGGACAGTAAAGAAGTTTTTCCTTATGCCCAGTCTAAATCGGTCTTCTAGCAGTTTTGACCATTAGAACTTGTCTTCCTGTGAGGTGTCCTCGTGAACAGGTATTCTCCCAGTTCCTGATGCACACCCGTTATATACTTACAGGCTGCCACCAAGTCCAACCTGAGCCTTCTCTTCTACAGGCTGAAGAGTCCCATACCTCTCAGCCTCTCCTCATAAGGCCTGCTCTCTTGACCTCTAATCATATGCATGGCTCTCCTCTGGACTCTCTCAAGCTTCTCCGAGTCCTTTCTAATATGTGGAGCCCAAAATTGGATGCAGTACTTCAGCTGTGGCCTCACTAAGGCCAAGTAAAGTGGGAGGGCCTTGCTCGAGATGCATCAGTAGATGCAAGTCAGAGATTTGGTTGCTTTGCTGACTGCAGGATCACATTGGTGGCTCATGTTCAGCCTGTGATCAACCTTGACCCCAATTCTCTTTTGGTCATGGTGCTAGCAAGTGTAGCACTGCTGAGTCAGTAAGTATGATGTGGCTCCCCTGAGGTGGAGTACGTTGCATTTCTCTGTTGAATATCATCAAGTTTTGATCTGCCCACCTTGCAAGCCTGTCCAGGTAGGCCTGAATCCTCAGGATATCCTCTAGCATGACCGCACTTCCCTATAATTTGTTCTCACCTGCAAATTTAGCCAGTCTGCTTCTGACACTTGAATCCAGCCCCCTGCACCACTTTTTTCCAGGGTGTGTGGTTTGGGTTTTTTTATACCAGGATTTCCTGTTATCAAATTTAGAATCCACACTGCAAACACGTAGTATGGTGAACATTTTTTCATTCCTGGCATGCCACTTGTGGTGTCTCAAACGGCTTTGAGATGACACAACAGGCATGTGCTCACTCATCTGGACACAGCCATTGGTGTAAAGGAGGAAGTCAATAGAGTTAATCTGATGGCAAAAGCAAGATTAAAAGACTGTATTGGGGTCTTTGATAGTTCCATCTTTACAAGAGCACAGTGTGGCACACTTGAGCCCTTTCAATCGAATTTAGTATGCTGCACAGCACAATGAACATAATGCAATGAATTTTGATTGATAACCAGGGGATGCTCCAGTAGACTTATTACAAAAAAATCACAACAAAAAAGCTGATATTTTAATACATGCACTTAGTTTTTGAAGAACTTTGCTTCCCTTGCCTGCATTCTTCCAATCCCTGCTCCATGCCTCAAGGAACTAGGAGATTGAATTTAACAGTTAGGCAAGCAGCGCTGAGTTTAACTCAGCTCACGTTATTAAGTTAATCATTGCTCTTGATGAGCTAACTTGTCACTTATTTTTGAAGGGTTCATGCGCCTCATTTTGTCCAGTAACGGTAGATACGTGTAAAAATCAGACAAGTTTGAAAGTTATTAGTCACCTTCCTCCTTTTGAAGATTACTTACGAATGAAGTGACAAGTCTAACTCAGCATTTGAGGGTTTAGGTAAGATGGCATCAGATAGCATGTTAAAAGGTGTAAAGTATGAAGTGACAGATCAAAATCCATCAAATATGCATCCAGCAGATGCATCCATTTTTTTAAATGCTAACATTTCTTTTATAAATGAAATACCTAAGCAGTAGCTGTAACATACAGTTCTCTGCAGGCATTTTCTTAGGCCACATTGTGAAGGGATGAAATTGATCAGTACCTTGCACCAAGTATTAGTGCCTTAAGCCAATATCACATTTTCAATGGTTTGGTGTCTGAAACCTTTTTTAAATTGAATTCAGCAATTTATTCAAAACTTATAAACCTGGGGGAGAGGGGTGCAGAGATATCAAGTGGTATTATTAATAAAGTTGGGTAGACCTTCCTTATGAATGTCTGATACCTTGATCAATTTTTTTTTTCAAATTTTTCCTTCAAGGCACACATTATTGTTCAAACGTGAACACACCTACACAAATCAGCTTAAGCTCCAAAACTGTCTTTTCCCCAGCACACTGAAAAGACCCACAGACTTGCGTTCCCATCTTCCTTGGTTCCAGAGCCTGATATAGGAACACTTTCCTCCACACAACATCTCCAGTTCTTTTTACAAACTGTTTGACCCCTTCTCAGCTTCTGAGGCTGCATACACATGTTCATTTGACCTCAGAAAATGCTCCTGGGTTTATTATTGTGGTAGAAAAACTTACCTGGATATACCTGAACAGCCATTTTTTTTCTCTGGGAGAAAAATCCTGAATTTCTGTGCATTCATATTTTCTCCTAGGAGAGCAGTAACTCTGCCAGGAGAAACTGCATGTCTATATGTGTAGGTCTGAGCATGTCTTGCTGAACCTAGATCGTCAGTCATTTAAGATGCAAACAGCCTTATTTCAAGCCGTGGGGCCAAGGGTTCCTTTATACCACATCAACAGTAAGTAGAAAATAAGAGGGATTTTTTTTTATCTTTCTTCCTTAGACAAAGCTCAGGTCAGATCTGAGAATAACTCCAAAAGTTTGGCTCATGCTTTTTGTGCAGATTTCACTTACCATGGAGGACTTGAAGGCTTTTCCTGATTCATCATATCTAGTCTTTTTTGCAAGCAAAACACGCCTTATTCGTATTTGCACAAAGGATCATATGATCCTTTTCAGAAACTGGTATTCCAAGCCATAAACACCTCCTACCTTATGTCAGATATCTTCAGGGATAAGACATGGGAGCAGACACTTTCTCCCATGATCTTCAGAGTACCAATACTTAGAGCAGTAGATTCATCACAAGATCATCCTCCGTGGTTTCACTTTCCTACAAGGCCTACAAGATTTTAAATGCTGCATATATCTGTGAGCATAGTGAAGCTACTAAACATATATATAGGGACAACCTTGGTTGCTTAGCAATGGAACAATAGAGAATAAAATTCACATAATTTCTTGCCTTTACTAGCAGTCCCCATGTTTCTTCTAGCTGATACAATAGAGACTATAGAGCATTTGTGCAACAATTTAGTACAAACTGGCAGCAGGGCTAGAGTTGTTCTCTATTTTACTGCCCTTTGCAAAGGCACGCATATACCTCTTGAACTTGGTAAATGGGTAGCGATCTTTTAAAGAACAGGGAAGCATATAGCCCCAGGAGTTCAGAAGGGCTCCCTGTTGGGGTGAGAGTAAGGGAAATGGATTCATGTAGCCTATGTGAAATGAATCTTTCAGGGCTTGCAGTTTCCAAGCTTGAGCCTATTCAAACTGAAAACACACAGACTAGCAAAAAATATATATACATGCAGACTAGGACTACAGCATACCATTAGCAAAGTTTATAGACCTCTACCTATGGGGGGGAGGGTGGATATTTTTTTTTAAATCTTAAACTTTTAAGCCATCTCCTTAGCCCCTGTTCTTGTCTACTTAACTAGCCAACTGAGAATGTCTGTCCCATCCCCAAGGTGATTTGAATTAGAATAGATAGTTCTACTCCCCTCACCCCCATTTCCTGTCTAAAACAAAGAATATGACCTGAAGGGTATATCACCTGTATAATAAAAGCACAAAGTGCTTCTGTAGGGTTCCTTTCTGAAGACACACTCTACTCATTGAGAATAAATAGAGGATCTTGGCCTGGTTGTATAAATAAGAAATACTGAGAAAGAACTCTATTTTCTTTAGGCCCTACTCTTATGTGAACTTCATTGAGTGTTTCTTGGATCAAATCATGCCAGTTCATGTCACCTCTCAGAATTCAACACTACAAGATTATAATAACTGATGGTTAAATCAGCAGTTACCCATTTAATGTAAACTTTGCCTCTGGTAATTGTTAGTATGTGTTGCTTAGAAAGCTTTGAACTAGAATTACTCATAGGGAGCTTTCAAAGGAAATATGTAAGCTCTGTTCTGAACCCCAATTAGAACTAAGGTCAGTCTTCTTCAGTTTGTCTCATTAGTAAATTCTGCAGCAAAGAATTATTTAAAGTCTCAATATTTTGTGCATGAATATTTGTTTTAATGGATAAGTGAGTTAATCAGGAGCCATGTAGTCAAAATACATTCAGCTACTTTAATTATGACCACATACAGGATATGTGCACGTGCCAGATTTTCCTCCCCACACATAATGAGCCCAATTCATTAGGAAATTAAGTAATTCCTTGCCTTCAGTTGGAGCTGAGGGATCTAAGTACCCCTTTGAATTATACCCTTGGCTATTTCAAGCAGGGACATTAAACAGTAACATTTAAAGGCAGAAACCCTAAGAATAACTGGGGGAAAAGTAATGGGAGAGAAACAGGTGGGTATCCAGAGATTGCAAAAAGACAGTAGCTTTCTGCATTTATACTTCTTACATCTGTCTATGTATTATAGATTCCTGCTGAAATCTAAAATCTACATACACAAGCTCATTAATGAACCCATATTGCAGAATAACAACTAGAGTGGCAACCTACATCTTCTGAACAAATGATCCATTATTTTAAGGATATGGTAAATAATTTGCTCTGCTCTTCCCAAATGAGTGTGTCTACAAAAAAGTGTCATTAGATGTGGCTTGGTTTTAAACACCTAAATCCATAATTTTATGACAGAACAAAGGGTGTAAAGGAAGGGAGGAGTATGAAGAGCAGAGAGTTCTCTCCTCCTTTATTCAGCAACTCAATAGTTAGAACTATTTCTCAGAAACAGTATTTTATCCAACAAGCATTTAATGTAAAATGCATGAGTAGACTTTGGAGCAGGGACTGGAACCCATATCTTCCTTGTCCTAAATGAGTGCCCCAGTTATTGGGCTAAAAGGTTGTATTTTCTCTTGCTTCCCTTACTCTGCCCAGTGAATGTTAAATTGTTTTCTAAGAAGTAGAATATCTTTAGCAGCACAGAGAGTGTCCTGACTTCAAGAGTAGGTTACAGACAGTTGACTAGGATAGTTGCCTGGGAAGTGCAAGATGGGTTTGAATCCTCCTTATTCTGGACGAGTGCTCTAAGGGCTAAGCTGTTGGACAGAAAGAGGAAGATGACCTCCTTTAGCCATATTTTTTAGTGAAAGTGGCTAAGGCTGATGTGCTTTGTGCACAGCCTGATCCTGTTAGTCTGTTAGAACATTTATTAGCTCAGACCCTTAGATGGAGAAATGCATATTCTGAGGATCCTACTCAGGTTTAGGTGTGAGAAAGTCATAGCTCATCCCTGGCAATATGGCAGCAGTTCTAAGCATGTGCAGAAGTAGAAATTGAGGTACTTAAATTGGGCACCAAGGACTAGGTGGGGGTTTGAGGATCCTATTCCTGGATGTATCTCCTAAATTACTCCTTGGTCCCCCAAGTTGTTTTGTATAGCTGGGTCTGAAGCATTTAAACACAGCTGCAGCATTACTGAGTGAGTTGGCACCTATATCCTAATGTGTGTCACTCAGTATCACCAAAGATTTCAAATTCTAAAGGCCTTTTAGATTCTGGAACTATTGACCATATTAATAATAGAAGTACTGGAGCCAAAGCCTCTGTTTTGGGGGGGATAGTCACAGCAGTCAGGAGGGCTCCTAGAGATGCGCTAGGAGGAGTTACTCAGGGAGCACACTTCCAAGAGAGTTGTGATCTGTGTGGCTGACTACATAAAATGTTCCAGCTCTGCTTTTGAAAATGAGTTTGTATAAAAGTTAGAGGCTTTCCAAATCCTGTGCTTTATTTTTATATCTCACTTCATTGTCAGGTTTCTGTTTCTCGTCCCTGGGCATGCTGAATTACTCCCTGTGAGGTGTTGGGGGTGATACAATTATTTCCAAGTTAAATTAAGTTTCTCCTGGAATCCTTTATTTGAATTTCTTATTGTTGTATTTCCTCTCTCATGCCCTTCAGTTACAACATTGACATGCTATAGATTTTTGATGGAGGAAACTACCTACACCACTTTCTAGCTAAAGGTCACAGCTGAATGAATATATATATATATATATATATATATATATATTAAGTGTTATTAACAATTTTAACTCATTTCCTTTTGTTCCAGTAGAAAAAAAATGCCAGAGATTGGTGGATATTAAAAAAAGGAAAATACAATGAACGTGAGATATCCAGGTTAAGTATCCTAGATCTGAAAACTGGATGTGTGTGAAAGACAAACATTGCTTTCCATTAATGTTTGGAGATTTCACATATTTTATTCCAGCAGTTTTCAGATAAATTGACATATGTATCCAAGGAAGAAATACCATGCACCTAAGACAAGCTTTGAAGGAAGCATTCAGTATGTTAAGATGGAAAATAAAAGATATTGCAAATGCTCCATTTCCACTTTTTAGTTTTCTCCAAGATGTTTTTGTTAGATATGGATGTCCTCGATTAAGGCTGAATATTTCGGATTTTTAATTTAACTATTTTATGAATGGGTTGGACTATTTGATTTAAAAAAAACTGATGTGGCATATAGTTGATCAGGGCTACCTATGCCATAAAATGCTATAAAAACAAGAATATGCTTATCCCAAGAAAGTAAAAACTAAGCAAAACAATAACATTTCTTTAATCACAGTTACCAGGGGGAAGAATCTATACTGAAAAGGGCAGTTTCATTAAAAGTGATTGCTAATTAAGTAGAAGTTTCAAGTCTTCAAGTCTTTAAAGAAATACAAAACGTATCTTAAATGAAAAGTTATGATTTGCCTTAGGAAAGGGGGAAATTGCTAATTGCCATTTATTTTTTTGCCAAATAAGTAACAGGCTGTAGTACTGATGTATGAAAAGCAGAAATGATAAATAATCCAAGATAGATTGTGATCTGGATTACTTGATATGTGCTAGGGAGATTAATACCCTCTCTTCCCTACCCCAACCCCTATTTGCACACTGTTTAGGAGTCATCTGTTCATTCCCTACCTGGAGCAGGCAGACTGGATAAGAATGGCTAGGGAAAGAATTCAGGCTGAATTGAGTTTCACACCACTTACTGGCCAATGAAGCTCATTTAGCCCAAGAAAGTGTCATATTATGCTTCTAAAGGCAGTAGCATGTTACAACATTTCTTAGAGCAGGTATCATCATTCAGGGATGTGCATTTTATTATGTTTGATATTTTTTTAACAGATCCAAGAAAGTTTCCAAAAGTCTTGATGTTTCTCTCCCATTGAAAATATTTTAGAAAAGAGCTCAAATGACAATTCCCAGATCTGGAGTTAGACTCAAACTTCAGGGTGTTCAAGTATATGGCCATTTTAGACTGGTCTGTGGAAATAGTTGTTTAAGGGGCGAAAACTATTTAACTTTCTTTGCAGTTAGTTAATGATAAATCACAAAGATGTGGGGCAGGTGATCCCATGCACAAAATAATACATATAATCTAGATACAGGTATAACTAGATATATTTTCTACTTTCTTTTCATGTTCAGTAGCCTCAGTGTGCTCCAAATATATGTGTGTGTGTGTGTATAAGAGAATTAAAGAATTTGAATGTAGTAAAAGCCTTAAAAGGTGGCTATTCAGTTTCATTTTCAATTAAGCCTGTGATTTCCTGTATGTATTTAGGTAGCAGAATAAATCACCCATCCTGCTATGAATCCCTATTTCCTTCTGTGTACAATGAAAATAATATTTACCCACTTTTAAAAGTGCTGCAGATTATCAGCTGAAGGGTACTAGATAAATGCAAACTAACCTTATTCTTTAAGGCTAAGCAGTGAAAGTGAATAGATTTCATAGGCATTAGGGCTGGAAGGGACCTCAAGTCCAGCCCCCTGTCCAAGGGGCAGGAAGTCAGCTGCAGTCATAGGATCCCAGCAAGATAAACATCCACATTTCTCTTGAAGGTTTTCGAAGTAGGTGCTTAAACCACCTGTGGCAGCAGGCTATTCCAGACCTTGGGGGCTCAGACAGTAAAGAGGTTCTTCCTTATGTCCAGCCTGAAAAGATCTTGGAGGAGTTTATAACCGTTCAACCTTGTCATCCCTTGA
>JAGPOW010002791.1:12631068-12702079 GCA_030014935.1 Caiman crocodilus
TTTTTTTGGTTCTGTGCTTTTATTTAATATATTGTTTGAGATTGGAAGTGGGGGAGGTGACCGTTCATTATGGAACATATTTCTCAAATCAAGTCCTTCTAGTGATCATGACAATATTAACCAAATAGTTGCAACAATTAGGTTTGCTAATTGCTGCAGGTGTAATTGTAACCACCTTGGTTAGATGAACATGGATTACAACATGCATGACATCTTAATGAGACTATCCAATCCCCAGACAAGCCTCAAGAACAAAATGAGAGAGTGCCTTTCACTTTATTCACATTTTTTAAAAGTTCAGTTTAGAAAGAAAAACTTTGAAATGTGTTTATTGTATAATTAGTAGACTATAGTTTTCCTCTCATGGCAGATGCTTTGCAGATGGACGTTGCTTCTATTTTTTTTTTTAATATATCCAAATGCCACAATATATTTGTAAAGATATGAATACTTATGCTAATACAAAGAGTAGGCAGGTGCAGGAACAAAAAAATTTAATATCATTTACTGAGAAAACTATATAAAACCTCCAAAGCATTACCTTTATGGCATTTTAAACACTTTTGTTTAAGATTTCTGAATAACACCTGCTGTAGGCAGAAAATAAATTTGTTCTTAGTGCACTATGTGGAACATCTTCAGTGGGAATAGTGGTTTAAGTTCCTACTCCAGAACTAATAAAATAACCAATAAAACAGAAAAGTGTGGTGAGGTGTTGTTCTGTTTTGTGTGATGTTGGAATGAGAGCCGTGGTTCATTTTCACTGAAGGGACAGATGCAGCCAAACAGCAGGCATTTTGGCCAGAAGGATGGTACATGCCTGATACTAGACAACCTGGGAACTATTCTTTGGCACAAAAAGCTGTCAAATTACTACCTCAGGAGACATGAGCATGCCCAAGTAATTCTTTTTCCCTTCTGGCCTTAGACCGTGAGGTTTCTATGACCTATTTGTCTGCAAGTGAGTTGTAGTACATGGAATGAATGGATTTATTTCCTGATTTATTTATCATGCAGCATCTGCATTGCATGTTGCACTCATTGGTTACCAAACTTTCCTCTGATAAACTCAGTTAATTGTTGCTTCAAGCAACTTTCGTCTAAGCCAAGGTTTCTATAAATTTCAGAATACTGCGCCATTAGCATTCATTGAATTCTCACTGATATTTTTTTTTAGGATTACTTTATCAGTGCCAAGAGCAATACAAGGATAGAATTCTAGTTGTGATTTACAACATGTAATAAAACATTCCCTAACAACTGGAAAGGAAAGAGCAATTCTGTTTGTAGCACAGTTTATAGTATCTGGTTTCCATCAAGAATATGATTTACAGAAGGACCCAGCAATCTGAGGTACTTCCTTCTCCTTGCTAATTAGTTTAGACTAGATTTAGACTTTCTTATTTTTATTTTCTGGACATAGCCCTCAGAAGTGCCAGAAGAATATATTCTAAATTTAAGGTATTTTCTTTCTCTTTCTCAGAGGATAGTCATTTTACTGCTTGTTAGCCTTTTCCAGCAGTTAATTATAAACACCCCTCAGACCAACTCAACTGTGCTGCCAATGAGTGAGGAGCAAGACAAAGTCAACTCTATGCCATTCCCTGCCCCCAAGCAGGCGTATATTCCTGAACATTTTTATGGCTAAGCATTTAAAACAAAGGCTAATGAGTCGACAAAAGGCTGTAAGCAGGGTTGGCAGCAGGTCCAAATCACAATCCAGCCTTTCTTCCTATTAAGGATTTATATAGTGCCCAGAATTATGAAGAACTGTTCATTAAGTGATGGCATAAATTGAACCTTTCTGTTGATGTTAAACTCCTTCAAAAATAAATGTTACTTTTAGATATAAGGAAAAAATATAGCTAAACATACTGGGAAAAAAAGAGTAGTTCTGTGATGATGCAAAGTACCTTAGAATTTGAAGAAGCTAGAAATTATAGGAAAAAATCATCACTCTTTAAGATGGGACTGTTTTTGTAGACTCATGGGATGCAATGTGTAGATTCATCTAGTTCGATGGTATCAATCATACCCTGCTTTATCTTGTAACACACTAAGAGGATTGGAGCCTGTTACATTTCTCTTACTTTAATATTTAAGACATGTATAAATAACAATTCAGTCAAATCAGCTTATTTTAAATTCATTCAGGACTTTTACATTATTTCTGATACACGCTCTCCTACACGCTCTTCAGATCTTACTCACCAGAAAGGTGTGTGGTGTTGCCCGCCTACCATAGCAGGTGAGGTATAAAAATATCAGGATGAACTGAAAAGAGAATGCATATTATCCTAATATCTCCTTTATTTGTTTTTGTAATCAAGGCTCTCTCAAAATTTTTAATCAAGAAGACTACTTCAGTTATTGAGATTTAAGGGATTACCTGGTTAGAATATTAAATATTTAATTTCATACAAAATTTAACTGCAGTTTGTGTGGATAGTTTTTCCTTTTTATGCATTCCTGGTACTAATATGACAGGCTAAAAAACAATTAGCATGTGCAGTGCCTTCCATTTGGTACTTATGCCTCTTCCCCACTCCCAGCACAGTCAAGTTGCTGTTGCACTGAGGTTGTAGACACTGTCTACAGGTTGGGAAGGATATGATTCCTTTCTCCTGCACACACAATTCATAATGAAAATACTGATTAGCCATTAACTATAGATGAACAAGTGATGGTATTCTAATATATTGGCACACACAACATTGCTCTAATTTTCCAGCTGTTGAATCAAACACAGTGTTGGCTTACATAACAGAACCAAATAATGTTCTATTTTGTAAGCATTATCAAAAATTAGTCTTGCAAGCAATGTCAAAGAAAAGTGTTACAGTATAAGCCTAGCTAAAAAGAAACACATTTTTTTCATCCCATGCTTTCTATGCAGACATGGGCTCCTTTCCTTGATATGGCGTCACTATGTATTCTGGTCCAGGGCTGCTTTCTCCAGTAAGTCCCATTTAGTCATGTATTTGACTATGATCTCCAGACAGTTGTTGGGGCTTCAGCCTCTAGGTGAAAGCCTCTATCCTTGCTTGTGTTTGCATTCTGTCATCTGTTCTTCCACCACATCCTCATTGTTTTTTCAAATGAAGGAAATGGTTGCTAACACATGGAAATAGTGAGGATAACATGTAAAACTACTGAACATAATGTGAACTGGAATGTTAGAATTCTGCTTGCTCCAGTCAAGACTGAGATAAAGCAGAGAAATTAAGGAAGCAGACAAGTACAAGGAAAATATTTTATCCAGGTATATGTCAGTGTCTTCTTGTTAAGTTTCCTTAGCAAGTTTTAAATAATATGAAAAATGTTATACTGGTAGTATTTTTCTAATTTCCTTGCCAAACTGCCCCATTGAAATTATTTATGCTGGTTGCAAAGTTCTTGATAAAATATCTTGCAGTGAGTTTTAATGGCATTATTTAAAACAGGGTGGGCAAAATAGGGCCTGTGGGCCAGATCCAGCCTGTGAGACCATTCTAACTGGCCTGCAGGACCCCTAAAAATTTTAGAAAATTAACATTGATCTGTCCTTGGTTCTTGTCAAGGTAGCCCTGTATGGGCTGCAGGTGTCTGCAGCATGGGGCACTGGCCATGGGGTGGGTGAGGAGCTGCTTTTCCTGTGCTCAGTACCAGCTTGTAATGCACCTCTGCTGCCAGCCTGGGCCCCATGCTGGAGCTCACCTCTTGGTGGCAGCATCTGCAGCCCCCCAACTTGCCACATTGGCAGTGTTTGCTGCTGGTTCCCATCCAGAGCTTGCGCGCTGGGCAGCCCAGAGGCAGCGGCAGCAAACACTGCCCGGTGCAGCAAGCAAGGGTGGGAGGCACAGCTGCTGCCACCATGGCACAGCCCCAATGGGTGAGCCCCGGATGGGGCCCAGCCTGGCAGCGGGGGGTGGGTTACAAGCTGGTGCTAAGCACAGGATAAGTGGCCCCTTGCCCACTCTGTGGTGGGTGCCCTGTGCTGCAGCTCCTTGCAGCCCACATGGCTGTCTGCGCCTGCTCAGGATGGCCCTGCACGGGCTGCGAGCGACTGTAGCAGGGAGCACCAGCCATGGGGTGGCTGAGGGACCACTTTTCCCCACACTCAACACCAGCTCCTTACCTGTCACAGAACAGGGGGCTGGGGCTGCACACTTCTCCCTGCCTGTACCATAGGGGTGAGGGCACTGGGCGTGAGCGGGAGTGTGAGGCCCACACCAATGTCCTGGGGCTAGCATCGGTGGGGCCCAGAGCAGGGCAGCAGGAGTACAGAGTCCTGGCTGGCAGGGGCTCTACAGAGCCAGGCCAGCTCCCCCCTCTCCCTGCTGGTGCAGCCTAGCCTAGCAGCCAGCCTGTGCCCTACCTGGGCCCCACCAGTGCTGGCCCTGAGACATTGGTCCCAAGACACTGGGACATGGGTCCCAGGATGGTGACCGGGATGCAGGGCACCTGTCAAAGGGTGAGACTACCCATGCAGCCCTCAACAGCTTTCCAAAACTGGTTACGTGACCCTCCAGCCAAAATAATTGCCCATCTCTGATTTAGAAGCTCTTCCCTCTCTACTCACTTCCTCCCCATCTACAAAAATGTCATAATTTCTATGCTTATGACATAGTTTTTAAACATCTTAAGAATAGGAGAAAAATAGAAGGTTAATGAATTATTAAACATGCAACTGAAAACAACTTTATTTTGAAACCCTATCAGTTTCTCAAATAAGTTATCTGAGTTGCTTTGACCAGATCATGAATAGAGTCGATGCTGACAAATACAGAATGAAAACTAAGATCAGCACTGTAAGTAATGTGTACTTAAGGGAAATGTGTATCTTTCATTTAATAATATGCCAACTTGTTCAATTGTTTCTAAATCTTTATTAAAAGTAATAATTATTTTCAATAAAATGCATCAAAATAGAGATGTATAATCCACGTTTCACAGCCATTCATTTTCTATCCCAAAGTATTGCACTGTGAATGAATTCACTTTCCTATTTTAATATCTTACTGGATGTTAGCTGAAGCTATCAGGTTAGTAGGAGCTAGTGGGGAGCATGTTGGATTTTTATTTTATTTTATTTTTGTCTCTGAACCCCTGAGTTTGGGTCAAAGATACTGAGGTCACTCACACACATCTTAAAGAAGAAATATGAATACAGGAATCTATTCTGGAGAACTGAATAAAGGCACTGTGTATTGACAGCTTTAGTACAGCTATCCCTCTTCAGCTTCCTGATGGGTTGCGCATTCTTTTACAGTACAGCATCACAGCTGTCCTAGTGGAGTTGCTCAAACTGCAGAATTTCTTGTGAGCAGAAATGCTGCACCAATGGACAGGCTGGAAGTGAGGGAATACCAAGTCATTGGGCATGTCTGCATGTGCCCCTATGGTGCCATTGGTGCTGTGCTGTCATTTAGTATTTCTAAAAGGCAGTACAGGAAGTAACAGCCCATATTATGCTGTGCCAGTGGTGCAAGGTTATTTTTAGCCACTACATTGCCATAGCAATGTGCTATACCAAGGAATCACACTGCTACAGTGATGTAGCAGCAGTGTCACGGTTTTTGTCTGCAGGTGCTACGTCATCATAGTGCATTGCTATGATGACATGGCATTGCATGCAGATGAATCTACGGAGGCATCCATTTTACACTCTTTTTTTTTTTTAATTATAACTCATAAGGATAATCCTGAAATGCATATTTTATTTTGACAATATCCTCTAGTGAAGTGAAGATGATGTAGTTTGTGTTAGGGTATAGTCTTCTCTAGTTTGCTATTTCAACTTCACCTGCATGACACAGTATTTGTTTCTTTGAGACTTCCAGATGGAAGTACCAACTTTGAAAGGGAATTTGGTGATCTTTTTTATGAGGTCAGGAACAAGCCTCAGTTTATGCCCACCATTGTTAAATTTTCTCAATAAAAGTAACAATTATATGTGTTTTATAGTATAATGAAAATGTTTTCTAACAAGCAAAATAACTACATGATAAAACAAAACCATAACTCCCTCTTCGTATTTTTTCCCCTGCACTTTGTTAGTACATGTACTTTTAGTGCCCCTGTGCCTTTGGTAATAAGCATTTCCTTTTAATAGCCTTATTTGTATAATCCCCACTTCAGCAATTTGAGAGTATATCTTAGTGATAAAATACTTTTGGAGAGTATCTATTCAATTAAATACTTAACTAGATATAATCAGGATGCCTCCCTAGATATCATCCCTTGTTTTATTTCAGTCATTGGAGCCACTGCATAACTAGTCTTTCCTTCAGTCTATTTCTATTGACTATTACATTTTAAAACTATTGCTTTAACATCGTCTAGTCCTGAGAATTCTGTAGTCCTTACTCATGCAACATTTACTGACTGACTTCATGGAACCCTTGGTCCCCTAAGGAATGACGACTAAAATAAGCTACATTATGACCAGTTGCTACCACCAATTCATTGTATTTCTACTACCTGTTTAACAGATTTAAATGACAGAGAAGTAAAAGGTCTGGTTGCAGAAGCTTTGCCTACACTAGGATGACTAGAGTCCAAGTCTTATCCCTTCTTCCTGTTCTCTGGCTGTATGAAGTGATTCTGGAAATTCTTCTGTTCTCCCTTTCGCAAGCAGCAACATTTTCTTGTACTTTGAAGTCAATGAGAAGATGGCCATTTACCACAATAAAAATAGGTTCACAAGTGCAGAAATGATCACCAGGATGCTACTGGCAATTTTGGGATGGATAGACACCTCCCACAGAAGATATCTGGCATCTTGCTGACCTGTAGATTGGAGATACTGGTTTAAAAGAAAGTGATGTATTTTTACATGGTGTATCATTGTAAAACAATAGACAATGTCTTTCCTTTGTGAAGCTATTTTATCCTTCCAAATTTTGAACTGTCCTGGGAATGAAATAAGGTTGGCTAGCTCCTGACTTCAGCCTAGATAGAACACATTTCTATCTCCTACAGATCTCAGCAAAAGAAATGCAATTAAACTTAAACTTCTTAAATGCATTCCAATTTATGAAAGCAAATGAAGAGCCCTCTCACTTATCCTCTTATTGCTGCTTAGGCACTGGCTGATATCAGGAGGCATTTTTGTCCAGATGTTAGATAATATCCTGGAGTAAAACAAGCTTTGGATAACTTTCCCTTGCCAGGTTGGACTGGTTTTATGGTTTTAGGAACAGCTTGGATATGTTTTGTGCAAGTACAATAGTACCTAAATGGCTGTCTCATCTTGATTTAGAGGTTTTAAAAATATCCCTATTGTTAATTCATCATAAAACTCCATACTGACATTTTAATATGCAATTTCTATGTCATGTTGGCTTTCATAAGACTTCCTGTTCTTTTAGGAGAACGCTTGCTTTTATAGAATGGGGTTGGGGAGAGGGGTGCATTTAAATTCCACTTCCAAACATAGCATCAGTCAAAATAAGTTATTCTCAATTAAACACTGAGTCTATTATTTGAACTTTTTTTTCAAATATAAAGGCTGATTATAGATGTACTATTCTATTAAATCTATTTAAGGCCCATAGAAAAATATTTTGCTCCATATATAACATATCATTGTTTTGTTGAAATTGTGTCTCTCAGAAGATTAAGATAACTAGGCTCTGACTGTGGACAATAAAAACTTACTTGGTTTGCTTCAGGGTTTATTCCTGAAAGATGCACAATATTGCTGAGGAGGTTAAAATCCTTTCAAATGCCATTGACTTCAGTTGTTGGAGAAGAGGATGCTTAAGGCCTCTTGAGATGCTCTGCACCTCACAAGGTTGTTCCCTAAGAAAGTGAATTGAATGATTAAACATAAGAATGTCAAACAGCAAGAAGGTCCTGCAGAACTTGATTCTCTACCTAATTACATTTCTCTTTTCTTGATTGCAGTTATTTAACACAGAAAGTAAAGTTGATTCGAAATTAAAATCATTCACTTTAAACTAAAGTTTTCAGTTATGAATTTTATTATTTACTAGGTTGTATAAAGTTATTATTATACTAGTACTTAGACTTCATCCAAGTTAAGACTTTGTTATACTAGCATTTTGAATGCACAACAAATAGTTATAGACAATCCCTGAAGTTGAATGAATTTGTAATTTTAATTGCCTGTTTTTGGTGATTCAGTATGATTATAGACTGTATCTAAATATAGTAGTATAAAAAGGAATGCTAGGTAGGTAAACCACAAAGCCCCCTAGCAGCTGACCATTACTCCTGCAAACTATTTCCCACATATCTCCATTATCCTTTGTTTCGATGTCTACACTGATTAGTCTTACAAAACTAAAATTGAAAAGAAATAAACTAAGAGCAACTGTATACTCCTTTCCAATACCACTTGTATTGCAGTACTGTGGGAGGGCAGTCAATGTGCCTGCCACTTTAAGAAGTCAGGCAGCCTGCTGAGCCACTGCAGGTGAGGGTCTGGGCTAACTGAGGAGTCAGCTGACCTAGAGGATCAGAAGTTGAAGCTAGGTCTGATTGAGGAAGTCAACTGATTGGAAGAGGGCTGGGTCTAGACATGGTATAAGACCAGACCCTGTGAACATGGCTGGCAGTAACATTTTAGGAGCTTGTGAAGGAGCAACACCAAATAGGAAGGCTGCCCTTCCTGAATGCTAGCAAGGAGATCTGGAAATACATCTGGAGATATGGATAGGAACTAAGGGAATGGAAGAGGTTCCTGGGGACCCAGTGTGGGGTCCAGAGCTCTGAGAAGGTGTCTGAGTGCCTGGGGCCTAGTTAGAGGCCAGCTGAGCCCAGAAAGAGAGGGGTTCAGTGGAAAGGGGCTGAGTGTTTGAGAGACCTTGTGGAAGGTCTGGGTGAATCCAGTGAGTGGGGAAGAGTACCAGAGCCTATCGAGGGGTCCAAATAAGCTCAGAGAAGGAAGGGGTTACATAGGAAGACCTATGGAGGGATGTGAGCCCAGAAAGAGGGAAAAATCTATAGAGGGACCTGAGAAGGTGGACCCACAGATGAAAGAGGGCTGACAGATGGAGGACTAACGCTGGGAATCTCAACTGGCCTGTGTGGGGCCAGGGGCCACGGCCCAGGATGAAATAGGGGCCAAAGGATGAAATAGACCATGTCAGAGGTGGCCAGAGACAGGAGAACCTGGAGTTCTCAATTGGTCTGAGGTGGTGCCAGGACCTAGAAGAAGCCAAAGGTCCTTGTGTGGCCACAGCTGAGAGGAAGCAGTCAAGGGGAATGCAGCCTGGGATGATGATAGTTGGTGTTACGCCATCTGAAGAGAGAGGATCAATGAAAGAGGTCTGAGAGTGAGCTGGGGGCCAGAGATGGAAGACTCAGATGTGAGATGAAGACAGGGCCAGGAAGCCTGGTGGCTAGCAGCTCAGGAAGGGTGTAAGATATCTTGGGAGAGCCCAGACAAGTAAGATCAGGAAGGCCTGAAGACTGGTCCTGGGTAAGACCTGAAACTGCATCCTACTGGAGCTGGTTAGCTTGGTGGGGCTATCTGTGGCAGGGCAGCCTCTATGAAATGCCATGCGTGAGCCTCTCCAGTGAAAGGCAAGAATTGGGCACCAAAAAGCTTCAGCTTCCACTTCTTTGTGGGTTACCCCATGGAGGGGGAAGGCTAGGGGAGCACACCCCAACAGAAAGGCACTTGGCAAGGAAGACCATCTGGATTTAGAGGCCCAGTGAGGGGACCACATAGATCCAGGGAGCCCAGTGAGAAGCCAGGGAAGACCAGACCATGCAAGGAACCAAGGAAGACTGGGACCATGTGGGTCCAGCAACCTGGTGAGGGGTTGGGGAATAGAGGGTAGAACCAGATGCCTAGAGTGGTGAAGGCCATTGATGGCCCTGAGGCTGATAATGAAGCCCAGTAAGGGGTCTGTAGTATGTAGTGGCCTGGAGATCTGCTGGGAGAGTGGAGAACTAAAACGTCCAGGACAAGTGACAAAAACGGGGCTGGGATCCTGAAGAGTGGCTGGGAGAGAGACCAATGGGTCTAGTAGCGCAGGGAGTAGTTGCATGAGACTGAGGGGCCTTAGGGGCAGAGGAGAGACTGAGGGGTCTAGCAACCTGAGTGGCAACAAGAGGGAGACTGAGGGGTCTACCAGCCCAGGAAAGGGCTATGCAGAGAGACCAAAAGGTCCAAGGGCCTGGACTGGGGCTGAAAGAGGCTGCATAAGCAGTGGGTAGAACATCTGTAATGATGCCATATGCAAAGCATGGGGCATGGTGTAGGGAAGGTACAGAGCCATGCAATTGGCCCATAAGGCCAGGACCACAATCTGGGTGTTCATTGTAATAAGACCAGGAAGGCCTCCTGCACTCTGTATAACAAGCAAGGTCAAGGCATGATGGGCAAAACCTGGGCAGACTGCCCATAGAGCAGGGTATCTAAAACATAATTTTGGGGTACCCTGTGGCAAGTACCAACAGCCTACAGCATTATGGGCTGGTGCAAGGAGCTTTATTAAAGATCAGAAGACAATGTATCTCTCTATCTCTCTCTTTTTAAACAGCGCATCTAAGGGTTTAATCTCCTTAGCAGAAGCACATAATGAAAGATCCATGAAAATGTTAAATATATTATACATATAATAAAAAAAATCTGGAGAAAAGATCTCTATCTGTAGAATCTAAGTGCACTGTGAAGGAAATATCTGCTCATCCTGTTGTATACAGTTAACTAATCTAAAGACCTGATACTTCAAATACCTATGAATATTTATTTCCTCACTTCTTTTTGCAAAATAGGTAGAATTAAGGGAGAGACCCAGTTCAGATTATAGCAGTTCAGAGCTTTGTGTGTTCTATAGGTACATTTTCCATGGCTTCATTGTCCAGTGGGACAAAAAGCAAGTCATGGACCCTTCACACCTGGAGCAGTTCAGTGGCATTTTTTCCCACCTCTACCCAGAATCATTTGAAATCTTTATTTCTGATCTTTTCTGTAAATGAGCACAGATGGAATAGAATAGTAATAAATTGGCTATGCTAGTTATAAGAACTAGTCCTGTTCCTATTTCAGCTGAAAGGTGAAAAAAACACCATTTTTTATAGTGATGATCGATCATGCACACCTATGTTAGACTCTGTAAACCTTTGGAATTGAACAAGTTTAAATTTTTATGCTGCCTTGTATTTCAGTCTTTAAAATAATAATATGTTCCCATAAGGGAGACATCTGTTAAAGTGTTTCACTTCCCAGGGTACAGCATTTCTCACCGTTTCAGTTTAATAAGGTAGGGTAGAAGTCTGCATTAATGGCATGTGGCTAAAGGCAACAGGTTTTGCAACTCTGAAATCCAGGAGTGTGTTTCAAAGACTTCAGCATAAACTTTTGAAGAGAGGAGCAGATTCTTTGTGTGCCTTCTTTTCCCTTGCTCCTCTGCCCCCACCACTGTCTTCTCTGCACAGAGGATAAGGGAAAAATCAAGCAAATTCCAGTAATAACAATCTCAGTATTTGAACTACTGATTAATAAATATAAGCACCAGCATTGTGCCATAATTATGCTAGCTAACACAGACTATTTCAGCTAAATGATTTTTGGCTAAAGTTTAATTTCTTCTAGTATAATACTGTGACACAAAAGAACAAATCACACAGTTGGATCATCCATTTGTGAATAGAAAGAAGTTATACTGCTAAAGATTAAATATGAATAAATATCACATATTTTAAACTGCTATACTTAAATTGTCATATTTAAAGATTTATATTTATTTGCATTCAGCTTTCCAAGATACAGGGGCATTAACTGACTTCTTATTCTTTAAAAGTATGAAACTGAAAATACCAAGTCCAAATCTCACAGCATTAGTGGAAATGCCAGTGAAAGTTTGCCAAAAGGGGGACCTTTGCTGAATACACAGAATTCAGCTCACAGCAGGGCCAGTTAAGTGGCTTGCCTGTTTACTTCAAAATGCAAGCTCTCTTTACAATACTGTAATTTGGTACATAAAATGCCATCTTTTAAGTGTAATATGATGCAGGGCAAAGATGTAGGATGTTGATGTGACTCACAAAGCTGTTTGGAAATTGAGTCCTTTGTGTGTGTCTCTGGCAAAAAAAGAGGCAGTATGCTTGTATACAAAATCATTAACTATTTCTAATAGTATTTTTCAAAAAATGAATAAACTTTGGCAAGGTTTCTTGGAAAGAGGCTGAAGAACACAGCAAGTTGAAACACAACATATTCCATTGATATCCCTTCAGCAAACTCAGCATCCTCAGAAGATGTCACATTATCAAGATTGAAAGCAGTAGGTTTGAAAGGTACTCAGATAAGGCTGAAGGGAAGCCAGTTGCAAGAAATCCTTTGAGAAACTAGTCAAAACAATCTGCTCTTCTTTTGTTGACTTGTCCTTGATACCCAGGCAGTAAGAAGGGTAAGAAATAACTTATTTTGCCTCAAGCTTGTCAGGAAACTGTGTCCCTTACTTGTATCTGAGAACATACCTACAGTGAACTCTATATCCACAAGCATTGTGACTGGACCTAGAGATGAATCATCACAGAAAAGTCAGTGACCTCCAAATGTCTAGCTTAGCAAGAAAATCACTAAGGATTGCAGTATTTTAGTACTGCACTAATCCACTATCTTCCATTGTGCTTCTGTTGTCAATTCATAGCTCTGGTCTTAATATGTAAAGCTATTGAAAGTCTGAACCAAGCCAAACTGAGACTACCTGTGCTCTACTAGTTCACTGAAATAGCTGTGCTCCTATGGACAATGCTGACAGTACCATATTTATTAAAAGATGAGGTTTCCCTCCCCATTTAACATGGTAGTGGAGCCCGTAGTCTCACTGTTGAGTATGAGGTGACACAAGGCAGGCAGCTACAGCTTTAGCCCCAACCTTGAGTTGAGGCTGTAACTACAGCTGCTGCCTGTCTTCTGCTTCTGTACTCCTGCCACTCTTCCCCTGCAGCCATGGTCCCTGTTGTCCTCTATCCCTCCCTTCCCCACCAGGCTGCTTCTACCCTCCCCCTACATTGCATTCCTCCTTATCTTTGCTCTGGTGTTGGCAGAGCATGAGCCAGCCCTGTAACAGCAGTGGCAGACTTCATGCCACTGCTGTTGGGCCAGGCTGGAGCCATGCTGCAGCTGTGTGGGACAGGCACAAGAGGGGTAAGTTGGAGGGGCAGGTAGAAGGGGCAAAGCTTCATGCTTCCCCCCCCCTTCCTTTCATATGACGTTAATCTGAAGAAGGTGTATCATACATCTGTTACACATCCATGATGCTAATCAACCCAGAGTGAATATGGAATACACCCCACACAATTCAACTGAATTAAAATCTAACTGATTAATGTATTAAATGCATTAATAGTTTCTACATAGAGAGACAGAAAAACAGCTCAGTGATCTCACCCAATCCTAGATGTTACTCCACTTCACAGAAAAGCTGGCCAATCAGTTCTTGAAAGGAGAGGGTGCTCATCCATGGGTAGTGGCTGTTTTTCAGTCCAGATATTGTTGGACGGTGACATGCCCAACTTCTTTGTCGCTCCCCCCTTTTATGCTTTTTTTTTTTAATTTTACTCCTCTGACTCTTCATTTCCAGGTGCTGTTGATTGGTTTCCCTGTGATCATCATACTGTTCATGTTTTTATCCTGGCTTTATATTCCTTTGTTCCAACAAACTCATCACATGCACACATCTTAATTTGGTGTTTTACTGGTGTCTTAATTTGAGCATGCCCCAGACTCCTAATGTGGTCTGTCCATCAAAACCAGAAATTTCAAAGGCTCTGAAATTGGACACTGTCCCATTGATCCCTTCTTATCACCTTACATTGACATATCCAATCATGTCATAACTCTGATTTACTTGGTTAGTGCCAAGTTCAGTTAATCTAAGCTAGTAACAAGGCCGACATTTCACATATCTTTGTTGATAATGCTGGAACATTAAACTCCCTGTGAAAGTGAGCTCGAGGCTTGCTGATAATGCAGACACAGGCAAAATGAAAAAAAGTAAAGTTCAAATAATAAGAAGGCTATATAAAATCTTAAGCAATGGTTAAATAAAGCTGAATATAAAAGAGAAGTTTAAATAATACTATAATTCACCACTCAGGCAGGTGTAACTAAAACTAAATGTAACAAGCTACCCTAACACATTCACTACAGCCAGAAGCTCTCTCAGAAGCTTTACCTTACAGGTACTCAAACCTGTACAACAGTGAATGCCCTAGGAAAAGTGTTCCTCATGTTAGTCCCTTTTAGGGTTAGCATAGATTGTATATAAAATTTGATGCTGCATGATTAACTGAGTTGTACAAATGGCTATAATATTATGAACCTTGAGCCAGAAATCTTCTTGATTGGCTGTACAAATAGTTTACTGAATACAGACATGGGGATTAAGAGCTGGAAAAGGGCTGGGTTACTGAAAAAAACGGGTGGAATGTACAGAAACTCTAAATTCCACCAGGGACCTTGCTAGAAAAAGCATCACTATTTATAGTTACTGTATGAATCTAAACTATTCATTTTAGGAGTTTTCCAGTAGACTAATGATTCAATGAGAATACTTATTTTGTATCAGTTACTTGATAACATTTCCCTGTATGGGTTCAGAGCCTTGGGTACTAATTACATTGTCATCTATGGCATTATGGTTATTTATATAGACTGAAAACCCGGTCAGTTTTAGTTTTATGTCAGGCTTATTCTCAAAAGATGTCTTAAAAAAGGTAAACATTAAGGAGAATTTGGGATAAATGGTTACAGGGAAACATTTTTTTTTTAAATGTTAAGTTAGTGAGGAGATTGATTCTATTTTATGTTATGTAATCTCTCTAACAGATTGCATGTTAAAAGAACAAGTATGTAACAACTGTCTGCATTTTCCTCTACTTTTGGGATGTAAAAATCAGTTAGACTTAAGTTTCCAGGAACAGAAAAAAAAATGCATCTAATGAACTCTTCTTCCCATTCCATTAAAAAAGCAGCTCTGGCTATTAAGCTACATGTATTTAAGTTAAAGAAACATCATTAGGATTATTTGAAATAGATAAGGGAAGAAAAAATCATTAGTGGATTTGATTCATACTTAAAATGAACAACAATATTCGTATTGTGTCTGAGGTACTGAGTACTTTTGCCCAGGAAAAGGCTGCAATTTAACTGGTTGAAGATTGCAAAATATTTTCATAGTATAAGCTCCCATATGTTAATAGTCTTCTTTAGTAATCAGAGAAAGAAAAGTGAAAAACAAAATATACAGCTCAGAAAACTAGTTTGACAATGCTTTGGTTTGTTTATAGGTTTAATTTAAAACCAGCTGTTTAGTTTATTGTGCTTTTAATCTCTTGTTTACATATCATAGTTAGCTTTCCTATTAATTTTCCAGTTCTTTTTGTATATTCTCAATTAAAAGGCAGGGTAGATGTGAACCTTATAAACTAAGAATTGTGTGAGCTTTAGTAAGCAGCAGCTTGCTTCAGATGCTAGGAACAGGCTGCAGGACGCAGAACTTCTAAATAGAAAACAATGACTGGAATGGGAAGGAAAGGGGGAGAAGAAAAGAAGGCTTACTGCTTCGAGAGGCAAAAAGTCTAGGAGAGAAAAACAAAACAGTTAGCCCACCAAGGGTCATATGCGTTATAAAAGTTATTCCAGGTAATGGGAAAAGAATTGATAGACTTAGTTTATTTAATAAACTCCAGTCTGTGGATGTTTGCCTATTTTCACAACTTCCCATTCAAATTCATTTTTAAATTTTTGTTGTCAGAGAATAACAACTCTGAAATTTAGTTAGGGAAAACCCAAGAAGGTTAAAGTGCCACTGGTTTGTGTCCTTTTTGGATTTTAGCATTCATCTATTCTTTCACATAGCGATGATCCTGTTTGAACTAGTGATGTGGTCTGTGATGATGAGGGGGCCCAGATGGCAACTGGAGCTTGAGAAATGTGTAGTTCCTTGGTAAGAATAGGATTATGGGCATTTGTAGATGACGGGGAGGTAATTTTCCCTCAAATGAAACTGTGTTGTTTTGTTTTTTTTAAATCACTGTTCCAGTTTATGGTGAAGTTAACACCTGTGTCATGTGCACCTGTGTTGGAGCACAATCCTTACCTGCTTCTCCCGCAGTGAGGAGGGGGAGACCTCCTCTAGCTGGCAGGCAATGTGGTTGCTGAGATGGAGAGGGGGACTGGTGTTTCCCTCCGAAGCAGCACTCCCCCCGGGGGGTACCTGCCCAACAGGCACCCAGCTTGGGCAGTCCCAGGGGGCACTGCAGCTGAGGATGGAAGTACAGGGCCCCACACAGCTCAGACAGGCAGGCAGGCTCCAAGGGGTGGGGGAAAATCAGGCTCTCTGCTTGATTTCCACCCCCCCCTTCTGTGGAGCCTGCCTGCAAAGCTGCCGGGCTGCCTGCATGGTCTGCCTGCACAGTTCCTGAGTTGCACAGAGCCCAGTGCTTCCCTCTGTGACTGTAGGGTAGGAAACTCAAACTCCTCGGAGGTGTTTTACTTTGCAGCACCTCAAAGTCATTTAAGGCGCATTATGCTGCCAAATGTGCTACAGCAGCTGGAATTAATGTGCAATACACTGCCGAATGTGCAAACAACAATGCCATTAAAGCGGTGCAAAAGGCATTTAACCGGCTTTAAACTCAGTAAAAAGAGTTGTCTACAAGTGACCTTAGATAGTTTGTTATTGGAAAGAAACCATTTAAGATGAGGGGAGAGGGGGATCTGTAAACCAGGACAGGTTTTGTCCCCATAACCACTCTGAGATGCTCATCATTTTCAGGGAGGGGTTGGAGGTCATTAGTAATGTTTCTAAGGTGTTGAAGGTGGGAGCTTTGAGCAACAGCAAAGGAGATTATGAATCTCTGCTGTCCTTGTCTCGGGGTTGGTATCATAACAAGTCAAAGCCGGGTTTGAGTCTGGTTCTGTTCTGGTTCTGAGTGGCTATGCTTTTAGGATTGTATTTTCAGTGTAGGAATCTTTGCTCCAGGTTCTTAAGACATGCATCCCGGTCAGTGGGATTAGACCAGATTCAATGTAACATAGAGTTTGGCGTTAGAAGATGAATCTAGAGGTGTTAGGATACGAGCTTCTGGTATGGAGGTAGCTGTAGTGGTCAGTTGGTTGCTGATACATTGTGTGGTGACAGGGCCATTACAGACTTTCAAATATACTCGTTAGCCCATTGATTTTTATCCTGTTTAAGCATAGGAAGATTATGTAGCATTAAAATAATCTAATGTTTTATAATATTTTGACCTTCCCTGAGACTAAAGATGTGATGAATTGTTGGACTATCCATTCTTATCAAAAGGTTTTCCCTGGTAAACACTATTCAAAACAAAGTGATGCTGGACAGTTAAGTACTGCTCCAAAGTTTACTAACGGCAATTTGAAGCCCATCTATTAACTTCAGCAGGAAATAAATAAGATCGTAAAGTTCCTTTGCATTATTCTGTAGTTTGCTGTGGGATTTTTTTTTTTGAGACATCTGAATTTCTAATATAATTCATTTAACCTCTCCCACTGAGCATTCCATTGTATCACTTGCATTAAAATTCAGATTTCCACGAGGCATTTACTCATAGAAGTATAATTTAAAGAAGACTACTTTAGCTCATAATTTTAGATGCTTCTCCTTATTACAGAATACCTTTAAAATTAAGGCTGCCTTTTCTGGGGACATTTCTGTCTGGCTAATGACAGCCTTAATATTTTTCTCTTTAATATATGAACTTTATATTTTATGGTCTAACAGATGAGTTAGTAAAGTTAAGTATCGCACAAGTAGTGCTTTCCCATAGGTATTAAATTATTAGCATACAACAAACCGTGCAATACGGGAATGAAAAATGTTAAGTAATATATTCTGATATGGAAAGCAGAATAAGTGTTTTTGTAGGGAGAAGGACAGGCTTTTAAGTTAAATTCCATAATACTTTCAAAACAGGTTATAGCATCTTCCATGTGAAAAATATCACTTTATAAACACAGATGGTGAAATATTGACTCCATTGACATTCATGACAAAACAGCTATTGATTTTCAAATCAGAGGATTTGAGTAAATATTGGGCATGATGGGAACTAAGAGTGCAGGGGGTCTCTTAGGAGGCACTCAGCATTTCCCAGGATTTGTTTGTTATCGATGAACAAATAGCAGCCTATTTGTTCCCCCTGGTGTTCAGGGTATTATGTTGCAGGAGGTGCTGTCGTTTATGAGACAGACATAAACAAGGCTTCTAATTACTCGTGGTGGGATTAATGATTGCACAGTATTTTTCACACTATTAAGGATGTTAATTTCGGGGTTCTAGCTTAATTACAATGTATGTAATTACATTAGGCCTACCTGCTGTAACCTTTTCAATAGGATATGGTATTCTTCATTTCCTGTCAGAAACTCATTAACATTGCTGTGCATTTTAAAATTGATGCATGAAGTGTTTGTATTCATGACAACTGAAGTAAGACCTGGTTGTAGTTTTGTACGTTAGTGCAAATTTAACTGCATAGTCAGGGTTATATACAATTTGGCTTTCCAAGCATCATCATCTATTACAGGCAGGATTCATTCAGTCCCTGAATTATTCTAAGAAGTTCGGTTTGAAAACTATACTTCAGAATTTATTTTGAAAATATTTTTGGATGACCCTCTACTTGAAAAAAATATTTATTTTCTTTTGCACCTTTTTATGCAAAACTATCAATTGTCATAGATTAGTCTAAGTGGTGTCTCAATTTGTGGACACTTCAGTAAACCTGGTTTGAGTTCCAAGTTTGCAGTGTGAAAACTGAAATCTGGTAAAGTCCAATTGATGTGCAGTTCCATTAAAAACAATTATGTATCACTCAATATAGAGTAGTTTGTGATCCTTTCACAGCAAGGTGGTACTCAGTAAAAATCATATTAAATATGTTATTTGGAATATCACTAGCTGAATACCATAATATTTTAATATAGGCACAAAAGGCCACTAATTTTTAGCATGCAGTTTCTGCCAGATTTGTCACCTCTTCATATCATAAAACATGGCGTGTCATTTTGTATCATTAATGTTAATTGTAATAATAGAAATCCACATTTTGATGCAAAAGGTTAAGTGGGTTGAGTTCCAGCCTGCATTTCTTCTGGGAAACATTTTGGGGTCTTAGTGTGTGTCTACTTTGCTGTATATAGTTCCTTTAAATAGTTTTTAAGCAGGATACCTGTATGTCTTTGTCAACCCAGGGGCAGATGGCAGTCTAGGTTTGAAAGAAATCCACAGGGTGCAGTCTTATTGGTTCCCGATGACTTCGTTTCTTTGTACTGGGTGAGTGCTGCCCCCAGGATAATGCTCTAGTTTTACAAAAACTTTAGTTTGTCGCAAGTAGAGCCCACTGTGCCTGAGGAGTAAGAAAGCAATGGGAAGAGAAGTAAGTCATACCAGGGAGGATGGAGTGGAGACAAAAAAGTAGTACCAAAGAGGACAGAGAGGAGAGTCACCAGGGATGCAACAGAACACAATAAAGGTAGTTTGTTTTGAAGCGGAGAAGTCTGCTGTGCTGTTTGAGGCACCAGCACTCTGACCTCTCTTCACCTTGAAGATGGATCTCCTCCCCCTGCTCCCCTCCCCCGCCTCACACCTTCCTAGATAAAAAGAAGATATTCTGCAAAACAGGGATGCTACAGATTGCTGGGAAGCCAGAAAGAGAGAAAAGCCAGTGTCTCAAAGCCAAAGACTTGCTCCTTGTGAAGCCCCTTTAGGGCCAGCTTAGGAGGTCTTTTGGGAAAAGAAGACTGAATAAGGTTTTTTCTTGAGGTGTCCCAAGCCAAAGTTTTGCCCCCAATTCCTGACACCTTACTAAGATTCCTTCTGTCCCACAAAATATTGTCAATGAGAACAAAAGGAAACAAACAAAGGAGATTGAGTTGACTGACTATGGGGACCCACATAACTGAAATTAAATGAACTAATTAACCTGCAAGCAAGATGGAAATTATCTGCTAGCAATTATGCATATTGATCATTTATCTCTAATAACTGTTTTCTCAGCTGTAACAGAATTAATAACAAAAGATGCTTTCCCCCACCGCCTCCTTTCTTGCAGCAAGAATGACCTTAGAAAGCCCAAAGTTTCTAACATTAAAATGATTTCCATTATTTTCAATTTTAAAAAGTCAACCTATCTATGCATAGAATGATGCAATCTTGAGAAGTATTCAAGCATCTGCTTAAATTTGGTTAATCGCACTGAGATGTAATTGAATGCTCCTAAATTTAAGTATATGGTCAAGCATTTTTCTCCTGAAGTGGGGCCTATAATGGTGACTGTGCTCTCCACTGAGCTTGCTTCATCTGAATTAATCCCAATAATAACTACCAAAGATTAATAAAATTCAAAATTTGCACACCACTGAAATTCCAATGTTTAAAATATTTACTTACATCCTCAATTTGGATATGATATTATAATATCTGATGTTATTCTGGGGGAAAAGAAAAGGTTTAAGATTTTTATTTATATATTTCCAATTTTAAAAAAAATCAGGTGGATTTGTTTGACTGAACCAATGTGGTTTTGTTCTGGAGTGAGTTCATTAAACTAAATTTTAGACAACAAGCAGATGTAGCGTTTCAATGCTTCATTTCCCAATTCTTCACTATAGGGTATGCCCCATGGCTTGACTGCTACTTCCCAATGTGCATCAGGAAGAGGGAAAAGAGAAAAATAAAATGTTTTCTTGACACTACATTTTTCCATTAAACTTTCCTCCCCGACCCTGTATTTTTATTAGACAATTTATGACTAGCTATAGTAACCGCAGTAACAGTCTTTGGTTTTCCTTTTTTTAACCAGCGTGTATACATGAATAAATACTGAATATATGTATTTACAGAAATGTAATCTTTGTAGAAGATGTTGGATTAGCAGTTTTAGAAATCAAAATCTGTCATTGACTATAAAGTCTTCTATAGTCCTCCTGTGAGGACTGAGGTTGAAACTGAGGTGAGAAATGTATAGATAGGCTTGACTGAAGAAGGGAGAATAGTGTAAGGCTGAGTTCAAAGAAAAAAAATGTTAAATATGTTCCAGTTCTAGAAAAATGAAGATTGAGTTCTGAGCAAATGCTTACGGTATTATAGAAACATTGCTAGCATACATGTAGTGCTGTTCAGATGTAAGTAGGAAGTTGGAGGTATATCCATTGAAAAGAACTGGTGCTAGCATTTTACCAGCTACATCCTATCACCAGGTCTACATTCCCTTTCTCCTCCCAACCTGTTTCTCACCCATTGTCTGCCACAATTTGCATTTTCACTGACTGGCATTCTTGCATACTAGCCTATTGCTTCTATTCTGTCACATCCAGGAAGAGTACAAAATGACTGCCAATGCTTCTGCCTGAAGAAAGGTGTTTGTACCCAAAAGCTGGGAAAGAAGAATTTTTCCAACTATTTTAGTTGGTCTAATTAAAGATACTGGATTTACCCAAAGAACCTTGTCTACCTATGCCCTTAAACCAACATGGCTACAACGAACACCCCGAAAAAATGGTTTATATTTGATGCCTTTCTTTGAACTTAGTCTTACACTATTATTCTATCTTTTTGAGTCAATAAATCAAATCGGTAAATTACTAACTATCTCCACAAGTGGCACTTAAAGTTGAGTTCAGAACCACTGCACTCACAAAGGAACATGTCCCCTGCAGAATAATGTGCTCCTATATGGTTCAGAAGTTGTCACACTAAAAAACACTGTACTTAACAGTGTGATGAGACTCCTAACGGGATGCACAACTTACACACACAGATGTACTCCCTGTACCCTTGGGCATTAGACCCAAGTGATACAAGAAGGTAGACCCTAACATCATTATTGGCAGTAGAGGCAAGAGGTGATAAAAATCATTGTTTCCATCAACTGTTAACTGAAGACCCAAATAGATGGAGGCTTGAGAAGCTGAAACATCATAAACTATGTATATAAAAAGTCCACAAGCTCCTGGAAGAGATTAGAGATGCTGAATCAAATCTATGGGTAGCAACAGAGTGGGCCAACTTCTGGGAAAATTCAGACCTATTCCTACAGCACGTTATACCAACCCTAAATGAGTCCCCCAGTGGGGTCCAAGGGAGGACCAACAGAACTGCAGTGGTCAAATAGAATCTGCACATTGAGTGATAATACCAGACAATGGCTTGTAGATTTGGAAGTTGATATCTGATGCCATACAAAAGAGAGACAGCAAGAGCCTTTGTGCTCCTGCAGGGAAAGCTTTAGTTAAATCTCCCTAATTTTGCTGCTGAACAAAACAGAGTTAATATTACAGCAGCCTTGTTACGCTGTTATGCTGGTGTCCTTTGATATTGATACAAGTGTTACATCCACATATACCCTAAGTTTGCTTCTTGTTTTCAAGCTCTTTTTTCCCACTTCTGAGGTATTTCCTTGACTTATGCTTAATACAAAGATTACTGAAAATTAATGAACATACAGCTGATGTTTTTAACAAATGCTCCCATCTTTCCAGGAAAGAGAATGTGACCATATAGTTCATCATGAAGACTAAAGTCTCACTCATTTCTCTTGTGTATTCAGCTTGGTTTCCTCTGTATTTGCTTTTTTGACAATAATATTGATGCATTCTTGCAACATTAAAAGTAATTTCTATCAGAAAGATAATGCTTTAGTAGTTCTGCAACTGTCATGTTTTATATATTTGCCAACATGAAAAAGTAATTATTATTCCCTAAGGAAAGAGCATCCTGATCACACTTGTATGGTATGATTCTGTTCCAGCAAATGAAATCTTTTTATATTTCCCCTATTGCTTTGTAAAAAAAAAGTCAGCTATTTGTAAAAGCCTGAAAGATGGTTTAATTTTTAATTTAGCAAGAGCTGCCATGACCTCTCTTTGACAAAATCCAGACCTGTAGGCAGTCAAAATGATTTCACTCTTGCAAATCAGCATTACCTGAATCTTTAAGCATCTAACCTTTGTGCTATGCCTAGAGATACTAAAGTAGCCATATGGTGCCATTTTTGCATAATCAACTCAGAGCAGATTGAAATAGTGTCCAACTGTTTAATTTGCTACACTTGAATCATTTAGAAGACACTTCAAGCAGTTCCAGAGGCCTAGGTATTTTAATCAACAAAGTGGTAGAAACAGAACATTTTAATCAGAAATTGTCTGAAACTGATTCCTGAATTTCTGACAGCTGTGAAGGTGGGGGTGTTCAGAGATCAGAGAAAAGGATGCCATCTTGATTACCTAAGTAGAGGTCAGAAAAGTGGTCCGTGCTTTCTCTTGTGATTACTTTTTTTAAACTAAATGTCTCCCAAATTGCTGTGTGAAGCTGATGGACTAGTAATAGGCAGTGACTAAAAGTTATGAAATGGCATGTCTTTGTAGATCTTGTACTACTTTATACATTGAAATAACAGACATAAGTTTTTGAGTATTTAAAAAGACATGATTATTTAGAGTATCACTACTGGGAGATAAGGAAACTGTAGGTGTGCATCCTAATAGAGCATCGATGGGGTAAGCTAGCAAGCTAGCAAGCTTCTAACACCAAGCTAGCAAACCTCTAACATTTTGTAAATGAAAAGTGAAAGCCATGCTGAGATTTTTGTATGGGGTTAGTTATTTTGCTTTAGGTGTCCCTATGTGTGCAAGACTGCAGTGGCTCTTTCATCCAGGAAGAGCACACACCAACTGCTGAAACTTCCTTAGTCTGACGAAGGGTTTTTGAACTTGAAAGCTTATTTAATAACTATTCTCCAACTATTTGGGTTGGTCTAATAAAAGATATCAAATTCACCCAAGGAACCTTGTGTGACTCTGAAGAGAATTTCTCACAATGTTAACGGATCTCTTTACCTTGTGTCAAAAAAAAAAAAAAAAGAGAGAGAAAACCCCGGCTTGGGTTTTTGGTAGTGCCCAGGACACGTAAGCTGTCTCCAGTGTTGTCCATCTTGTGCAACTTTCCCATTGCCATCCTTGGAGATATATGGAGACGTTTTAAGTTTTGTGCTTTCTGATGCAGAACCTCAGCATTGTGTCCTCTCTAACTTTACTTGATTATACTTTAATTTGCATCATATGACCACTGGTCTCTTTACTCTGACGCAGTGGCATTGGGGGAAAAAAACCATGTGGCAACAGTACCGTGTAGTTACTCTGGTTACTGTGCAGTCATTTAGTACTTGCAATAATAACTTCCAATGTGGCCATATGTATATAGAAATAGATGTGGCCAATGGGTGCTTTTTTTTTCCTTCTGTGGTGTTTTACCAACAGTATCTTTCCCAGCTTGCGTTTGTGTCTCATATTGTATATTGCCACATTGGGAAAGATCTCGTCACTGTAAAACGGACGTTTATTTGTTTATTTTCTCCTCTCTGTGGCCCCTTCCAGTGAAAATTTCCTGTTTCTACTATTACGTTGTCTTGCACAACCAAATCCTACCACAAATTAATCAATGTTCTGTTTTCTTTCAAGCTGATCATGCCTTCATTTTCTGCTGCAGTGTTCTCCATTGCTTATATGGCGTTTCCTGAGCTAATGGTGTTTTTCTCATTCTCTTTGTTCAAGCTGTGCACACACTGGTGTTTTCAGTTCTTGCAGACTGATGCCAGAACTGCAGTGGATTATCTTTCTCTCTCTTTCCCTACAAATGCTAGCACTATCTTGACTTCTAATATTTGTCATAGCTGATGCAGCCTTTGCCCTGCTTTTTATGGAAATCAACTTTGAGAACTACATGCCTTTTGGACTTTTCTGTTGTATTTTGGATTCTTTATCATGTCCACCGTGTCAGGCCACTGTCCACTTTCCATAAGCTTCAGTCTGAACTGGATATGACATTTGTTTGGCAAATTCTAATTGGTTTGTTAAGGATTAATTCAGAGTTTTCCAATAATCTCTAAATATTTGTATCAAAGATACCAATCAGGATCTGGGTTCACTTGGACTTGGTTAGCTGTTCAACCCTCTAAGATATGCCTTTCAGTCTTAGTTACAAACTTTGTTTTTTCCCCTCTTTTTCAGGATCTGTTTTACTCGTATTTTGTCTTGCAATTTGAGCCTTTTTCAGAATAACAATTGGTTTCTACCCCTTATGGCAAAGAATCTTTAAAATGCAATTTTCCAGAGTGGTTATCTGGATATATTCTTAGAATTGTCTATGGTTTTGAATGGATTTTTTTCTAATGGACTATTCACTCTATTATTCTTCACTTCAGCTTTATTCCATCCAGTTTTTCCCCAGCTCTGTATCTGTCAACCACCTTCCTATCACCTTTTTTTCCCATTTAGTTTATTCCTAAATAATCACCTGTTCCCAAATAATGGAATAATAATGCTACCAATGAATTCTTCTGTTTGTGTCTTATGCCTTTTCCTTCTCTGAGCATTCATCTTGTCTATTTAGGATGATGTTACAGGTTACATTTAAACTACTCTAAAGGCACTTAAAATGGGAGCATGCATGCATTAAAGATTGTTAAACTGTGTTAAGTACCCTACAAATACTTTAAAGTTATGCCACCTTGGATGAGGGTTATCTTTTGAGCTATTTTACCTAGCTCAAGCTAAGGTATTGTTAGTCTGCTCCAGGGAGATAAAGCAAGCAATTTCCAGTTATTCAGTGTCCAAGATCCATAGCTCTGAGCCCTCCACCCCTGACAAATGTTCTACCCTCCCAAACTCTACTGTCCAGGAGGTGGTACTGATCCCAAGCCAACATCCCCACTTCTCACAAGTAGGACTGATTTCAGCTCATATAGCACCATGCTGCTGGCTTCAAAGACCCCAGAATATTTGATTTGGACCCCTGAATTGCAAGGCCAGGTACACATCTGAGGACTAAGCCTTTTCCACGCATGGGTGGCTCTTCTCTAGCCATGAAAATTGGGCAGGAGAGTAGGGAGGGAATGTAGTTTCTCTGCCCTCTCATGCTCTTCTGGGGGAGAGGGGAGAAGCAGCTGCCTTCCACCAAGTATATCAAGAGCATGGAGCCCAGGGAGGCACACTTCTCTGGGCTCCATGTTGTCATCACAGTTAACCCCTGGTGGCTCCACACTTGGAGTAGAGCCACTGGGCAGGGAGAAACCCATGCCCCATGCTCCACCATGCCTAAACCTCAGGGCTTTGTTTTTGAACGTGCCCCAACTTGCCAGGCACTCTAGTGGCAAATCAGTTGTGCAGTAGGCCTGTGTGAAGTGGCTAGTATTCACTTCGGATTTGGCCAATTCAAGGAACAGTGATTCAATTTGATGATTTGAATCACTGTCCTGATTCGATTCGGCTGAATCTGATTTGGAGATTCATCAGCAGCCAATCTCCAAATCAGCCAGGGAGGGAGCATCCCCTACCCTTTTCCCAGCCTGGCAATGGCTGCCCCAGCTCCCGGCACTTTAAAAATTCCACAGCACCGCTTCTGCTGGCAGGGGGTGATCTATGCTGCTCCATGCCACATGGAGGGCTCTGCATGAGGCCCCAAAGCCTGGAGGCCACTGCAGGAGTGGTAAGTCCTGGGGATTTTCTTTACTTTTTTTTTCTTAAAGGACCGGAGCTGGCCCAGGCTGGGCACTAGTGGGTGGGGTGGGGCTGAAGGAATGAGGGAGAGCAGGGTGGCTCATGGCAGAGCCCCCCAGGCAGTGGGGGATAGCTGGGATCACCCAGCCCACCTGGCAGCACCCTATGAGCACCGAGCCTTTTTTTAAAGTACCAGGAGCTGAGGCAGGAGGGCAGACATGGGGGGGGTGCTGGGGGAGCAGGTGGGGGTCAGGAGCTGCATGATTGGGGGGGGTCAGGGAGACTGGCAGGATTTCCCTCCATGGACCTCTGGCAATGGCTAGGCTCCCAAACTCTGCTGCAGCCACTGGGGACACCCTAAATCATGAAAGCTCTCCGAATCTTTTCTGAGCATTTGGAGAGATTTGAATATATTCAGACCTTTGAATTGGTCCCCTGATTTGATTTGGATTTGGAGATCTGGCTACCAAATCATTCTGAATCTTCTCCAAATTGAATCACTACCCAAAGCTTCATACAGCCCTATTGCGCAGGTCAGAGACATCATTAAGCCTTAGCCTATGACTGCTCTGAAACTATTGTAATTTGCTGCCACCTAACATTCCTCAGATTTAGAATGGTTTAAAGGTAACCTGTAACAGCATCGATAGCACATTAGCCCATAAGGCCAGGAACCGCCTACCACTTTGTTAGTACAGTGCCTAGCACAATGTCTTTTTGACACCACTGTAATTTACTTGATGATCTTTAGGTCACAGTAGATTTTAAAAGATGCAACCTCTGCCCCCTCTATCCCCCCAAGCCCTATATCTATTTCCCATAGCATGCAATATCATTATTTCATGTATGATCAAAAGGGATCTTTTCCCAGTTTTAGATCTTGATTTCTATATATGTATCTACCTCACATAAAGCTTAAATTATTTTCTTCCATTTTCCTGTACATGATTTGTAACCCTTCCACATAAAGCAAAAGTCTCTTGCTATCTCTGTGTAAAGAAAATCCACTTGTGACTGAAGATTTTTTTTCCTATTGAGATTCATATTTCTCTTAATTTTAAAGCTGTGTTAACTGTAGCATATGAACTTAAAACTCCAGTGTATTTTGTTTGAAATTAAGGACCACAGCATGAAGACTCTTTTGTGCCAAATGAACTGGCGATTTGAAACTCAGACATTTTCTTACATTAGATATTTCATGCAGAAGAATAGTAGAAAATTGTATGCCTATTTAAAAAAAAAAATATACTGGAACCTTTCCAATACTAACTACTTCCTAGCAGCACAAGTGCATCTGTAATGACAGATCTGACATAATTGAATACAACAACAGTAAAACAAGTAATTCTAATCATATTAAGCTGGCAGTCATTTTGAGGTCATTTTCTGCAAGTTGATCAATAAGAAGCTCACATCACATAATCCTCATTGAATTTTTTTTGTAATATATCTTAACTTCAAGTATAGTTGTGGTTAATTGCTAATCCATATTCATTGAGCAGAACAAATGAGGGCAACAAGAGTAGCTGCTTCACATACTGTCTCATCAAATGTGTGAACCTATGAGCTCAGTTCCTTATCCAGATTACTTACATTTGTCTGGCTTCTATCACCACTTCAGAAAATGTTTTAGAGATTATCACAGAATTTGCATGAATACAAATGTAAGGTACTGCTTTGAGCGAGCATGGTGCTATAATTTCTAAGCATTACCCCTATATCTGCTGATACTAATTGAATCTCTTCAGTCAGAGCTGGCCTTAGGGAAAATGGCACCTTGGGCAAACTTGTGTTTTGGCAGACCCCCGAGCCGCCGCCCGCCCCCAGTGCCCACCTCTTGTGCTCCCCTTGGTATTCCCCCACACTAAGTCAGCAGTGCTGCTGCAGGTAGGCAGGAGTATGAAGTGCAGTCCAGTGGGAAGGGAGTGCCATGGTGCACCAGGCAGGTAGGCAGTCAAGCACCACTGCTGCTGCCTGCACTGCATGGCCTAGCTTCTCATAAGTAGTGGCTGAAGGCAGGGGTGGGCTGGGTTGCTCACTGCTCCTCCTCCATGGAGCTGTGGGAATCAGTCGGTTTGAAGCAGGGTAGGGGAATAGGGCTGCTGTGAGAGTGAGCTGCTTACGTGTGTGTGTGTGTGGTTCCCCCCTGATTATGGTACCCTGGATGGTCAGCTACATCACACACCCCTAAAGCTGGTTCTGCCTTCAGTTGCAGATATCTTCAGAGTAGTGAGAGAATTTAGCTTTAAATTAAAAAACAAACAACCCCCACCAGTAATTACTTTAGTAGAGTGCTATTTCTAACCTGTATTTCATAGATTCATAGATTTTTAGAGTCGGAAGGGACCTCACAGATCATCGGTCTAACTGCCTGCTCCAAGCAGGAAAGAGCACTGTGGTTAGGTAACTCCAGCCAGATGCCTGTTTAGTCTCCTCTTGTATATTTCCAGGGTAGGGGTAAGCACCACCTCCCTTGGAAGCCCATTCCATATTTTGGCAACCCTTACTATGAAGAATTTCTTCTTTATGTCCAATCTAAATCTGTTCTCCTTCAGTTCGTGGCCATTTTTCCTGGTAACCCCAAAGGGTGCCCTGGTAAACAGTGTCCCCTATTCGCTGCTGACCCCCGAACCCCCGATGAGTTTGTAGGCAGCCACAAGATTGTCTTTCAGCCATCTATAACATGCCACCCACTGTTAAACTTCTAGTATTAAAAAAAAAAATGCTTGTAGCTTGTTGCTCTGGCATAACATTAAAACACTGAATTTTATTTTGTTAGGACCTCTTTATAACAATGCATGCTATGCCTATTATGGAGCTTTTTGGGGCCCAATACAAAGCCTATAGAATAAATGATTTTATTCACTTCAGTGGCTTGAATTGAGTTCTTTTTCCTCTCTCCTGGCTGTAAAGTGCTCACCGACTGATCCAGATTTATACATTTTTCTCATTATGTACAGTTATTTCCAGATTCTTAATAGTTTTCAGGAAATGAGTTGTTCACCACTACTGACAATGACTAGTTAATTATTTTGCTGTTTGATTAGGCAGCTGAGTCACAGAATATTGTTTAAGCTTTTTGATAGAATAGTTGAAAATTTTTAACAGGGAACAAATAAAACCAAATTGCAAACAACGAATAAAAATAATGAATTGTGAGTATTTCCTGAACAAACATCTTTTCTTTAGAGCAAGCAAAGTTTGAAGTTCATACAAAGAGCTGCATTTCCTAAATTTCTACAAATAATAAAACCATTCTTGTGAATATTCATGGCTAGCAAATAGCAAAAAATATTTGCAATTGCTGTTTACAGAATTCAACCAGCTCTTGTCTTAAATAATAATTATTTGATGTAATGCTATTAAAAATATAGCATAAGCCAATATTATCTCTACAGAATTCACAGTTCCCAGAGCCCCATGAGAGAGGAAAAAGAATTTGATAGGAAAATTAAACATGTCTATGAACAAAGAATGAACTAGAACACTTTTATTACAGCTAGATAAAGCATTCTGGTTTTTAACCAGTGTCGAGAGGGATGGTAGGTGCATTTCAAAGACAGAAAAGACCCTTTAGACTTGCAAGAATAGATTTAATGATGACATTTCTTCAAGAAGCTGTCTCTTTAACCCTGCTCTAGGTCCTTCCAAGAAAGTCTTTAATTTCTAATGACAGAAAGTCTCTGGTATTTTAATGATTACAGTATGTTTGTATAACTTGATTAAGGAATAATGCTTACTATTCCATATTGTCAACACAAGGGAAATTGCCATGTCCAAATCTAAATTTAGTACCTCATTTAGTATGCAGTGTGATTCCATAAATATGCTAGTAGATGCCTATATTGCAATTTTGTTTATGAATTGCATGTAATATCATTCCTGATTTGGATATAAAGCAAATTTGGGAACAAAAATTAACCAGACTTACATTTTATTATGCATTTGGTTTTCTATGCAATAGAAAACATAATTGCATAATATCTCATTTGCATCTGTGACAAGATACACATGAAGTGCCACGTACCAACAGGCTGGTTTGTAGAGGTGATCTTTGAGAATTGAGCATTAGTGGGGAGGTTCCTCAGGAAATGCTAACTTCTTGAGGACCAGCACTTCCTCTTGTAATTATAACAGAGATGATGGTGAGAAAATGTACTCCTACATATACTTGTTTGACAGTACTTTTACATGCGCATGTTGTAAGACAACTAAACTTTCAAATGTGGATTAATTAATTGTAACTATAAAATCTCACAATTGCTAAGAAAAAAGGAAAGAAAGATAGAAAGAAATCCTTACAGACCAGGAAAAATACAACTGGTGCTCACTTGTACCACAATTCCATTAGCTGCCTATACTAATGCAGATGGGACTGAATTATGAGTTGTGTTTGCAATCATCTTTCATATTAAATAGAAATGCTGGTTGTGTATATTTTTTATGAAACTTACTTTTACTTTAAGATGACCATGTTCAGTCTCTTACCTTTTCATACCTGTTTATTTTTGAGTGAGTGTAATTAGCTATTGAAAAAGTTTACTACATCACGATGCAGTAACTTCTCCATTACTTCAAGGTTGGATTTCTGTTTCAGAGAGATGCTGCAGCTCAACCAGAAATTATTGGATTTAATTGAGAAATTACTCTGTGAAATGCAATGGCTGGGAGGTCAGACTAGATAATCATGATAGTTCCCTCTGGCCTTGAAATGTGAACAGTATTACTTACTAAGTTTTGAATAAGACAAGTGCTCTAATTGAATTTGAACATATAAGAATATATAAGAACCAAACTTGCATTTATAAGACTATTCAAAACTTACAATTATTCACTTTTTGGCCACATTCCTAAGAAGCAAATGAACAAACAAACAAGGACAAAGAACTGGGGAAACTAATCCTTGAGACCAAGTGGTGTCTCTTTGACTTTACTAGGCCTTTGCCTCATAGTTCATATTGGAAGGGTCATGGTCATGTTTCTTTTGAAACTCAGGCCTGAAACCTGAGACCTAAAATGTACATGCAATATGGCTGTGCAAAGCTTTAGTTGCTGATTCAATTTGGAGAAGATTCAGCCTGATCTGAATCTAAATTGAATTGGGAGACAACTAAAAAGGTCTGAATTGATCCAGAGTCTCCAAATTGATTCAGAAAAGATTCAGAGGCAATTTGGGGATTCAGGCAGTCCCCATTCAGTGCCACAGGGAGCTGGACCTGGACTCTGTGCTGGGAAGTATTGCGGGGGGGAGGGGCTGTAGGATGGGGGAAAGAACCATGGTGGGATCCTCTCCAGGTCCCACCCCTGACTACTGCCCCACCCCCTGAGTGCCCCCAACCCCCATCTGCTCTTCCAGCCCTGTCAGTGGCTGTCCTACCCAGCCCAGTGTCCCAGCGCTTAAAAAAAATAAATAAATAAAAAAGCCCCACACTTGCTGGCTGTAGTAGTGATCAGTGGGGGCTCATGGCAGACCCCCCCACACACACACACACAAAGTGTGTGGTAGTGAAAGGCAGCAGGGATTGCCCCCTTCCTCCTACCTGGCAGGTGCCAGTTAGTGCAGGGCTTTTTTTTTTTTTTTAAGTGACAAGATGCTGGGGCTGGGCAGGGCAGTGGGCTGGAAGAGTGGGTGGGGGATGGGGCCTCTTTGATTTAGAGATTTAACCAATTCGTCGGCAGCCAAGTCAATTCAGGACAGTGATATGAATCACCAAATTGAATCACTGTCCCCCAAATTGGCCAAATCCACATCCAAAGAGAATACTAGCTGCTTTGTACACGTGTAACATGCAACTTGCAACTTCTGAACATGCAAGAAGGGTTTGTACATGTGTAGCAGACTGAGATTTTTAACAAATTAGCATGTAAATTCTGAATCTGGAATTGGTTTTCAACCTGAGAGTTGGTCAGACTCGTATGTCCATGCTGAGAATTTACTTAAAATATAAGGTGTGTCTGTCTCATGGATGAAATTGTACATGTGTGCTTCAAATCTATAAAAAATTAAATACCACTTAAAAATTGCCCTACAGTGAACTTTAAAAATAAATTCCACTCTAATACTGAATTCCAAGAATGTTCATCATTTTAGTCATAGCAATTCCTTCATGGAAACAAGCTCTATAATATTTATGTAACCCTTCGCTCATGACCCTAACTGTGGCCCTGTCCAGTTGTTTAGGGCCTGGGGTGCTGGGAAGCTCTACCCTCTGTTCAGTTCATCTAAGAGCAGCCAGAGTTTCCCTGAGAGGAGAAGACCCCTTTACTATGGAAAGATCTTGCAGACTTGTAAATAACTATTTACCAAATGTAATTCTATACAGGAGGTAATTGCTACATGCCAATGGACATTACATAATATCAACAGTTTGGAACTCTCTATTTACAAAACACAAGGTTAAGTCTGCAAGAATAACACTTGATAACTATTTACACTAAAAGGATGATCAAACTAATGAATACATAGCTAAAAACTTAGGCACCATGTTAGATGCCTCAGGATATCTAAGCAGGCCCCAGTGTCTTGCAATCTGCAGAAACTGTTTCCACTCAGACTCCTGCAAAGCACAAATTCTCTTCCATACACCTCTGCATGCTCTTCTCTTCCTTGGCACGGCCTCTCCAAGCTCACAGAGCTATTTACACAATTAGACGCACAGAAGGAGAGCAAGCTGCCACCAACAGACCACACAATACTTCTGGGCTTACTTTTCCTTAAGGCACTCAGGCAGACTGAGTCTTCTCCTCAGGTCATGCTCCCCTGGGAACTTTCCTTATCTGGTGTCTCTTTCCACCAAGCTGTCCCAGTCCCCAACCATGCACAAAGTGAGGTTTATCACATTCCTACCAACCCCGAAGTCTCCAAACCCAGGGGACATCACCATCCCACTGTCCAGGAGCTTCCTGGGGCTGTGTCCCTACCCTAAAGAATTTGCTCAGCACATTCTTGAACTTCACTTGTTTGTTCTAGGGGTCTGCTCTCTTTCCCTTGAGCCTTTAGATGCTCTGCTGGCCTCTGGCCTGTTCACAAGGGGTCCATCAGGCAACTGTGGTGTGGGACCATGCTGCAGGCTCTTCTCAGCCCTTCTCGCACAGCATGTACCAGCCTGGGGGTGGAGAGTCACTCCAGTTTTAAAGGGAGCCACCCAGCCAATCCCTGGGCTGCAATTTTCCTGGGCTCCCTAACTGCTTTTTTGAATCTTTAATCTCCTTGCTCAGGATCATATTAAACTATAAGTATGGTGACTGTGTTGAGACAATCTTTCTCAAGCATTCAGGCAGAGCCTGATGTAGGACACTTGGAAGGTAAGTGCTCCTTAAACTGCTTGTTACATTTAGAAACACAGCTTACCTGCAAAACACAATATACATGCAAGTATCTACAGTTCTGGCTCAAATTGCTATCCCTATAGAGCATAGGACAGCTGTGAAGTTTGATCTGGATTTCCCCAAGCACCCTGTACATTTCAGCTGTGAATCTATCACTCATCCCTGGAAGTTTTAAGGTGTCCGTTGTAATTTTTAAACAGTCATGAGGGCATAAAATTAGATTTTTTTTAAAGCACGGAGGAGAATAGGAGATCATTTTAGAGATATGATATGCTGCATCTAATTATTGCTTCCATTTCTGTCATTTGAATAGGATGTTGTATTTATATTCCCTCTGTCGTGTGTGAAATGAGACTAGGTTACACTCTGTTTTTCATTCAAATATTTCATGGTTTTAAAGATTCTCCATACTCTATAGGAAGTTGCTGATTGTATAAGCAAAAAAATGAAAGTGACAAATGAAATTACAGAACATTAAAAATATAAATACAAGACAGCTTGCTGCTGACTTTCATAGAATAGTTCAGGCATACATTGACAAATTTGATTTGTTGTTTTTGTGGTAAAGTTTGTTTTAATCAATTCCCATGAAAATGATAATGATAATAAAACACCCTACACAACTAACTAGTCCATCCATTTGCTTTATGTTCTGATTGCAAATGTACTAATAAATACAATGTTAATATATAACAATAACTGACAGAATTTCATTCCATTATATTCTGTTAAAAAATGTGATATTTATTGGGGGTGTAGGTTATAGCAGTGTTGGTCTAAGGACACAGGCAGACAATATTTATTGTACTTTTGAGTGCATGTGTTTAGCAAAATATCCCATCGGATTTCCTCTCATCTGTTACTACCCTAGATAAAGAAGTACACCGAGCAAAGAATACTTCGCTATTTCTTTTCATTAACTGTCATTTGATAATGGGATTTATATAAAAAAAAAGATGAACACAACTTGGAACTTTCCATTTGGGAAAGAAGTGATTTGTGTAATGTAATTATGGTTAGTTCATCCTTCTTTCTGCCGCCACCTTTTTTCCCTTCTTTTCTTCTCACACTCACTCATGACATTTTGCCTCAATCTAGTAAATAGATGCGCTTGGATGCATGCCCATGCCCTCATGGAGCCCCATGTACTTCATTAGGATGCAGCCGGCAGATTGACTTTCATTTATGTTGTGAGCTCTTAATGGCCATGAAAAGGAGTGCTATCGTATTTGTATAACACCTACTATAATGCAGCAATTCTAATAATATGATGTGAGATGCATACATAGACAAATGGGTCATGTATGTATCCAGCATTGCTGAAAATTACTCCCTGCTCTCCCCCCCCAAATCGGTTTGTTTTGGGGGGGGGTTTAACGTCAAATGTCCTTCAATTTAGGCAGAAATTAATTACTAGGTATATCCTATGTCATTTATAGATTCCAATACAGAATTTGTTTTCTGTACTTCTTTTCCTTTGAAAGAAACTTTAATATTGGCTCTAAACCCAGCACATACAACAGAAAGTGTGTGACTGGCATGCAAATTCTTCCATATGAATTAAGAACACAAAAGCCACATTGGCTATTCTACAGATTAAAAGTGTAAATTGCTATAGACCTAGGCAAAACATTCTGTAATGAATAGGGCCCAAAACATTATTGTGAGACATTTCCATGTGAGAAGATATTACATTTGTAATGATAGTTACTCAGTGGGACACAGTGAAATGATAAAGTTTAAATTTCTGTTCAGGAAAATAAAAGACTAACTGGGTTAATAAATGTTTACAAAGAACTTGAGAACAAGTGCCTGCCTCATTAATTCTCTGGATAGGGATAAATACAACACATTACTAGTTGCAGCTTCCTCCTGTAGTCCTCATCACACAATTAAAAGCAATGATCCAAACTGGTCCATCAGTGGTATGAGGGAAAAAAAGAACATCGCTTCAGTAGTTTATACAGCTGCACGTGTTTCATCATTAGTGATTTTATCACATACAGAATCCTTCACATCTTCCATAAAGGGTCTGAATAAGTAAACGATGCCTACATGACACATTTCCTCTGACATTAAACACTCAAAAGGAAGAAAAAACCCCCTAAAGGAACAGTTTCCTGTTTGGTTCCAGTATTTTTCTTGCTATTATAATGTTTAATTCCTCCTCTTCAAGTTGTTCGACTTTGTACAAATTGCTCATTCACTGAATCAACAAGTCAATGAGAATGACTTTCTAGCTGGGGTTATGACACTCTTCTGAGAAGTGATATACTTATGGAGTGGATTCCAGTTTCTCTTCCTTGACTACTGAATATCATTACAGAGTGTATATGTGTTAGTAAGCAAGGCATCTTTTTCCCCTATGATAACGATGCAGTCTGTTGGGTAGGGAACTCTCCCAGAAGATGGGAAATGTGGACAAGCAGAGGAAGGTATCAAGGTTGGCTCTTTCACATCTAACCCTTGAGCTACTGCAAAATATGTAGAGGCCAACTGAACCACCAGCAGCTGTGTGACTCTAACCCTTCTTTGGTTGTTTCTAAATGATTTTTTTTACGACTCCATTCAGCTGACAAATGAAAAAACGAACAAATAAATGCACGCAAAAAGCCACACCCCAGTTACTTCCCTAATAACAATCTAGTCTGAAACATCAAGGAAAGAGCATGAGCACTGTCATTCTGAGTGAGACTGAACATGCATCTAGCCTGGTATCTTATCTCCAGTGGTGGCAAATGGTGGATACCTTGGAGGAAAAGTATAAGATGGTAGGGTGACCTATCCTGTGTCATACCCTTCTAATCATGCTGGAGGTTATAGTCACAATTATTTTGACAGCTGAAAACAAAAACAAAATCGAAAACAAACGTCACTTTTGAGATCGAGTGACCAGAACTGCGCCAAATATTCTGCATTTGGGAAAACTATTTACATCAGTTCTTTGTTTTCAGTTTTGTTTTCAACCTGTCATGCATAATTTTGAAACCAGTTATATTTTTGTCCTCCACATCATCTTGTGATGAGTTCCATACATTAATTATCTGTTGCGGGGAAAAAAAAACCCAAAAGCACTTTCTCCTGCTGTTTACACTTCTGGACTGATGATTTCATTGAGTGTGTCCAATGTGCACCATGAAACACAGTACATCCTAGCCAGAATATGAAAAAGTAAAATAACAGTTCCCTTTCACTTTTGCCACACCATTCAATATGTATAGACCTATATAATTTCCTTTTCATTAGGCATCTTTTTTTCCCAGCTGAAGAGCCCTGGCTTTTTTAGTTTCCTTTATATGGATGCTGTTTCATGCTCTTTCTACCTTCCTCTATCTTTTCTAATGTTATTATATCCTTTTTTGAGGTGGGGGGAGTTGTCATAGAACTGCACCTGATATTCAAGCTGTGGAAAAACAATGAGCCTATAGAATCTATAGAACCTAATGAAACTATAGAATGACTTATATATCATGTATGGTGGATTAAGGACTGAAAATTCTAGTTCTTTACTTCAACAGGTAGGATGTTACCACATGATTCTTCTCCCGCGGAAGTCACTGTGGTTCTGTAGTATAGCCTGCATTCATAGAAATCTTGGCATGGACATAAACGGTATTCAAAAGGCCACAGCCTACTCCCAAAAAATGATCTTGAGTGTTTTGACCAGCCCTTAAGATTTCAATTCCACAACAGCTGAACTAATTATGTCAGAGATGGTACTGAATTTTCCAAATGAGAATTTCACAATGTGCTTTCATTCATAGTGGATTTTAAGCATAAACCTCAGTGCAGATATGCATTTTGATGTGATTATATGTGTATGTTTACTATTCCAAACTTGTCCCTTAGGTTTTAACAAATTAAAATGATACGAAAAAGTAAACTGATATTCCAAACACTCTTAAGTTGTTGGCTAACTGATGGTCAGACTGCTTTGACCACAGTGCTGGAAGGGAGCAATGCTAAGTTCTGCTTGCTCTCTAGCAATTTGCTTCAGGTTATTTGACCAAAACATATGCCAGCTTCCGGAAGTAGTATGTCTGGTTGTTTTGGCTTTATAGTTTAGATCAGGCCTGGGCAAAATGTGGACCTTGGGCCAGATCCAGCCCACCGAGGGATTTGTCCAGCATGTCCACATGTGGCATGCAGTAGGGCTGGGGCTGTGAAGTGATGGGACTCCATTTCCTAGGAGCTGCAGTAGCAGTGGCTCCTTCTCGCCCATCTCTCAGACCCAGCTCTGCTGCCTGGGCACCCTACCCCATCCACTCCACATCCAGTGATGGAGGCAGGACCCATGCGGGCAGGATGCTTGGATGGCAGCTGGGATTGGGCTGTAGGCCAATGGGAATAGCTTCCAGGAGTGAACTGGGTGGGCAGGGCCAAGGAAACCCCACAATCTTGGGACAGGGACAGCGCAGGGCTGCCCACATGCCCCTGTAACAGGCATGGGTTCTATAGGCAGGGGCATGCAAGGAGCAGATCATGGCTTGGCCCTGCTGTCACTGCCCCAGGATCCTGGACCCAGCCCCACCCACCCTGCTCCTGGATGCAGCTTCCAGCTCACGTAGGGCCCCATCCCAGCTATATGTCCTGCTGGCATGGGTCCTGACTAGTCTCCATGGAGCCCCTGGGATCACAGGACAATGACAGGGTGATGGCAGGGCCAAGGCAGAGCCACGGATCTGTGGGTAGGGATTTGTAGGGAGTGGACTGCGGCTCTCTCCTGGCCCCACACTGTCACCACACTGCAATCCTGGGGCCTTCATGTAGATCAGCTGGAAGCCATACAGGCAGGGTGTATGGTGAGGCAGGTGGGATGGGGCCCTAGGTGGGTAAGGAGTTGTGTCCAAGGCCAGAACTTGAGGCAGTGACAGAATGGGGCTGGAGCCCAGGGCAGAGCCTCCACCCACTCCTTGCATGCCCCTGCCCGCAGAACTGGCACCCATTTCAGGGGTGTATAGGTAAAAGATTGCAGCTCTGCCCCAAATCCTGATCCCATGCTGTCACTGCCCTCTGACCCTACCCTGTGATCCCAGCCTTACTCACCCATCTTGTTCCCTAACACCTCTCCTCACCCGGCCCAAGCCTCGTCCCACATATGGCGTTTTGGTGAGCTATTGCATCAGGGAGGGGTGTTAGATCAGCCTGTGGCAGCTCAGCAAAACTCTGTATGTGGCTCACAGGCCCAAATCATTTCTCACCCCTGGTCTAGACCAACTATTCTGTGTTGAAAGAACATCTGCAGAAATTCTTAGCCTGCCCGGCTCTTTAAGAGATTGCTGCTGGCCAGTGCCACTGCTCTTTTTGTATTAGAGATTCTAGCATGAAAATCCTTGTAGCGTGTAATTAACTTCCTTTTTGCTGAAGAAGTTTATATGCCATTTTCCAAACCGAGAAGTCCCACTTTAGCTAACCCTTTTGTTTTCTGGTTGACCTTGCTGAACTCTCTCCACATTTTTAATGTACTTTCCATAATAATGTGATCTGATTTGTGCAAAGTATTCCAGATATGAGCCTCAATAAGTGCTTGAATAATTTCCCTTGATTTATGTGTGTTGTTCTATTTTTATGGTCTAAGTATTATAATCTGTCATATTTTTACTGTGGTTAAGCCCTCTGCTGAATGATTCTGCTATTTCTCTACCCACATCTCCTTATCATGTTCCAAATCTGTATTTTGTAGAGTACAACCACAAAAATTAGATTAACACTTTTTTTCTTAGCTCCCAGAGTCAGTACCTTTTCACTTTTGCACTAAACTGTATGGGTTAGTGTTTTACCCATTCTTGCCACATTTTTCTAAGGTTGATTTGCTTTTAATTGTTGATTTGTTTTCTTCCCTTCTCTGCAGCCAACTCATTGCTTCCCCCCAACACATCTGACTTGATTTCAGTTTTCTGCGGTCAGCAAACTTTAATTGTCTTCTTGCATATTCTTTTTCCGAAATCACTGATGAAATAAATCAAACAAAAGTGGTCTCAGTATTGATCTTCATAGCACTTGCTAGTTTCTTCTCTTCATACTGAACTAAATCCACTTATACACAGTTGTCTGCAATAACCAGGGCAGTCCATTATCCACTCAAGCAGTACAGCAGCTCAACCGCCATACATACTACACTTACATGATGTTGTATCAGGTTACTCAGTGATTGAGTGAATTACATCTAAGGCTTCCTTTCATTTAGCAATTTTGCCTTAGTGTCTAATTCAAGAAAAAAAAAAAAAAAACTTGCTGTGAGAAGGAATTCTTGAAAGCATCTCTAAAGAAACCATTACTGGAGTGTGAGGTAGCTCTGTGTGTGTGTGTGTGCATGCACATGCTTTTTTAACACAAAAAATTGTTAAGTAAGCATCAGCAACTTGTCTAGTTTTTATTTTGCAATCTCTTCTTTGTGTTTGATTTTGTTTGGAGAAGTTTTATTTTTCTCTTGCTTTAATGGAAAGCTTGGAAATAAATTCTAGTGCTTGCTTATTCCTTCAATAAGTATGTTTTTTTTTCTATTAAACTCCTTGCTCCTTCTACTTTTTATCTCTTACAAAGGTGAAACAGCTTTCTCCCCCATCTTGTCTCTTGTGCTTGCACAATGGGTTGGAGGAATGGGGCAGGAAATTGCTTATTGATGTAGAACATAAAAGCTATTTGCACTGCCATGTGCATGCCCATGGACACTATAATTACAACAGCTTTTCTGGGCATTGCATTTGTGCCAGTAGATGCAAGAACTGGAAACCTGTTTTGAAGAGCATTAGCTCTTTGCCAATGACAATGATGATTAGATGAGGCTTCATAACTTTTGAACGCTATCACTCAGAGGTTATTAATTTTTAATTCTCTACCATTCTGCCTAACCCAGAAAAAGCAGAGGCAATATCAGTATTTTTTATGTGAAAATAAGCTGAAGGAAGCAAACAAATATGCCCATTTTTATTCAAATAAAAGAACAGAAAAGGATGACAGATACAAAGAAAAATGAATATTTGCAGTTCATTTTGAAAAGATGTTTTGAATTTTCAAAAGTGACTGGGTTGCTAAACCGGTGAAGGATCAGTCCGAGACACTTTTTCAGAAAGTGCTAAACATTTGTCTTTACTTTGTAAAGATTCAGATCTTTTTTAAGTATACTTGAATTGCTAACCATTCCTGTAAGTTTAGGACAAGGTTTCTGTGGGACCTGTCCATAAATCAGAAGACACTTTGGCTTGTTGCAGCACCATAAAGACAGTATTTAAATGCCATATTGTGGTGACCTTTCTTGGCGAGCTCTCTTTTCAGAATCTCCAATACATCCTTAAGCAGCCCTGCACAAAACAGCATTAGTATGAGCTAACTTGAAAAGAAGCATAGATGTTAGTAAGTTACTGGGTGATAACCACTAACACTCCAAACAGATTTCAACACTATAAACTTAGTTTATTAAAAGATCAAAGGCAGTATAAAATTGACCTCTCAGAGGAATAATTGTGTTAGACTATCTTCTATTGTCTGCTATTTTTCTGTGTTCCCTTCCTTTTGCTTCAATTGATTCTATGAAATGAAGACATTTTCTGTCTATTGTACCAAACCAAATCATATTACAGAAGGCAGAATGCAGTTAAATGAGGGTTAAATTACTCTCAAATGACAAAGAAACATTCAGCTATAAAAGTATTGAGAGAATAATGCATTCCTTTTACCCAGAGTACTAGGAAATAAATCTGGGCTTCTATGATATAAATGCAAATTTAGATTTTAGAAAGTCCATGTTCCAACAGAATCTAGGGGTATTAACTAGGATTGATATTGTAGCAGTTAAACTGAACTAAAAGCAAAATGGACTAAATGTGGGTCTGACAGTCAAACTCCCACGTTCTAGTCCTGGATCTGCCAGGAACTCATACTGAGCTGAGTGTCTACCTAGTGGTTCCCATGGCAGGAGTGAAAGTCGTGTTCCACTTTTAGTTGAACCTTGAAAAGATACTGAGGTGCACTATTAAGGGGGGAAACCTTGACTGTTTACCACTTTTAATTACTAAAACAGAAGATCCTCTCGTGGGACTAGGAAAAGGATACTGCCCTTATACCATGTTTGCCCCAGGTCAAATGCTAAAAGCTGTACTACAAACAATGGAGAGGCTGGCACTGTTCAATGGGAAAGTGTCAAGATTATTTTAATGAAGAATGTTAAGTGGAGTTTACATTTGAGCTGCTGCCAACTCTATATTCTTCAGTTACATTTTTTCATGAATCTGCTAATTTCTTGTAAGCGTCCCTGTAAAATTCACTCTTCAGGGAGGATTTGCATTTGGAGAAGCCAAGGGATCTGAACAAGTGTTTGCACCATCCAGCTCAGGTTCCAGTGGCTTAGTTTAAGCTACCTCAATTTGAGTCAGAATCCATGCATGCCAGTGTTCACCACTTCCTACGAGGAGGTGCAGGCAGCCAGAGATAAGTCCAGTTAGGAGGGAAAGTGGCTGGCAGATCCATGGGGAATGGTGACGGGTCTGGGGGCTTGTCCAGTCTGGGAGGAGGTAGGGGGCCAGATGGAGGATAAAGATAGCCCAGATTGGGTTGATTGAGGATTTGGAAAAATGTCTGGGTTTTTCTAGGCTTGGGGCTGTGCTGTGAATGCATGAAAGTGTTCAGTAGGCAGGGTTAATCCTCCCTAGGTTGGTCTAACCCCATGCTGATGTAAAGTTTTTTCACATCTAACGAGAACTATATATTTTGGGTGCATCATTTTTAAGGTGAAATAAACCCAGTGAATGATTGTACATGGTTGTAATGTTTGAGAGCTTGTCCAGAGGAGTTAGGTGAAGTCCTGTCTAGGTCAAAACTGGTACTATGGAAGAAAATACAGACATGCATAAAAAGAGCAGGAACATAGTCTATCAGGGCTAAGATTAGTATGGAACAAATGGGATAGAGAGCCAGTGTGAAAGGTGGGCAGAAATATGAAAAAAAAGAAAAAATTACATATTGCCTTAAAGTTAGTAGATTCAAACTGATGACATGGAACAAAAGGAGCCATCATAGTTAATGATGAAGACAAATGAGTGGGTCGAAATGATGGGTGATGAATAAAGGCGGACACGATTCTTTGCATAAATGTGGTACCTTTTATTACACCAACTAAATAGTGGGAAAAACTTTTCTTTGCAAGCTTCGGGGCACAGACACCCTTCTTCAGGCATAGGGAGAGTCTGCTGTTGTTCTGTGTTTTCCTGAATGGATTAGAAGCCAATATACAAAATGCAGGTCTGGGAATATCAGGTGACAGGCAGGTTATAATGCGCCATAAATCCAATGTCTATATTTAGTCCATAATTTTTTCTACCCAGTAGATTTATGGAGTGAAGTTCATAGACGTATCTATAAAAAGTGTATTGAAAATTACCTTTGAGGATTAGAACTGGGAGAGTGGAGAGAGAGTGGTTGTCTTGTAAGAAGTGTGTACCCACAAGTAATTGAGTATTTTTGTCCTTGATAGATTTTCAATGCGTATTCATTCTGGTATGCACTTGTTGTTTGGTTTCTCTAACATATTTTCCATAAGGACATTTAGTGCACTGGGTGATCTGTATTACATTTCTGGAAGTGCAGGTCTAAGAGCCAGGAAAGGTGATGGTTCTGTTGTGGGATGTAGTTATTGTGAGAGTGGTGGAGATATGTTGACGGGTTTTACATTTCTCATCCTGGCATTGTCTGGATCCATTTAGTTTTGGGGGGGGCATAGGAAGTTTGCTCCTGGTGATTAAATTGATGAGGTTTGGTGCTTGTTTAAAGGCTAGATGGGTAGTTCTAGGAAGATCTCAATAAGAATTGGGTCTTCTTTTAGTATGGGTTGCAATTGTTTGAGGATTTTCCACATAAATTCCAGGGAGAAATGGTATGTCAAAAGTAATGATGTGTGATTCATGGGGATTTTCTTTTTGTAATGCAGTAGTTTTTCATGCGGCATCTGGGTGGCTCTTTCAAAAGTGTTATCTAGCTGGAGGAGTGTCCTTGTTGAGTGAAGGCCCTTCTGAGATGTGTGAGGTGGCAATCATGAGTGTTCTTCTCAGTTCAAAGTCTGTGGTATTGGAGGGCTTGGCTGTATATTTCAGCTTTCTTGGTGTGCTTTGGGTGACTGCTGGTTATGTGCAGATACGTGTATTGGTCCATGGGTTTCTTGTATATTGTGGTTTGTATTTTACCATTCTGGATATTGATTATAGTGTTTAAAAAGGAAATGTTGGTGCTACAGTATTCAAGAGATAGTCTGATGGAGGGGTGATGATTATTCAATTTGTGATGGAGATCAATCAGAATTTCAGGTTTTCAGTCTAAATGATAAAGATGTCATCTATATATCTTAAGCATAGCATGTGTTTGATGGTGTAGTTCTTGGACGAATTCTTCTTCCATTGTCCGGAGGAAGTGTTGGTTATTGAAAGTGAAGTTGTTGTGTGTTAGGATGAAGTGTATAAGTTCAGTAATATCTTCAAGTCTGTACTCTGAGTTGTAATCTTGCTCTTACAGATATGTAAGATGGGTTTGGATGCCATCATGGTGTGGTAAGTTGGCATATAACCTGGTAACATCCACGGTAGCTAGGAGGGTATTACTGGGAAGGTTGTCTATATTTTCACATTTTTGTAGAAAATCTCTTGTGTTTTGGACAAAACTCGCTTTTTGGATGACAAGAGGTTTTAGGATGGATTTGATTAAATCTGATATTTCCTCAGGGATCTATGGTTGGATATTATAGGTCTGCCTGGATTCCCTTGTTTGTGGATTTTAGGGAGCATGTAAAAACAATCCGTGGGTTGGGTAATGGGGGGATCAAGTTCTGTAGTTTTTCTTGTAGTTCAGATGGAAATGATTTGATGGTGATTTGACTTCTAAAGTGAAAAGGGGGGTTGGATCTTCTCATTTTTCATTGTAGGTGGTGTCAGAATTGTCTGTTGGCTTCTTTTATGTAGTCTTCATGGTTAAGGTTAACTATAGCTCCTCCTTTATCTGCTGGCTTTATTACTATTTGGTGTTTGGATCTTAGAAATTCTATGGCAGAATTCTATCTCAGAATTCTATGAAATTCTGAGACGGAGAGGTTGTTACGGTGGCATTTGTTGTTGACTATTTCATTGTTCATTTTTTTTCCCTGAAGCATATAAATCGTGTCCCAAAGACTTGTATGTAGGTGAAGAATCATAGAATGTTAGGGTTGAAAGGGATCTCAGGAGGTCATCTAGTCTGGCACCCTGCTCAAAACAGGATCATCCAAAACTAGATCACTCTAGCCAAGGCTTTGTCTAGCCGGATCCTAAGAACCTCCAAAGATGGAAATTCTACAACCACTTTGTGAAACCCGTTCCAGTTCTTTACTACCCTCCTCATGAAAGTTTTTCCTAATATGTAACCTAAACTTCCCTTGCTGCAACTTGAGACCATTGCTTCTTGTTCTGTCATCTGCCATCACTGAGAACTGTCCAGCTCTGTCCTTGTTGGTACTACCCTTCAGGTAGTTGAAGGCTGCTATTAAATCCCCCCTCAGTCTTCTCTTTTTCAGACTAAATAAGCCCAGTTCCCTCAGTCTATCCTCAGAAGTCATGTGCACCACCTCCAAACCATTTGTGTTGCCCTCTGTTGGATTCTCTCCAATTTTTCTACATTCTTGTTGTAGCTGGGGGCCCAAAATTGAACATGGTAGTGTGGCCTTACTAGAGTCAAACAGAGGGAAATAATCACTTCCCTTGATCTTCTGGCAATGCTCATACTAATGCAGCCCAGTATTCTGTTAGCCGCCTTCTCAACAAGGGCATGCTGTTGGTTCATTTTCAGTGAATTATCTGCTGTAACCCCCAGGCCATTTTCTGCAAAGTTGCCACTTAGCCAGTCAGTCCCCAGCCTATGACAGTGCACAGGATTCTTCTGTCCTACGGACAGGACTTTGACTGTCTCCTAATTTAACCTAATTAGATTTCTTTTGAACCAATCTTCCAATTAATTGAGGTCTCCCTGAATCCTAGCTCTAGCCTCCAGCATATCTACTGCTCCCTTCAGCTTGGTGTCATCTGCAAACTTGCTGAAGGTGCACTCTATCCTGCCTTCCAGGTTGTTAAAGATATTGAACAATAGCAGCCCCAAGACAGACCCCTGAGACACTCCATCTGAGATCAGCTACCAACTAGACATTGAGCCACTGATTACTACTCTATGAACCTGACAATCCAACCAGCTTTCTATCCACCTTACAGTCTCTTTATTCAACCCATACTTCCTTAGCTTGCTTGTGAGAATGCTGTAGGAGGACTGTGTCAAAAGCATGGGCGATTGGTGCCACCAATCAGGGCAGGCACATGCTCTCCCAGCAACCAGACAGCAACTGGGGGGATCCCCCCATAGCCAATCTCGCTGGATGGGGGGGCACCCCATGGCTAATCATGAGGTGGCTGATCACTATGGCCACTTCCAGGAGCATCATTCCCTGGCTGATGCTTGTAGGGAGGTGGGGAGGGGGGTGCCAGCACTCCTGCCTGCCCCTGCCCACCTATTGCTTAAGCAGCGAGTTCAGTCAGTAAGGAGTTTCTCCAGTGCTCTCAGGGGGTGCACGTGCACCCCCAGTGCATTGCCAATGGTCAAAAGACTTGCTAAAGTCAAGGTAACCGCATCCACTCTTTTCCTCATATCAGCAGAACCACTCATCTCATCATAGAAGGCAATGTAGAAACTATGTGCAATAATTGGCCAGGCATGACTTGCCCTTGGTGAATCCATGCTGACTGTTTCTTATTACCTTTTTCTCCTTGAAGTGCTAAGAAATGGATACCTTGAGCACCTTCTCCATGATTTTTGCAGGGTCTGAGATGAGTTTGATTGGCGTATAGTTCCCTGGGTCCTCTTTCTTCCCTTTCCTAAAAATGGGCACTATGGTCACCCTTTTGCAATCATCTAGGACCTCTTCTGATCACCAGGAGTTTTCAAACGCAATGGCCAGTGGCTCTGTAATCACATTGGCCAACTCCCTCGGCACCTTCGAGTGCACTGCATATGGCTCCATTAGTTCATACTTATCCAGCTTTTCTAACCTCTTCTTTCACCATTTTTGACTGCTCACCTCCTCCCCAAACTGTGCTTCCATACCCAGTAGTCTGGGAGCTGTCATTGCTTAAAGACCAATGTAAAAAAGGTATTGAGTAAAAAAGGCATCACAATCGTTTCTAGCTGCAACACCAACTGTGCTTTGTCCTTCCTAATTGCATCAGTGCATGCCAGAACAATACTATGATACTCTTCCTTAGTCACTTGTCCCAGTTTCCACTTCCTGTAAGTTCCCTTCTGTGTTAGCTCACTGAAGATTTCTCTGCTAAGCCAAGCTGGTCTTTTGCCATACTTGCTAGTCTTCCTGTGCATCAGGAAGCTTTGTTCCTGCACTCTTATTAAGGTTTCTTTAAAATACAGCCAGATCTCCTGGACTCCTGTCCTCCTTAGGTCGACATCTCAGAGGCTTCTACCCATCAATTTCTTGAGTGAGTCAAAGTCTGATTTTCTGAAGTCCAAGATCCTTACTTGACTGCTCTCCTTCCTTTTTTTATTTTTTGGATCCTGAACTCAATCATGTTGTGGCTGCTGCTACCCAAGTTGTCATTCCCTACTACACTTCCTACCATGTCTTCCCTATTTGTGAACAGCAGGTCAAGAAGAACACAGCCCCTAGTTGTCTTTTCTAATGCTTGCACTGGGAAGTTGCCCCCCAACACTCTAAAAGCACCCTGGATTACCTATGCACTGCTGTATTGTCCTCTCAGCAGATTCAAGATGATTGAAATCCCCCATGAGAATCAGGGCCTGTCATCAGGAAACTTCCACTAGCTGTTTGAAGAAAGCTTATTATACCTCATCCTCGTAGTTTGGTAGACACCCACCATGACATCACCCTAGTTGCTCTCCCCTCTGACCCTACCCGAGATACTTTCAAGAGGCTTATCTCTAGTGTCATACTAGAGCTCTGACCAGTCATGCAGCTCTTTTAAATAAAGAACAACTCCTCTTCTTCTGTCCCGCCTGTTCTTCCTGAACATTTTATACTGATTCATGACATTACTACAGTCATATGAGCTGTCCCAGTAAGTCTCCGTTATTCCAGTCATGCCATAGTTCTGTGACTGTGCAAAGTTTTCTACTTTTCTCTGCTTGTTTCCCAGGCTCCATGCATCTGTGTACAGACACCTGAGGTAACTAACCAATGGCCATACTTTCTCAGAAAGAATGAGAAGGCCCCCCCTGTACCCCTTATGCTTCCTTCAGGTCCCCCTTTCCCACTTACCTCAGGGTTTTTGTCTCCATCACCTGGTGAACCTAAGACTTAATCACAGAATCAAAAATGGGGCTGGAATAACCTCAGGAGGTCATCTAGATTCATAGATACATAGACTATAGAGTTGGAAGGGACCACAGTGGATCATCATGTCCGACCCCCTGCCCCTGGCAGGAAAGAGGACCGAGGTCAGATGACCCCAGCCAGGTGACTACCTAGCCTCCTCTTGAAGACATCTAAGCTAGGTGATAGCACCACCCCTCTTGGAAGCCCATTCCAGATCCTGGCCACTCTTCCTTTGAAACATTTCTTCCTAATATTTTATTATTCCTAAATCCATACCTAAATCCTAAATTCCTAAATTCTCTCTCAACTAGTTTACACCCGTTATTCCCAGTCACTCCCTGAGGCGCCTTAATAAACAGTGCTTCCCCTATTCCCTGTTGACTTCCCCTAATAAATTTATAGGCGACCACAAGATCTCCCCTCAGCCATCTCTTGTGAAGGCTGAAGAGATTCAGCTGTCTCAATCTCCCCCCATAGGGTCTATCATGAAGGCCACTAATCATGGGAGTGGCCCTCCTCTGGACCCTCTCCAGATTCCCCATGTCCCTCTTAAAGTGTGGCACCCAAAAATAGACACAGTACTCCAACTGCGGCCTGACCAGTGCCACATAGGGGGGGAGCATCACCGCCTTTATTCTATTAGTTATGTACCTGCTAATGCACAACAAGGTGCAATTGGCCTTGTCGATGGCCTCATTACACTGCCAGCTCATGTTCATCTTGGAGTCAGTTATGACTCCAAGATCCCTCTCTGCCTTCGAGCTGCCTTAGAAGGATACTCCCCAACCTATAGGTGTGCTAAGGATTCCTCCTTCCCAGGTGGAGTACCTTTATTAAAGTACATTTATCTTTATTAAATTGCATCCTATTTCTCTCTGCCCATTGATTCAACCTGTCCAGGTCAGTCTGAATCTGCTCCCTGCCCTCTGGTGTACTAACTTTGCCCCATAACTTGGCATCATCAGCAAACTTGGAGAGGGTGCTCTCTATGTTCTCGTCCAAATCGCTGATGAAGATATTGAATAATATCGATCCGAGGACCAAACCCTGTGGGACCCCACTGCCCACCTCCCTCCAGGCCGAGAAGGAACCATCCACCACCATTCTCTGGGTGCAGTCCCTAAGCCAGTTGGCCACCCACCTGACCGTGTAGGCATCCACTCCACAGTTTGCTAGCTTCCCAATGAGGATAAGGTACGAAACTGTATTGAAGGCCTTCCTAAATTCCAGGAAGATGACATCAGCCTCAGCTCCCTTGTCCAGGCAGTGTGACACCTGGTCGTAGAAGGATACAAGGTTTGTCAGTTCAATTTCTTTCTCAAGTCACAATTATTCTCATCTAAATCATCTTTAAAATACTCTTTCCTTGTTGCAAACTTTGGTTTTCCCTATAACTTTATATATTTTACTTTTCTTAATGTACCTTTATTTACTGCTTCATTTGTTACAAAAATCTTAATGATACATTGTGGATATTTTTTCTTTTTAAAATCAGTATTTGTTTTAATAAGCTTGGTTTTCAGTTAACAAAATATACAAAACTCATAAGTCACTGATACTGTTCTTATCTAGTAATCTTTGTTTAAAAATCAATTACATTACCATATAATTTATAAATAGAAGGAAAGTGCACTTGTCTTTCTTTGTAATATAAAACCATCTAATTCTCTAGAAAGACAATAGCTTTTATTGTCATCAAAAACAAAGTCTGATATCTTTGGACAAACATATGTTTCTCATCCCTAAAATAACCCCCTTTAGATTTCTTTCCATCTTCGATTCAACCTTTGATAGCTGCTGTCAATCAAACATCCAGTATCTTCCTGTGGCCAACATCGCTGGCAAGCAGTTGTGCTTGCATCTGACACAGATGCTACTCCCTACTTTCTGGCTCTTGTGAAGGGAATACATTAGGCATCTGCTACATCTGATTGATTTAACATGCAATACTCTAGCTGCATTTGAAAATACATAAAAAAAAATCCTGATTATATTCTAGGAAGCTGAAATTAAAAACATGTTGGCTTTTTAGTTTTTACATTATTCAGATAGGATGAAACAAACTGTTTGCTAGAGCAGTTTTGAATATCCTAAAGAGGAATAGTTTGATTTTTATGCATCCTTTATTTGTTGTTTGCTAATGAAAGTGTTCAAGCGTCTTCTTAGGATAAACTGTACGATATAGTGGAGGCACAAAACCAGTTTGGATTTTAAATAATATAAGAAGACATACCAATCATCCCAGTTTGAATTGAATTAAGATACTGGAGCCATTTTTAAAGAGAAGATATCTGTGTCTGCTTGCCAATGGCAGCTTTCTTTTTAGGGATAGTATTGTTTTTGTCCAGCCTGACACTTATAAAAAAAAAAGTGCAAAACATTTTTATAGCTTTCTTAAGCAGAGTAATCTCTTTTTAAAATCATTAACTGAAGTGTGCACACTGACATTTTTCTTACTTATTTCAAGAAGAGCAGAATGAGACCAATACTGCATATTTTTGGTAAATCCACCCATTATTTCCAAGAAGTCATGTTGGAGCAACACTTTAGAAGTTCCTTTAGGATGGGACTGTGCATTAGAGGCAAAGCTTAGCTTCATATTCTTCCTGGGTTTTTGATCCATGTTTATCTCAGCATAAAATTGCCCTGAACATTCAAAATTCCCTCTATATAAAGAGCTTAGTTTGTCTTGTCTGTAATGCTCTCGGAGCATTTTGAGTTCTCTTGGTAGCCAATCACAATGCTTCCTGAAACAACCAATCAGAGTACTTTGCAGGGAATGGCAGGGATGGAGAGGGACAATGGAGTGTCACCATGATGGCAGGGACAGAGGTTACAGAGCACAGGGGCAAGGCCAGCACCACTGGTCTTGCCCCTCTGGCCCTGCTTCTTGGAGATGGTGGCAGCACAGGGTGCTGGAGAATGGGGATGGAGGAGAAGGCAGCAGATTTCCCTTTCTCCCTGCTCCTGGGAGGTGGTGGCAGCTGTTGAGTGGAAGTTTCCTCCCCTCCCTCACATATGAGGAGGCTTATAAGCAGCGTCTGCTGCCACCACCCACCACCCCACACTACTGCCACCCGGGAGGTGAAGTATGGTTGGATGCAGAGTAGTGGCAGTTCAGGGTAGTGGGTGGTGGCAGCTGCCACCATATACAAGCTTCCCTCCCAGTCCTGGGAGGTACAGGACTGGATACAGAGCAGGGGGTGTAGAACACAACATGGAGCAGGGGGTGGGGGTGGCATGGGACTGGACACAGCTGGGGGGGTGGCATGTGGCCAGATGTGGTGCAACAGCAGTGCGGGGCAGTGGGTGGTGGCAGCTGCCACCATGTGCAAGCTTCCCTCCCCACTACGCCCCACTTCTGGGAGGAAGCAGTGGCATGGGGTGATGGATAGCAGGGCAATTCACTAGTATTGTAATTAAAACCAAAACTTGGGCACATGCTTGGTTTGATGCTTCAAGGTGCTAAGCATACCTAAGAGATATCAAGTCTTACCTAATTTGAATAGGTTACTGTAGAATCTGTTGAACCTCAACTCCTTGCAGGATTAACTTCCTTTTGGGTCATAATTCCAGGATGGAGTGCATGAAATGGTCTTCTATACAAGTGCCCTCAAATACAGACCAGCCCTTGGAGGCAAAATATGTTTGCATTCATCAGTACATTGGTATGGAAAGTCTAACTGACGAATTCACCACAAAGTGCCCCACAGTGATAAGCTTTTGATTTCATAATCATTAGTCAGGGAATGAAACTCATGAAGTGATATAGCTCTGCTTAAGTACAATGGGTGTTTGCTCTTTGACTTCACTGGGTACAGGGGATCACCCATCCAGTCGCACTGATGACCAGATTTCCAAGAATAGTAACCTCAAGCCAAATTTCTAATTTTATGTTCCTAAACAAATGGACCACTCATTAACTTTAAGGGAAGATACTTGCTTCTGCACTATTTATTGTTAGGCCTGTAAGAACCTGACATAAAGCCAAAATTGACAAAGGATCTTACTGTCTATGCAAAAAATGAGAAGTGTTGAAGCAATTCACTTTTTCCTGAATGATTAATGAACCAAACAAATGAAAGGGCCATTTCTTTTTATGTTGTATTAAAAATGAATAATGATCCATTCTTTTTGGGTTTTATTATTTGAATACAAAGTGATCAGCTTTCCTAATATTTCTGAGCATTTAAGCAGAGATGTAATATTAGAGCAGTAGGAAATTTGGGAAAACATTAGCATACTTTACCCAACAAATTATTCATCTGTTAATATGTTTGCCAAATGGCAGCTTCTGTGTTGATGTTATACATGATTCACTAAAAATAACTGCCATCTACCCATTCCTGAAAACATTTCTTATCAGTATTTTCATATTTATTTTTCTTAACCAACCAAGAACAAAAGCATTTTCGAGATTTCTTACTTCATGCCACACGAAAGGGTGGAGATTACCTGTAGTGTTCTCTTTTATCTCCAAATATACCAAACCCCAAAGTACCATGAACAAATTTTCATCTTTTGGATTTCCATGAAGTACTGTTAGTCTGCTCTAATATTTTTGCCCACCTAAAAACAGGAATTTAAAAATCTCTTTCTAGAGGTTAAGTCTTATACCACTTTTTACTAGTAATAAGGTTTTCGTAAGTAGAAAATAGTCTAAATGGGTTAAAAGCATAACACTATACTTATATGCTCCATAGTAAAGTGTACTGAGAAATATTGAACATTCATCTTTCTTTATGTAGCACAAGGAATTATGTGATTTACAGTATAGTTCATGAACAGGAACCTGACAGTTATGCTGAGTGAATAGACAGACATCCATGCAGAGTTTCATACAATTGGGACATGGAGAAAATTTGACATGGTACATAAATCACAAATCTCAGTTGAATGATTGGCCAACTTTTATACCTATCTTTTGGTGCTATATTTAATTTAGAGTGCTTTTTAGACATATCTACAGATAGTGAATACTTGTCAAGAGAGTTAAGCTTAGGAAATGGAAGTTGGAGATATCTCCCTCATGTTTTGAACAGGTGATAGAACTGTCCAGGAGTGCTAAAAATGATCTCTTGTAGCAGGAGAAAAAATTGAAAGAAATAGATTGCACAGATGAGGTTATGTGTAAGCTCCATTCTTGGCTGTAGTGCAGCCTCCTGTCTGATGATGAATGTTTTCTTTGCAGCTTTTACTTTATATTTTATCAAAAGTCATGCAGCAGAGTCTCTCTCTTCTCTTACATGTTGCTAACATGCTTTCCTACCTGACCTTTTGTTTGGGAAAGGGCCTGTTTTGATGGTCTGCCCTTGGAGACTCATAAATCCCAAAGCTTTCTAGGAGGTTTGCTAAGTGATATTTGTATTCCCAGAAGATGTTTCTGGCAATAATTCAGCTTAGCAACAGATAGGAAGGTCCTAAAGTGCATTCTTCTTGTCCTCAAGAGATCACCATAGGTTATGGGGAAGAAGAAAGGAATGAATCAAGAGAGAGGGCATTCAGTGCTACTTACAGAAATCCCATTCTGAAGGTGATTGGGCATCACATGGATTTTTTGTTTTTTATGCTGAATCCTTACAAGAAGGAAATAAATATTGCTTTGCTTTCATTAACGTCTGTGCAGTCTCAGCTGGTGGATTTGTTAGTTGGTGCAGACCAGTATAAATTTTCTTTACTTGGTTGTCAGCTTGACTCCTTAATACCATGAGAAAATCTTGGCTTGTGAAGTGAATGAAATCAATCAGACAAAAATAAGAGTCTCTCTCTCACTCTTTCTCTGAGATCTTTCTGGATGTAGAGTGATTTCTGGAATGGACTCTGTCTGAACCCTAGTTCTTGTCTGCTACAAAGATCGGCATCTGAATTTGGAGTTAGAATGTGTTGTGCCATGCTTACTTTTGAATCTTCTCTTCCCTTTGTAGATTGAAAATGCCTCTTGTCATTACCCTGAAGGGACTTCTATAGCATTCTTACTTAAAAGCAAGCAAGCTGTTGTCTAGTATTACATTTTGGACAAGATTCTTACAAAGTTTGTAGAAACCATTTTCAAAATATTTCTAATTTTCTTGACCTTTGTCAGTTGAATACTGTTCAAACATTGCTTTTGTCATGTTAGTCAGTAAGCTTCTCCATGTTCTGAAGCAGGCTTTAATGAAGATATCCTGAAATATTTCCATTACCCTTTTTCCCAGTGGTATAATAGCAATAGCACAACAATCCTGTGTGCCAACTTGAGAAGAGTTTGGAAAAAGCAGGTGCTGCCAGTAGCTGCGTGTTCATGTTCGGGAACCAGAAGTTGCCACTTCTGCTTTGCTCAGCTGCATCCTTGCACTGCTACCTTGCTGATACCTTGGGCATGCTTAAAGCTTATTTTGTGTGTAAGCAATAGAAGTAAAATTGAAAATGCTTCTGAAATCAAAATGAACTTTTTAAGAGTGCTACTAACTTGTTTATAGTTTGCCTGACAGGAAAGATGGCTTCTCTGGCTTTGTTTTTTTCTTGAGAAAGAGTCAAGTTTGTATTGTTGTTCTTTTCTTTTTGCCTATGCTTTCGCTGGTTAGGTCAGCTTGGCGTATCAGTTCTTTGGGGGGTGAAAAGTAGAGGGCACTGGGTTATTGTAATTCATTCTCCAGCTGGGTCTTTTTGTCTTAGGGGTATATATTAAAGTCTTGGGTAGAGGATTATTATTTGTATCTTGAGGGAAGTGAGTATATGGTTTATGAAGATGCTAGGCTTCCAGGGCTGTGGTTTTGGGAGTATGAGAGAAGTGATAGATTTTAAAATGTTTGCTCAACTGTTGATATGTATATGGTAGAAAAGGCGGGGAAGGTATTCCTGGTTTCTTTTTGTTTTTTTCTCATTATTTTTAACTGATGGAAAGAAGGCCTAAAACACAGGGACATTGTTTGTTTATTTAAATTCAAACAAATAACTAATATTTAAAAGGGGTTTTAACAAGTAAATGAACTCAGTTCTTAACCAAAAAAAAGAAAAAGAAACAGAAAAAAAGCCATTTGTTTTACTTCCATTTCACTCCACATCAGAAAGAAAATATATTAACATTCTTCCAGAAATAACAACATAAAGACAGTCTGCTAATGCTATCCTGCTGAACACACGTCTTTTCAAATCTATTCTCTGTTTTAACAGGATGAGCTGATATCAGATATCTGCCCCGGACTTATTTCAGCACTGAACTTTACAAATGTTGCCAGAATGCACCTGGCTTACATCCTAAAAAAAAAAAAAAAAGACAGATACTTACCAAATTACAGTCAATTGAATGTGCCATTTGTTCAGCTATTAAACTAGTAAGAGCTAGGGACTCTAGTGGGCCAGCAAAATCTCACCATCTTTTACTACACTGTGCTAAAGGAGTTGCTGTCATAAAAGAAGTGAACTTGTGTTCATACATATTTGAGGATGCGCTGGAATATTATTTTTTAGAAGAAAAACATATTGAAACTAGAAGAAAATCTTTATGCTCTGAATTAAATACTCCAGAGCTACTGAAGATGGAGCTCTTTCTAGCATCTTAATAAATTGAGCTAGATGCTTTTAATTGAATTTAAGTAATCTTTTCTGCTGTTGCAGTGATACATCATTGATGTCCTGTTTTTCATTTATTTTATAAAATTATAGTCCAATTTCAGGAAACCATTTCAGAATGATGTATAAATTTCTTTAAGCTTTCTCAGGACTTTTAAGTCTCGGTTGACAGGCACAAACAGTTGTCATATATATTTTGGACCTGAAGTGTTGATCCTATATAATTTCAATTGTGTTAATGATCACAACAAAGTAACTGGTTGTACTAGTTCATGTTCATATTTAATAACTTCTTTACATCTTCAGTCTCAGACGATACACTGTTTGGTAAATTTAGGACGTCATTACTAGAAGTCCTAATCTCCCTCTTTTTGAATCCTTCTTTTCTTTCTGTTTCTTCTATCACATATAAATCCCATAGTTTTTAACATGTAATATTGTACTTGAGAATATATATGTATAATATATGGGCCTCAGGTTGATGGAGAGATGCCATTTTAACTCAAATGAGGTAACAACATTTTCACATGTTTTTTGTGTCTAAGTGTTATAAAATTAAATAAAACATCAGGGTAAATAATGCCCCTATGGAGAAAATTCCTGTTATTAAGGTTTGTTATTATTGTACAGTGATGCATGTGATCAAATGACACTGAATTAAAACTGGTGATAATTAAAGAAATTCAAAGCAATAAAGTAGGGGAAGAAAATTCCATTTTTCCAGATTTGTAATTTGTTATCACATATTTATTACATAGGAAGAGAAGTGAATTGATATTGAGGCCAGTGGGGACTAGTTTTCTCCTGTCAAGGCCACAACTCCATCCAGACTGCAAGGCAATTAATGTGTGGGGGTGGAATCTAAAGAACATAGGCAACATCAGAGCATTAATGCTCAAAAGGAAGGTCAAGATTGCATTTAAGTGGAAATTAGAGCATGTGCCTGAGGATACAACTTAGTCCATTGTTACTTGCTGAAATGATGATTTCCAGATGGATAGTGAGAGTGATTCAGTTTCATTTGGAATATGTTGGTTAATAAAGCTACATGAAATCTGCATCGAATCCCCTGAAAAGTGCTCTGATAGAAAACCATCAATTATTAAGTATCCTGTTTCGATGCTGAAATATTACACCAAAGTCTGTCTGTGTTTTTGTAGTGTTCAGGCATTACACTGAATGAGACGGCTGCAGGCTTGGTAAAAGTTGACAGATGCAAATCCTATTATTCAAAAATGCAGTGTAAGAAAGTAAATTGAGCAAGTGATTCACCTGGCCATTATATGCTCCTTTGTGATAGAACCAGATGGTAACAAAGGTTGTCATAAATACAGGAAGCTACATACAAATCTTTGCTATGCCAGAAGATTAAAGCTGCATGCATGAATCCTTTGAATGATCTTTCCCTTCTACAAGCGGCTACCGAAGGAGGTCTGTGTATATGTGTCATATACCTATATGCTCAAAGCTGGCCTTAGGGAAAATGGATCCCTTTGGTGATCACTCCCCTCACTGCCCCCCTCCCTAGTATCCCTCCCATAAGTCTACCATGCGCAGTCCCATGGGGAGACAGAATGGCATGGTGGCCAGGCAGGTGGCCAGGCAGGCTGCCACGAGCATTTCCAGCCCAGGTCCTCCTGAGCAGTGGCTAGAGACAGAGGGCAGCCTTGGCTTGGCACTGCTCCTCCTGCCTAGTGTGAGGATCACCTGGGGGTGGGGTGGGGGAAGGGGAGGTGAAAGAGTGCCACTGTGAGCTGTGTGTGTGTGTGTGTGTGTGAGAGAGAGAGAGAGAGAGAGACAGACAGACAAACAGAGAGATCCCCCTGACCATAGCACCATAGTTGCCCATGCTGCCTACCCCTGAGTCCAGTTCTATACACAAAGTCAGACTTGTGTACCTTGATAGAACTAAATAATGTTTCTAAAGTATCTGGAGTTCCCACCCCCAGAACTAACGAAAGTTATTGCATTTTAAAAGTTTCAAGGTTAATTACACTTTCATAAAGGCACACCATATACAGTAGGCTATTGGATATACAGCAGTTTACAAATGTCCCTTAAACCAGCTGTTTTATCTCTGATGTTTATAGCTCAGTGAACATGTATTTTAGAAGATACGCTTTTGATAGTTATCATTGCCAATGATAACTATCAATAAATCAATAAATCTGGAAATGTAATCAAAAGCACTAAAGGGTAAATTGCATGAGGGGGATTAATATTAAGTCCATGCAAGCATACATTTTAAATGTGTATATTTTTCAAATTCATTGTTGGTGCTGGACAAATCAAATTGCATACATGTATGTGTTGACTCACACAGCATAATAGTTTTCCCGCCTACTATACCAAGAATAACTAATGAACCATGTCATTAACACAGCAGACATATTCTTGATAGGCTATAGTTTACAGAATTTCATGAGCATTATTTCATTTTTTCTAAAGGTAACTTCTTTAATGTAAAACCATAACTTGCCTGACTGTAATAGAGTTGAGGCCCACTGAATACTCTTTCCCTTGACAAAAGTCTCCTTTTGCTGGTTTAATACTGGTAGCTGAACAAATGGCACAATCCATCCAGGAAATGCACAAGTATTTGCCATAATAAAATGAAGTTTCTATTTAAATCATTTACCAAAATATAACTACATGAAGACTATCTTAGAGCTGATCCAGCCGATACTCAGAGGATCCAAGGAAGAGCCGCATTCTGTTGGCACTGGATTTGAACCTAGCCCCTATACCTTTGTACTGAGTGAGCACAACCCTCAGACTGACCGCAACACCTGCCAGTTGATGACAGGTGAGTTTATTGATCCAGAGTGATAACAGAAAAGCAAAAGTACAAACAACCAAGAGATTCTACATCTATCAATCCTAGGGTTATCATCAAAGTACATCTGGTCAGGATGCAGGCTCCACTCTGAGGCTCACTCTCTTAGGTGTCACCAGTCTGGAGGTGGGATGCCGAGGTCCACAGCCCCGCTCCAGTGGGATACATGAGACAGGCTACTGGCATGCCCTCAGTTCATTGTGGCCTCAGGGACCCTCCCCAGGGGACAGGGATGGGATGGAGACCCCTCTCAGGGAGCAAAAGAGGAATCCTTTGTTAATCTCAAATCTCTGCTTTTGTATTCTCCTTCCCCTTGATGACTCCTGATGCCTCTTCATCCATGACTATCTCTGGTTGGCTGTCCCTCTGTGGTCACACATCCATATAGCCTTCCAGGCCTTCTCCTAATTTGGTCTGTTTCCCCAAAACTAGGACTTATCCCCACTGCTGCTCTGGGACTTTGTAGCTGATGTCACTTATCTCGCATTATGGGACATTGTGGTACATACTTCCTCAGTTCCCAGGCTTTGTGTCCTTATGGTAGACAACCTGTCTGCCTTGAACACTGTGATCTCATGTTATGGTATGTCCCACTCAGTTCTCAGGCTGTGTCCACCCATTGGCCTTGTTGTGCTAGACAGCCCATCTCTTTTCAGGGCAATGAGAAGCTGTGTGCATCTCCCAAGCTTTTCAGAAATCTATTTAACCCCAGTTGCCCATCTTGAATCCTTATAATGCATATGCCTATATCTATAAACCAATTCCCCAAATACAGAACTTTAAATACCATTTCTAAGTCAACACATTCCATCCCATGAGCTACTTGACATTACACTGCTTCGAGCTCTACTCCCTAGGAGCTTGGTACTTTTTTCCCTTTTAATTATTAAGTTCTGTAACCTGAATGCCAGGAGGCATGCAGGGACTTTGGTGACGGCACCATTATATTCTCAGCCTTTGGCCTTGAATACTTCCAAGGTGACTGGAAATCAGAAGGATATACTTTAATCTGACAAAAGTTGATTGTTACGTACATAAAAGCAGAGGCAGGCTCTTTTTTGTATAAAAGAATCTGAAATGCTTCTCTTTGCTTCAAACTTGATAAGCACTTATACACGCTTACTGTCTATACCTAAACCCCACATCTAAGACCTTTTGTCCTTCTTACTGGCCCTGGCTTTTACACCATTTTACCTTGCCAAGCCCCTTTTTTACCTCAGGGACGCACCCCTGACGTGCCCAGCCTCTTCATGTTCCAATGGCTAATACAAAATGGTAATCCAACCTTCATTCTTGGATATGGAATAATCGACATGCTCAATCGTCCTTGAATTTGCTCTGAAATGAATGAATGATGTTTTGACTTCTTTTATCCCTTTCCCTGATATTCTGTTACTATTGCAGAATTACCATTTCATTCAGTTACTACTTACTTTTGTCCTTTGGCAATTTTTTTTTTTTTGGCAAACTGGCAAATAACTCTTCTTACATAATGTCTGACACTCAACAGAAAATGTTTGTGTTATGTGATACATGCCATCCGAAAGTTATTATTTTAAAATCTCAGACAGCACGTTTAAAGACATATGTTTATTCAGCCTATGAAATACTTGTAGGAAAATGTGAGTAGTAGGAGATGATGATTCTTGCATTAATTGGAAAGGGATTGTTAAGGATGAGAATTGTATATAGGATGCCTTATGGACAGAAACAATATATACATTTATTTTCTACAAGAAAACCCCATACTGTAAATGCAGTGCATCTTACCCTTTATTAAATGTTTGAAAGAAGTGGCAGGCACTATTTGTTTTCTTATTATCTAGCTTAGCAATGATTATTTAAAGGTCAATGTAAAAAATTCAAAGGACAAAGTGATGCAATATTTTTTTCATAAAGTACCTTGTATTGAAAAGTTATTTTTTTCAAGTAGATATTTCATTTCTTTTCCTTCTTTAAACTTCTGAACTGTCCGAAAGACCAACAACTGATTGGCAGCTCCTTTCAACTTTCCAGAAAAGCACTTGATAGTGTCTTAAGTTTATTCTTTTTTAAGACAGCACACAAAGCACATTGCGTTCTAAACATAAACTTAAGTTTAAATGTCTTTACATGCCATCCAGAAGAGGGATGCTTGTTTGGATAAGGGCAGGGTTGAGAAACAGGCAAACTCTATTACTTTAAGTTGTTCCTATGACCTTACACTTATTTTTCATTGGTGTTTTAAAAAAGGAATATAATTAAAAAGTCAATAAAAAGGAAAGCAAAGGCACTAAAATCCTGAGATAACTGAATCACAGGAGAGATATATATATTAATAACTAACAGCAATCATTAAGGTGAGAAAAGAATGGTATGAGTAGTTCTTCATGCCAAGCCCACAGTCTTTGGTAAATGGAAATAAATCCCAAGTATAAAAAAAATACAGGAAAACACATTTACCTGGCATAACATAGAAGATGAAAACCTGGAGGATTCAAGTGAGTGGGTTCCTCCCCTGCCACAAATACTTAACAAGAAATTTTTAAAATATATTAGAAATAATAAATTTGTGAGAACTGGTGAGTCAAAGGCCTAGCAGAGAGTGAAGGGAAAGACTGAAGTAGATAAGGATCGTTTGGGAAAAAAACAAGTTATTCATAACCTTTTCAAATCAAATCCTATTTAAATGTTAAAGTAATACTTGAAAATGATATGGGACAGGGTAGGCAACCCCCAGCACAGGTGCCGGAGTGTGGCATGTGAAGGCATTTTGCTTAGTATGTATGCCTTGGGATGGATGGTAGGAAAGGATCTGGGGCAGGATTGCACTGCTACAGCAAGGTTTGGGCTCCTTGTGGCTCCCCCATTGTCCACCCCAGCACACCAACATCTTACAAGTTGAGGTTGCAGATTGTTTCTGGCACTCAGCCCAAAAATACTGCTGACCCCTGATGTAGGAGGTATATAAAGAAGTCTATAGGAAGGGGACAACATAAGTATAGGCTTGGAAATACTTCGTAGAAGGATAGATTAAACCATGTGTTATAGAAAGGGCACAAATAGAAAAGGACACGATTAAAAGAAATCAGAAAAAAGATATGGAGAAGAGAAGTTCCTATAATGCAATTGAATGGTTGCCCATTTATAATGGATGAAAGAATAGAAGTTTAACACAATATATAAATAACCTGGAAAGTTCAATACTACAAGAATATCAGCTATTTATACAGTAAAAATATCCACCCTTAAAATGTAACAGGGGCCTCTACTCCTATAACTGAAGCAAAAGAAAAGCAACGTTACAGAGAACAGGCTGTGGGATATAGCTAATGGAAAGGCAGGCTGCAGAGCTATAAGCCTGCTTGCAGAGAAGCAAGCTGCAGGTGTAGGCCGTGGAGAGGCAGGCTCCAAAGCAATGTCTGATAACTGGTAAAAGAGGAACTCCTGTGCCTGGTTAGGGAAAGGGACCCTGGCAGCTGGAACAGTAGGAGCCAGGCTGTGCTGTATACATGGAGTTGCAGGCCTGGCTCTCACCTTGAAGGAAGGAGGTCTGCAGAGTCTTACCCTGAGATGAGTATTTTGTTTCATGGATTTGTTTCTGTTTGTGCTGTGAAGTAGTGGTAGTTGTAGGGAAGAAAGGAGACTAAGGTGGGTGCCTGGAGAAGGCACTTTGCATTTGGTAGGTGGGTTTATAGCCCAAGAGAAACAGGTAGTCATAGGGCGAATCAGAGAGCCCTGAGGGCTGTTGGTCAAGGGCAAGTATCTGCTGGCCCAGGGGAGCTAGTCAGGGATCCGAGACAATGTTCCTACAGAAGGTCTGTTAATGTCACGTGGTAGAGAGCGAAACAGACCCAGGGAGGGACAGACAGTTAGGGGTGATAAATAGGGACCTACTTAATTTGCAATGTCACAGCTTTTACAGAAACTGGCAAAAAAAGGTGGAGGGTGGATTTCAAGAGGAGAGAGATGCCCTGCGCAGGAAATTTTTGCTGAAAGATCAGGCCAAACCAAGCAATCCTGAGGATGAGCAGAGCAAAGGGAAGTACCCCAAGGCCTGTTCTGGTATTCTGAGGGCATTCTTCCGAATCTGTGTTTGTTTTCTAACTAGGTGTGGAAGTTGTATCAGAGGAGTACCCTGAAAGACAGCGAGAGGACAGGACTACAGGAGCTACAAGGGGGGGTGACACAGCCATCATCAGAGGTGGGGTCTTTTTTACAATAGTAAATAGAATAAAAATTTTATAAGGCACATGCACATCATTGTATTAAACAGAAGGTGTCATTTGTAAGGAAATAAGAATAAACTTTTCCTGCAGACTTGTTGTTACAGTACAGGATCTCTCATACTGCTCTCTAAAGCTGTTTAGTACTGATTGGAATAAAAGGTGGTATTAAGAATTAGGTGAGGTTCAAGTCATAGCTGTTACAATATTTCCAATTGTGTAATTGCCTTTCAGTATTCAAATAACTGACAATGGTGCAGGTGTGAACCTGCATTAGCTTGTCTTGTTTCATAATTAAGCTTAAAAAAAAATCCTTCACATTTTACTTCATATTTCTATGTTATATATAGCTCTCTACTACCATACAACCAAGTGAATTCCTTCTTGCTTAGCTTTTTTCCACTTTCCTGAGAAGGTGTTCAGTTGTAACCTATCCAAGTGAATATTAAATACTTTCCAGTTTTCCACTATTGATACTGTTGATTCATCATGCGTTATTGATCTGCACAGCTAGACCTACTAGGCTAGAGTAAACTAATTCATTCCCCAGCAGGATATTACTTGTAAAATACACGTACTATTTTGCTGTGGAGTGTTTTTTACTCCACAGCAGCACACACAAAGTTGCTGCCCTGACTGGCTCGGGCATGGAGGTGCTTTAGTGTGGGGGCTGCCTGATGGATAGCCGGACAGTGGAACACCGTTGTGCCCCAGCCAGCCCCTCCACAACACATTGAATCGTAGACAATTAGAGTTGAAAGGGAACTCAGGACATAATTTGGTCCAATCCCCTGCTCAAAGCAGGAACAAAGAGATCATTCAAGCCAGGCCTTAAAACCCTCCCTGCATGGAAAGTCCCCCCCTCCTCTCTAGGTAAGTTTTTTCCAATGCTTCACCAGCCTCCTAGTGAGGATCGTTTTCCCTAATATCCAACCTAAACCTCCCTTGCTGGAACTTGAGAGCATTGCTCCTTGTTCTGTTACCTGCTACCATGGATAACAGTCCAGCTCTGTCCTCCTTGGGAGCCCCCTTTCAGGTGGTTAAAGGTTGTTATCAAATGCTCTCTCAGTCTTCTCTTCTCCAGACTAAGTCCGCTTGCCTCAGCCTTTCCACATAGGTCATGTGCCTCAGCTGCCTAAACATTTTTCTTCTCTTTGACTCTCTCCAACTTGTCCACATCCTTCCTGTAGTGGGCAAGGCACTGAACACAGTGCTGCAGATATGGCATCACCAGTGCAGAATACAGGGGAATAATTACTTCCCTTCATCTGCCTGCAACGCTTCTACTAATGCAGCCCAGTATGCTGCTAGCCTTCCTGCCAACACGGGCTCACTGCTAACTCAGACCCATCTTAATGTCCACTGCAAGACCCAGGTCCTTTTCTGCAGAGCTGCTGCTTAGCCAGTTGGTCCCAAGCCTTTAGCAGTGCATGGGATTTTTTTGTCCTAAGTGCAGGACTTTGCTCTTGTCTTTGTTGAACCTTGTGGTCACATACACATGAGCGAACATGTGCCTGTTGTGGAGTCTCAAACAGTTTGACGCCTTCAGCATCCTGGAGACTGGGTACCCCAGAGATGCTCTAGCACATGACCAGAGCATCTCTATGGCTGCTGCATGTTTCTGCTGCTCCAGCATGATGCCTCATTGTGCTGGAGCACATAGGAATGGGGCCAGGCTGCAGTGGTGCGTTGGACCCAGATGCTATCCCAGGAAAGCAGGGATGTGGGGGTGGAGGGACTGTGGATGGGGGGGACCCCCTCACTGTTCAGTGCCCCTCCCCCTCTACACAGGGCACAGACCCCCTGCAGCAGCAGCAGCAGCTGTTGGGGCACTCATGCCCATTCCTGGCAGAGCCCCCTGGTGGCAGCACATGACACCGGATGCTGGCCAGGCCACTCACACATTCCCTTGGGCATGACTAGGACAGCTCCTGCTATTGCCCAGGGTCCTGGCACCACAGGTACCCTCAGGCTGGGCTGGATCCTGCCTCCATGTACTTCGTGTGCTGTTAAACTGGGCTGGCTCCATGCAGGCAGGACCTGGCCTGACCCAAGGGTGCACAGCTCTTGTGATTGTTGCTGGGAGTCTGGGTGACCAGAGGAGCTGGCCTAGTTCTGCCTGAGGTTCATGAGCTGGGCCAGGCCAGCACCATGTGCAGCTGCCAGTCTGAGGTGGTGCTGCACCACCAGGAGTGGGCATGAGCATCCTGGTGGCTACCAGTGCTGCTTCAAGGTTGCTGTGTACCAGGAAGAGGGTGGGTGAGGGTGGGGGACCCACCCCTCCCGCAGGACACTCTTTCTTCTTTTTCTTAAAGGTGAGCGCTATATTTGTCCTTTTCCAGTTGTCTGGCACATCCCCCAATCACCGGACATATTGCATGCAGCCCCACGGACTTGTACACATTCAGCTTTACGAAATAGTCCGTAACCTTTTCTTTCACTGTGGAGAGGGCTGCTCACCTTCTCCCAAAACTCTGCTGCCCAGGGCAGTAGTCTGGGAGCTGACCTTGCCTATGAAAACCAAGGTAAAAAAGGCACGAGTACTTCATCCGTTTCTTTCTCATACTGCGCTCCATTTAGCTTGTACGCAAGCCAAAGCACAGGATAACCCCTGGGCTGGCAGGCTTATCTCCAGTGCCTCTCACTAGTTGAGGGTGCTCTGACCTAAACTCCAGAACAAAAATCTTTTTGAACTAATTGCATATGTAAATGCAGCCCCTTAGTACTTCAGAGACATGCAAAATATACTATTCATAAAACATAAGACTTATTTTGTTTCCATAGTATCTCAGCTAGCAAAAAGTGTTCTTTGCTCCTATTACTTTCATACCGTTATCAAAATGATCAATGCTGCTGTTTATTTTAATACATACAAAATAAATATCTTGGAAGGATTTACTCAGAATTGTTTCCATACTCTATAGACATTAATTGTTCAAGTGTGAGCTAGATTTTTTTGGCTGGTGTTAATTTGCATCTACATAAGATCTGGTCCATGGTCCTTGTGAAAATATCCAACAATTAAAGTTGAATCTAAATTTATTCAAATCCAAGAGAAAACTAAAGAGTGTTTAAATTGCATATAATTCTTAAATAGCTGTAGGCATATTTGTAGACTCTCTGTACTAAATATTCCATTTGTGAAGTTTAAAAAACTTTAATCTAGGAAACTGAAACAATTTAAGGATGTATACAGAGGTAAGCTAAAGTGTTAGCCAGCAAGAGGAGCTCTGCTTCTCCTTTTTGAGCAGAAAAGAGAAGTCACTGTCGACCCTTAAATCCTTTTATCAGTTCCTAGCAAGCAAGCTGTTGAGATGAAGAGTTAACAGGCTGCAGTTTTGTCAGCTGTAGCATGACTCTAACTGGATTGGTAGGATGTGAGGGTGACAGGAACTACACATTCCAGTCTCTTGTATATGGTTTCTATACTTCTTTTACAGAGATGCAAATATAATGGGACCCTGGAAGTTAGTTAAGGCTATCTCAGAAGGGCAGTTGTGAGAAAACGAAACAAAAAGGCCATTGCAATGCTCTGTGCAATGCTACTGTATTATTATGACAGTGCGTTCTCCCTGTGTCAGTCCTGCTGATAGTTGTATGAAGTAACATCTAAATGAGCATTTTATTGACAAAAAAAAAAAAAGATCGCTGAATATGTTGGACTTTAAAAAGGTCACATAAATACTTACCACTGCAACATGCCCCACTAAACCCAGCTGTTTTGTGGAAATATGAAGTAGAAAAGAAGATTGTTCTCATAACCTCATTATAATAATGTATTGAAATGGGGGTGGGGAAGGGAGACATCTTTATTGTTCTATAACAAGGCTTCCATGCAAAATAATTAGGCTTGCCAGAATTCATTTTTTTTTTATTTTGACAAGTTAAAATGAATGTTTATTTTTAAGCATTTATTTTGATTTTTATCAATTAAAATTTTCAGGACTGCACAAAATTAGGGGTGCTTTGCAATTTTTATCAATTTAGTGCACATACACGTATGCAACTACTACACATGCAGCAACTACTGCTGGAGGTAGGGGCTATGCCAGTAAGACTGGGTTGGGGAGGTGTCAGGGGGTTGGAGGGATAGGGCAGGTAGCAACTGCTAGCCTGGTGCTTCTGGCCCCTTGCTCTACCCAGGTCCTAGCCTGGGCAAGGATTGAGCTCCCATGCAGCCTGATGCAGCCCAGCCTCAGTGGGAGTTCGGCCTGTGCCAGGATCACGAAGGGGCAGGCCAGATTGAGCTCTGCAGAAACTTGGCCCCTGTCTTGGCTAGGACTTTGGTGACCAGCCAGCAGCACCAGGCTCCTTGCTGCTACCAGCCCTGCCCCCCCCCCCCCCCAAAACACACACACATACCCAGCACATCTTTACCATCATGGCCCATAACTCCTGTAGTGGTCACTGTGTACATGCGTACCCCTATCCAGATTTCCTTACCTTCATCCCAGATTTTTTTTTAAGTCTTCTTTATGAGTGTTTTGATGATTGCTGATGGCAATTTTTTTGTTGTTGTTCTGTAATTATCATGCAAAAAATCAATGTTTCTCTACGTCTATCAATTAAATATGAAGCCTGCCAAACCTAAAAAAAAAAATATAAGACTGGAAATCAGATTTATTTTTCTAACGTGGTGTATTTAGTAGGGTTGTGCGAAATTTCGATGGCCATTTCAGTTTGACATTATTTTGAGTCATTTCAAGGACAAAACAGCAAAATTGAAATGAAACAAAGGCTGTTGAAATGCCTTGTTTTGTTTCAAGGCTTAGTCAAAATGTTTTGACCATAGCACTGGGGATGGGAAGTCAGTCCAGCTGGGCTGCCTTGCAATCCTCTGTGTCACTAATAGGTTTATCATTATTATTATTGTTATATTTTATACATGTCCTTGAACTGCCCTCCTCATGATACTATCTAAGCATCTCCCAGTAGCACATTGGCCTTGTGGTATCCTGGTCAGGATATATACAAGTCCTTGTCTTTCTGCTTGTAAAGCAGTTACAATTTATTGTATTCTTTTAAATAGGGTGATATTCCTGGGTTCTCAATAAGAGGTTTAACATATACCTTTAAGATTTCACTATCTTAAAATCATGTTTACCATAGTTCTCTTTATTTTCTTCTTATATCTACTAATGCAATTCCTTTAAGTGAATGGGAACTCTTTCTGCATAGCTCTTTTTAAAATAAAAGATCATAATATACTTCATACCCTTTTCTAGGGTGAGTTTGAGACCAATTGCACCAGACCTTTAAAACCAAAAAAAAAAAGCTTTAAAAACAAGGAGTGCATTCAATAGCACATCTAGTGGCATTGTTCACATTATTCCTTCCAGAGGAATATAGACCTTAGAAGAAACCCCTTAAGTACTGATTTAGGAAAGTAGAATATTGTCATCTGACCAAAATAGTATTGATTTAGAACTTAGAAAGTGAGATAAAGATCAAATGAAAATAGAGAGAATCCAGGAAATTCAGAATTAGTAGCTAACATAATACCCATATCAATGTTGCTATGAACAAATGTTTATGAAAAATTGATGCTCTTCTAGCATAATGTAGATGGGGTTGTACACAGGCCCTAGTCTTACAAAGCACTTAAGTATGTGTTCAAGTGTTTTGGGTCAGGGCCATATTGTGATATATTGGTTAACCAAAAGCTCCAAATACAATTAGTCATCATTGGAAAGCAAACATTTACCAGTTACTATAATACTGTATCTGAAGTACTATAATATCTTCCACAAACATAAAACAATAAATTATTAAAGCAAATCTGGGATATCAGTATGTAAATACTTAACATTAAACACCTTCTGAAAATACTGGTGTGTAATGTTATGTACCATACATTTTTGGTACTTATTTTCTTTGCTGGTATTTTGATTTTACTCCAAGACAAATGAAACAATCTTGGATTTTTGGTGTGATTAGAGCTCTGGATATTCATTTCTTACTTCTCTCTGGTGGATGAATGTGTGCATTATTTTACACCTGACCCAATATGTAGGCAATAGAATCTCTTCATAGTTTTCAGCAATTTCATAAAAAAAAAAGCTTTTCCATCAAATGTTCTCTGCCAAACATTTTGTTCAGTGACTACTATCAATGTGTGATTTCTTTTCTGCTTCACATTTAGTGCTGACTGCAGTAGAGCATAAAATAGATTTGAAGACAATGAAAAATGCACTGCTTTATTTCCCTATGGTGTATGCTGTATAGTCCTTCAGCAAAACTAATTTTATAAGGGGAGACAAACAACAAAGTTAATCTTCAAATGTAACAATTTATCTGTTGTTTTTTCTAAATTATTTTAGTAAATATTGATTTGCTATGTTTTGATAGACATCCTCTAGACATACAGTGGTGGTACTGTGCTTTTTAGTGGAACAACTCATAAAATAAAAAGGCGGTATCAGGTCCTTTGTGCATAAATGGCCTCTTTTATTAAAAAATAATTTTAGGGACACTGTTTTTATACTATTTATTAAAATGTTTTCTACGAGGGAGAAAGGGAGGTGAGGGGGCAAAAAAACCACTTTGGCTGAACAGGGAACTCCAGGAGAGTCTGGGGACAAAGAAAGGCGGGGCTTAAGCTCAGGCTGGCTTCAACAATCAAGGACAATAAAAAGTCCTCCTTCAGGTATATAGCAGGCAAAAGGAAAGCTCAGAGCAACGTAGGGGCCCTGCAGGACAAAGCAAGACAGTTGGCGATTGACGCAGGGGGGGAAAAAGCAGAGCTCTTCAATGAGTTCTTCACTTCAGTATTTCTAAGTACTGACTAAGCAAATTCCCCTACCTTGATCATTGACAAATGTCCACATGGCAGTCCACCTACAGTTAGTTCTGAAATAGTTAAGGAGCTCCTGGAAGAGCTGGATGGGTACAAATCAGCAGACCCAGATGACCTCCATCCATGGCTGCTGAAAGAATTGGCCAGTGTCATAGCTGAGCCACTTGCATAGCTGTTTGAACACTTGTGGTGCTCCGGGCAGGGCCCTGAGGACTGGAGAAGGGCCAATGTGTGCCCATTTTCAAGAAAGAGAGAAGGGATGAGCCAGGTTACTTCAGGCCAGTTAGTCTTACCTCTATCCCTGGGAAAATGCTAGAGAAAATAATCAAAGAACACATTTGTGCAGGCCCAGCAGGGGAAACGATGCAGAGGGGAAACTAGCATGGGTTTGTCACGGGTAGATCCTGCCTGACAAACCTTGTAGCCCTCTATGACTAGGTCACACACTGCCTGGACATGGGAGCCGAGGCTGATGTTGTCTTCCTGGATTATAGGAAGATCTTTGACACAGTTTTGCATCCTATCCTCATTGAGAAGCTAGCAGACTGTGGTGTGGATGGTCAGGTGGGTGGCCAACTGGCTTAGGGAGCGCACCCTGAGAGTGGTGATGGATAGTTCCTTCTCAGCCTGGAAGGAGGTGGGCAGTGGGGTCCCACAGGGTTTGGTCCCTGGGCCAGTATTATTTAATATCTTCATAAGCGATTTGGACATGGAGAGCACTCTCTCCAAGTTCGCTGATAATACCAAGTTATGGGTCAAAGTTAGTACACCAGAGGGCAGGGAGCAGATTCAAGCCGACCTGGACAGTTTAGATCAATGGGCAGAAAGAAATGGGATGCAATTTAATAAAGATAACCGCAAGGTACTCCACCTGGGAAGGAGGAATCCCCAGCACACATATAGGTTGGGGAGTATCCTTCTAAGGCAGCTCGGAGGCGGAGAGGGATCTTGGAGTCATAACTGACTCCAAGATAAACATGAGTTGACAGAGTAATGAGGCCATCAACAAGGCCAATCACACCTTGTCGTGCATTAGCAAGTGCATAACTAATAGATCAAATGAGGTGATGCTCCCCATGTGGCACTGGTCAGGCCACAGTTGGAGTACTGTGTCCAGTTTTGGGCGCCACACTTCAAGAGGGATGTGGAGAATCTGGAGAGGGTCTAGAGGAGGGCTACTCTCATGATTAGCGGCCTTCGGGAAAGACCCTTTGGTCTTTGGGGGGAGGTTGAGACAGCTGAATCTCTTCAGCCTTCACAAGAGACAGTCGAGGGGAGATCTTGTGGCTGCCTATAAATTATTAGGGGAGGTCAATGGGGAATAGGTGACGCATTGTTTACTAGGGCATCCCAGGGAGTGACTAGGAGTAATGGGTGTGAACTAGTTGAGAGTGGATTTAGGTTAAATATTAGGAAGAAATTTTTCACAGTAAGGTGGCCAGGATCTGGAATG
>JAGPOW010002791.1:12702179-12722245 GCA_030014935.1 Caiman crocodilus
CTGGGGCTTGAATTCCCCCAGTCTCCTGCTGGCATCCCACCACCAGTGCTTGGCTCTCTCTCTTCTGGCCCCACAGCCGAGTCTTCAGCTGCCTTTTGAGCAACCTGCACCTCTCCCTGGCCATGTCCCCTTCCCCTGCTAATTTGCAGACTCAGACAGCTCTAAAACTGCTGTGCCTGCTCTCCCCATCTGGGGATCTCTCCCCAGCTGTCGCTCCTTGCTGGAACTGTGGTGACTATTGGAGTGCATTGCTGGGGGAGAGGGGGGAAGCTTTATCCTCCCCTCTCCCACACTTATATCCAGGAGTTAGTTCAACTATATGTTACCATTATCCCTGATATAACTCTTATTGTCATCTGAGTTGATGCTATATTCCAACAGGATTTACATATTGATATCCTTAATCTATTTTGAAACGGAACTAATATAGTGTATCTTTTTAGAAATATTCTGATTATTTATAGTTTTCTTCATGTTTCTTTTTATTATAGGTTTAAAAAATAGTATATGTTAAATAAACAGTTCAAACAAGATTTTCATCTGCTTTTTAACTTTGTAATCAGCCTTCCCAAACCATGTGAGTACCTCTTTTCTTGACCTTATCTTGCAAAAATGGATTGGACCAGTAAATCATAATTTGAGTGGAACTTTGAAACATGGGAATATATTTAGACATGTACCTTTAAATGTAGGTGTACCTCAGAAGTACATTATATATAATGTGCATATATGCCTGTGGTCTTGTCTCTTTTATACTTAGCCATCCTAAAGTATATATATATATATTTTTTTTAAATGAAGTGCCCTGGCTTCCTACAAGAAAGCAGGAATAAACTCCATACTTATGATAAGATAATTATAGTGCTGTGACTCCAAGTGCTGATATTTAAGAAAAATCTACTATTGAGAGACTCATGATGAAACTGTAATGTTTGACCAGAGAACATTTCTGAGAGTACAACTATGAAATATGGACACAGGGACAAGGTTTTGGAGACAAAGTTGGAGATGACCCATTCCCTGCCAAATGAATCATTTTAACCCAGGGAAGGTAGCAGCTCAGCTCCAGGTTCAACCCCAAGCCACCGCCTGCACTGGGCTTGTAGTCCAATCCAAGATGAGGCTCCTTTCTCCATCGCCCCATGCGGATTGGGTAAAAATTGCCATATCTTGGATTTTAATAAATACAATAATCTGATAAAATACTAGTCTCCTATAAACTGTAAAAATGTAGTAATCATTATTACTAATAACAAAAAAATGTGCAATACTTACCTTTTTAAACCTTCTAAAACCTTTTAAAACCTTTTTTGGAATATTCTTCTTTCCAACCCCCCCTTCCCTGCCTCCCACAAAATGCATGTTTGTATTTCTCTTTTTCATAATCGAACTCACATTATAGCTGAGTGCCAACCCCTCCTCCCCGAATGATTAGTTTAGGCATTGTTTTCTGTCATACCCGTTGAGGCACCTTATCAAATACACTGATTAAAAATACTTTATATAGATGGGAGAAAATCAGGTAAAAACCAAGATGAAGGTATGAATTTGTTATAGCCACTGGGTCATTACCATAGATTCTTGGGTCTCTTGTATTATTGGATCTACTCTCAATGCAGAAAATTTGCATTGAAGCAACCATTGATGGAAAGCCCTATTTGTAGCTTGTATGGCCATTTTCTGTGCATTTCTAATGCAAATCTTTAGTGGTATGCTATTCCCCAGGCAACAGGTTAAGATCATCATTTTGGAAGAAAAGGACTTTAAATAACATAGTATATGTGAGAGAGTAAGACTTGTTTGTCTTGTTATATTGTTCCCTTTAAGTTATTCAACTTGAATACTCAATTTGCTGCTAGATCTTTGTTGTTAGGAGTCCATATTCTTCCAAGTACTTCAGGATCCATTTTATAGAAAAGAGGTTGAACTGAGTAGACAAAAAACCCTAATACAATTCTTAAGTTTCTTTACTAATTTTTAGACATGTCACTTCAGGCTTAAGTGCCTCAATTAAGTTATCATATGTAATTCCTTTAATATTTTTTTCTATCTGCTTTCTCATTCTTCCTTAACAAATGGCTTATTTAAAACAAGAGGACTTGCTAGCAAGTATCTAGTATGAGAAATTCTTATTTCATAGCTAAAGGACCACCAGCCAAGTTGATTGTTTCATCTCTTACCTGACACCAGCGTATTAAACTGTTACCATTAAAACACAAAAAGTCTCCTGCACTCCGTGTTGATAACATAATTGGAAAGTGGGCTCACTCAACTTGGTCAGTTGCCTTTTCTGCATGTAAGGAGATCACCGCACAGACATTTTCTATACCATGTTCAATATTCAATTAGAGAAATCATCTGTTTTTAATGTACAGATGCTGATCTTTACAAAACAAACCTGATTCTTCTTAATGGATATTCTAAAAAAGTGGTAGAATTCCATCCATTTATCTCTAAAGAAATTGGGTAAGAAGAATTATGATCTTCTGTAAAGTTTTACATATTATAATTAGTTTATGATCTTGCTACTCCTAAATATTTGAATACATCTTAGGAAAAATAGTGGCTACTGTTTTCTCTGAATATTTTTAAAAAAATCAACTGCATCAGAAACTGGTGATTTAGTTCTTGGTAATTTTCTAAATACTAATACTATCTCACCTTAATGAGACTCATTGCATAAACATAGCTCAAGCAAACATCCATAATAACAACTCTTTTCTTCAATGTGAAACCTCAACACAAAGTATCTTGGTGCCACCTGTGACTGGGACACTGGCAGCAGCTTAACCTAATTATCACCCTCTCATGAGACTTGCATGTTGTAATCATTATGTAATCCTATCAGAGTGCTGACTGTGATACTGATCATTTATTAGTATGCACTAAAGTCAGATTGCATCCCAGGAAATTGTACAAGAACAAGAAACTCTCCTTATTATGAATAAATGCCACATGATTGGATGCTGAAGACAGAACATCTCAATTCACCAAAACTCTCTCCAGGGCTCTGTCATATCTTAAACCATGTGATATTGCTGAGGAGAAATAGGTTAATCTCAAAGAAGTCATTTATCAAACTGCCTTAGGCTCTTGTGATACGTTGCATCACAACTCAATTGACTGGTTTGATGATAACTCATCTGAAATGATCCCACTCAGAAAAAGAAACACTTATATTTAAGTGTGACCCTAACCACTCCAACTTGCAGTGCTTTCAGAGATCCAGCAAAAGGTCAATTGTTTAGCGAGATAGCGTGCAAACAATTATTGGCTGCAACTGTGTGAAAGTATCCATAAAGCTGCTGACTTTTGAGGTAACACAAAAGCAAAATGTATGCCGCTGCCTCTGCCCCACTCCCTCCCTCACCATGGGGGCCTTGATCTGCCTCTCCCCATGCCCCTTCCCCTTCACAGACTTACCTGTTGGCCACTGCTCCACACCCTGTTGGGATGCATTCCTGACCACCTGCAGCAGGCTGTGACTGCGTGTCTGTGTCTGTCTGTGTTCATCCCCCTACAGCTTCCCATGCCCAGGCTGCCCTGCAGTCCTACTTGTTACCACTGTTGGCCACTGCCCCATGTTAGGGGGGCCTAAGCCCTGTTAGCTATGCTGGTGGCTGCCAATGATGAATGCTTAAGGCTGGGAATTTTTGTTTCTGTGTTTTTTCAGAACCTGATTTTTTTTCTATCATATTTCTTTTACTATCTTTTGTATTTAGAAATGAATGAGAAATTTCTTTCTTTGAGCCAATAACAACTGTTTCTTTTTTCCCTATGTCCAATGATGAAAATGCAGGGAACTTGCTTCAAAGGCCTTTAACTTTTTGGCTTCCCTGTGATCTGAGAGGGTTAGTAATACTCATATGGATATCCTTAGGGAGGCTTAACTTTTCAAGACTCTTCCTGCTGAAACAACCTGGACTGAAATATTGAATTGCAAATGATCTGGTATTGGAAATTTCTACAGCTTGCATGAAGAGACTGAGTCAGGAGAATGATCATAGAATAATTCTTCAGCTATTATATCTTAGACAGTTTACATATTTCTTGTCAGGAAACTTTAAAAAAACTCCTGAAAAATTTAAAAAACCCTAAAAACTGGCAGTGAGTGTGTATTTCCTCAAATACCCATTAATCCTAAGTGCTTGCTTTCTTCCTTACATGAAAGCATTTTCCATTTTTATTTTGATTAGGATTTATACCTTAAAAAAATTACTCTGGGTTAATTACTTTTTGCCATTAATAATGTACTGATACTTGCAGGGCAGAGTACAGCTTATTTGCTTCCTTGGTGTTCATTTTATTTCCTAAACTGCTTTTCTTTTTTCCTGTGCTTCCAAGATATAAATATAAAATGAATATTGGTAATCCAGTATCTCCTCACTTGCGTGTAGCTTTGAGAATCTGATATCTCCTCCTGTGAATAGTATAGTTCAGCATAATGGGCTGTAGCTACTACAGGGTCTTCATTTCTTCATTAATTATGTGTATGAATAATTGCTCAGTGGACCAAGAAAGTTGTTAGAATCAAAGTAATGAATTGGAATCCTGTGATTTGGTTTTGGGCCTATTGGTAGCCCCAGCAGCCTGATATTATTTGAATGAGCCACATGGTCTTGCCATTGATTATCCTCCTTCCTCATCTTGACATTTTATTTTTCATTACTGGCAATGAGCTGCCTCACCAATGAGAGGCTGCCCTTACCCCAAAAGTATAGACCAAGGGTCAGGACAGTGGGAAGAGCAGGACACAGCAGAGTTAAGTTCTGCCTCCTCATCACCCCTGAAGCAATACCTGCTAGATAAGCTGTTCTCAACTTTTGTAGCCTCAAGGACACTTTTTATGTTTTCTCAGAAGGTAGATATAGTTCAGTAATTTTCAACTGGGGTGACACAAAATTCAGAAAAAGTATCCTTGAGGATAAAAATGTAGAAAACTACTCATATGACACTAATCCTTTGCTTAAAGGAAAGATATATTTGGTGTAATTTTCTAACATCTCAGTATTGATGACTTTCTGTCAGAGGAATGGAATATGTTTTATATTTGGAAAAATATATATATACCCCTTTGTGTGTAAGAGTCAAGTGTGCTATCAAATTTTAATTTAGAAAAAGAAATGGTGCTCCATATAACAAAAGTTTGGGTAACTGTGTTCTGCTCTACCATGTTATCCTACTGTGTATATATCTACAGATCATGAAGCATTTGACTTTTTTTTGGTAAACAGTATGTAAATATGCTTTTCTATCTTTTAATTCATCTGGAGCACTAGATATTCCCATGGCCACAGTCACTGCTCTTGAACAGGATGAATAGGAGGGAGGGTACAACAGCTATGATGCAAGGGCCCAAAGTAACAGCAAGACACTGTTGAAGTAGTGCAGAACTATACTCACCCATGTTTATGTGATCAAGAGTGGAAAGGAGACCGTATCAGGGCCATGATTCTACCAGTGTGAAGTAGATGAGCAGTTGTATTCTAGAGGTGTGTCCAGAAAATCGTGCACATGCATTTCCCTGGGGACAAACAGCAGCAGCCCATAGTTGTGTCACTGATTCTTGACCCTTGGGAATGCCTGTGCATGCACGCTCTGGCACACGGCAGGTTCCCCAAGGTGGGTTAGGGGAAGCTGGGGCCAGCACCTGGGATAGCTCCAGCAGCCTTAACTGGGGTCCTAGGAGCCTCTTGGGACTCCAGCAGTGATGATACAGCACGCAGAGCCTGGATGGCAGCTGAGTGTGGCTCAGTGAATGCCTGCATGTGTGGTGTGTGCTGCAGATGGGTCTGTGGCACTTCAAACCACATGTGCCTCACATGCAGGCATTCACTGTGCCGCTGACATAAAGAAAGATGGTGCATTAGCACTTCGGACTATCTTTGGATTATCTTCAGCACTTTGGACTTTTCTTTCTCAAATTCATTCATCTTTTACATCAATTTGAAAAAAACAAAACAAAACACTCGTGGCTTTTAAAAAAGTGTGCTTCAGAGTTGGAGATGTCCTTAAAAGGTGTTCTGCATACTGAATGTGCTTGTTCATCTGGATGTGTCCTAGACTACTATTTCATCTAGATAATGGCTTGCTGTGAATTTCCTACCTCCACACCTTGGAAACTGCAGATGATCTCTGGTAATGCATCTTTGCACCCCATCCCAGGGGTTGGCTTTAAGCCCATCTGTCACAAAGTCAACCCAAATAATTGGACAGAAAAACAAGCTTGTTGTGTCTGTTCCTCAGGATCGACTTTTACTGGCTTACAGTTTTGAGCGTGAGTTGTGGTGTTATCATCAGCACTGGTTGTGTGTGTGTGTAATCCAAGTGCAAAATAACAAAAAGATGGAGACAGAAGGGGAAGTACAAGGAAACAGTGGGGCAACAGAAAATAATTTTTCATGTGATAGGTGACTGACTTAGCTCACCAAGTATCTTCTTAAGGACACCTTCACCTGTGAAACAGAGTTTTGAAAAAGCCACACATTTTTGTTTTGTTTTCTTTATTGCTGTGATAGAAATGAATGAATTCTAGAAATAAAATTCCAGAGTACTAAATCCATTTCTCACCCAGTAGTGAAGAGAAGACACAAATGGCTATAATGTCCTAACAGTCTGAACCTGTATATGGAAATGGAAGTCATAACAACGTGGTTCCCCAACTCATTCGAGTTACGAGAGTGCTATAGATTTCAACTGGGTTTGAGTCTCGTCCAAAACGGGCAGGACGAGTTTGCCCAGAAAACCCAGGAGATGTACCAATTTGCACATTTCTCAGATTTTTAAGTAGTATCGGCTAGAGTTTGAAGCTGCTTCTACATAGTAGAAACCCCTGAGGATCATGACAGCTGTTCCATCACTTGCTTTTCCCTGAGGGGTGAATCTCCCCTTAGGCACAGCTGTAGTTAATGATGCCTTGTGCTAAAACGGGGAAATCAGACCCAGGCTCGACTGGACATGCAATAGATTAAGAATGACACTTACTTGTCCTATTTAGATTTAAGTTAGATAATGTTAAATGTTTGAATGAAGTCTTATGTTTTAATTATATGCTGCTTGTCTCTTTGCTCTCAGCTGAAATGGAGAAATTGCTTTCTTTGGCAGGACAGTATGCATGTTTATAGTTCTGCTGATTTTAAGTCCCGTTTGAAATGGCAAATGTGTGAAATGAATGTGTATTATTAACTGAGATTATTTTTATTTGTGCACAGAAATACAAGAGAAGAAAAACTTAAATTTAAATTTTCTCTATAGACCTCTCATGCTATTGTAGAGAAGGAGCTCATTAAAATAGTCAGATAATCAAGAATTGTGAATTTCCTAAATTAATTAAAATGATGCTAAAAATGTTGCTCCTGAATTAAACGATATTAAATGAGGAGGGATTTCCATTTTAACCAGATAGTTGGAAATTCAGTGTTACTAATTTTAGAATACATTTGCATTTAATTTAACAAAAAGCATGTCACTTTGTGAATGGCTACCCTTTATAATAATTTTACTTAAGTGTATGTATACTAATGTAAAAAGTTAATGGGTAATCCTATTGATTTGGGAAGGCATGTCATATTGTAAAAATAGTATTGCCATACATTATCAAAAATGTCCTGATCCAAAGCCTGCTGGAAACAATAAAAGTCTGTATTTGATTTCTGTGAGTGTTCGATCAGACCAAGTCAACCAGACTAAGTCAAAAGGTGTAATACTTATCTGTCTTCAATTTTCAAAAATAATAGTTTCTCACATTTGTTATATCCTATCCCTAGTATGTATGCATGCTTCCATTTAATTATCTAAAGAGCTCATATGTAAGCAAAAATAAAACATGTTTACTTAGTACAATGTGTATGGAGGTTTGACTGGATGGAGATATATCCCAACCTAAACTTGTTTTTTTTTAAAAAAGGAAAAATACTGTTAAGATGGGGGTGGGGAGGACGTAGGTAGGCAAGGTTCTTTGGGTAGATGTGATATCTTTTATTAGACCAACTAAGTAGTTGGGAAAATGTTCTTTGTGCTTTTGGGCACAAGCACCCTTTTTCAAGCATGGGGAGTCTGCTATTGTTCTGAGATCTCCAAGAATGCTCCGCATACTGCTTACTTGAGCAACAGGCTTCACTTGACTAGTTTGTGTGTGTATACAGGCTTAAATGCCGCCCAAGGAAGCGGTATACGGGGCATTCCTGGAGATCTCAGAACAACAGCAGACTTCCTATGTTTGATATATATCATTTAAGTAGTACAGTATTTAGAAATCAATATCCAAATATGTCAGCTATATGTAAATCTCTTCCTGATTTCAAACACAGTTTTGATAATGCATAAAAAAGAAGAGATGAATAAAATATATGAGACAACATCTTTACTAAAGAAGAGGGGAAAACAACATGTAAATGTTTTAGGCTACATTGTAGTTGGGGGTGTGTGGGGTTTTTTGTGTTTGTTTTTTAAATTTGTTTTTAATGGTTTAATTTTGGGTTAGTTGTGAATATAGTACTGCTAATTAGGGATTCTGCCTCCATCCGCATAGTGATACATGCAAGGTTGCTCAATGTGAATAGTAACTTTAATAATAAACAAAAAACATTCAGAGAAATAGAGGAGTTTCTGGACTGCAACAAATGTACTCTTTTCTAATCTGAGTTTCCTTTGTCTATAAAATACACCCACAAACTGAAAAACATTCATGAAGTGAAAGCTTGAAGGCATCGATGATAATACATTTTAGCTTCAAAACACACTTCAAAGTGAACTTCGTATACAGCTTTAGCTGTTATCTGAAACCATTAAACCTAGTCATAATCTGCATGCTGATCCTGGAGCAATCAGACACAACAGTATTTTACTAGGATCCATTATAAAAGCTGTCATACTACTCTGCTCTCATAAAGATGCTTCTGCTCTCAGGTATTCCCTGTCCAAGCAAACTCTTGATGTATACAAGTTTTACAGATGAGGAAGCTCATTTCTAGCTTTCCTTTATTTGCAATGCTTCATAACACATTATATTCGTGGAAGTAAAACATGGTCCAAGTGTACATGCATTGCTCTTAAATAACAATCAGCATTCTTTATTGAATGAATCCAAAGTACACAGAGTGTTTGGGACTCTGTTTTTAATACTTTTCTCTTTGTTTTGTGCTCATTTGCTCTTCTAAAAAGCACCAGGGGCTCCTAAATGCTAATACGCTACTAATAGATGGAGGGAAATAATAATCTCTATTATTATTTATTATTAACCGTATGTATGCTACAGGTGGCATACCACTTTTAGTATGATGCTAGAAGCTAATATTTCCCAAAGCAATGAACTAATGCATTTGAATGAACATTAATGGAGCAACTTACTTATCTGCACATAAATGCAAATCTTTAAATATAAAAGGAAACTTCTGTAATTTACATACATTTCTACATAATAGAAGTGTTCCATATTACGTTGGGATGGGGCTGCACATCAAATGCCACAGAATCATAGAAAATAAGGTTTGGAAGCAAACTCAGGAGGTCATCTAGTGCAACCCCCTGCTCAAAGCAGGACCATCTCCAAGTATAATATCCCAGTCAGGCTTTGGCTAGTCGGATCTCAAAAACCTTGGACACCAGAGATTTAGGAAATCCAGACCTTCTAGGTCTTATAGCTGTTAGGCAACTTGCTCTGCTCAAGAAGGCCAAGCCCAAGAAGCCTTGTAGATGGACAGGAATTTTCAGTACCTATTACACATTAGCAATGTGGCTCTTTACACTGGCTTAAGGCAAGTTAGCAGAGTTGTAGTTTGGAAGCAGCAAGAACATGTGTAGTTAGGTCCAAAGGGATGCGTGTGAAGGGGGGATAGTGGTAAGAGAATTCAATCTTCCCTGTATGACCCCCAGCCCTCGGGCATTGTGCATGGTGGGGTAAATCTCACTCTTGGTACATGTGGTGAAATATTTTGAAAATTAAAATAATACCAGAACCCTTTCATACCAATCGTCTTTTTTGTAGTTCAGACTCAGCCTTTGATGGTGAGAATAAGTTAACGCAACTTTTCCTGTGTCTCTCTGCATACCTTTCATCTTCACACACTCTACTGTGCCTGGGTGCCCTGTCTCAACCACTCCTTCTGTTTCCTCTTTCCATGTTCAATTGCAGGTCTGTTATTATTTAAAGTATATCAGTTTCCAAACGGTACAGCTCTCTTGAGAGGCAAGAGAGAGAGTCATATTGCTCTTAGTTGGGGCTTGCTGCCCTCCAAGCTTTTATTCTCCTCTTATTCTTGACATCTTAGAGAAAAGGGACAACACAGGAAGTCTCTGTGGTTTTCTTGCCAGCCCATATGCCTGGGAAGCCTCCATGGCTTTGTCTTCCCACAGGGTTGATGTCTCAGAGGCTGATCCTTTAGGTGTGGAGTCTGCTGCTACATGTAGCTTCTGGGTGGTCTTTGGTTCTGCAGTGAGGCCTCATTCTCAAGAGCTTCAGTGCTTCCTCTTCCAGCCCACATGGCTGATGACAGGACATCTTATTGTGGCTTGGTCCCCTGGGAAATTAGAATACTATCCCAGTCTATGGTAATAAGCAAGGAAAGCTGAACCTCACTCATTTTCCCCTTTGCTCTTGGGAGTTGCTGGTCCTATAAAAGCCTCTTATCTTATAGAGACTATAAAAGTCTCTATATCTCTAGAACTTTCTTCCTGTGACTGCATTTTCACTTTGTACGTGCCTCTTTCACCAAATACCACTTTATACTACTGGCTGATTATCAGAGCAAGATTGTATGGAGTAAGTATGTGTGATAAGTAAATACTTTGCACCTCATTTTAGGGGGAAAAATAATCAAAGTTGTGGATGGTATAAACAAGTTGCCTGAATTGGGTCCTTATGCCAGCTGCAAATTTAGTTTGTGCTGCAGCAATCTAGGAGAGAGTCGTCTTTAGGTTTTGCACTATGTACCCTTATTTACTAGTAACAAATGTGTCACATTCTTGTGCCAGTAGCATAACTAGGGCTGGGCAAGAGGGGCATCTGTACTGGGTGCCAAGTTAAGAGGAGTGCAGGAATCCCCCTCCAGTCCTGCAGAGTCCATGCTGGAAACTTCAAAATAGTGCCTGGCTGCTGCTTGAAGAGCAACAGCTGGAGAGGGGAGAGCACATATGGTGGCATCAACAGCTCACCTGGTACCGTATGAGAGTTCCTGGCATGGGTAAGGTTGTCAGCATGTACTCCCCACCCCTGCTTTCAGAAACCGTGTGGTTTTTAACCTCCCCACCTGTCCTGCTCCCAGGTGCTTGGAATCAAAATATTCCCCACTGAAGGTACCAATACGTGTGTGTCCCGCTCCATCCTCCTCCCCTCCCCCTCCTCACACGAGTTTTCCCTGGATGCCAACTCTGCTTGTTACATCACTGCCTTGTGCAAACATACATGTCTGAGGGGGAGAATCCAAAATGCCTGTTTAAAATTCTTCATCCAAGTGGTATGTCATGCCCAGTTGCCTTCATCAAAAGAACATAATCAGCGTGTACACATCTCTGAGTAAATACTGGAGGTAATGAACTTGCTTCTTATGATTGTGGATCTTCATTTTCATGGTATATTAACTGTCAGGATAAGTATGATTCAACATTTCATTTTCATATAATGATGTACATTTTAATGTATTGTACAATATGTAATCGAGCTGTGTAGCATAAAGAAACACTACTGTAAATATGAATGCTCATCTACATAATGGAAGCAAAAAGAAGCAGTATGGTAAAGCTGAATCAACTGTTTTTAACTGAAATATTGGTGATATTTTGTGATTCTGAATAATTGATTATTTGAAGTTTCAAAAATTGTTAGATCACCCTTCACCTCACTTTCCATAATGCATAGTAAGGAACTTTACTGAGGGCATTTGTATGGCTAATGTAGATTCAAGCTACATGTTTGCACAATGCAAGGTCAGCAATGAGTCATAAATCATACATCAGTTTTGACACTAGATATGTAACTAAAAAGTAGTTAGTTATTGATCTTCAATTAAATACAGAATGACTGTTTCTTCTTGTCCCTGGCTCTTCATATTGCTTTGTTCAGTTTCCAAACACTCTTCAGATAAAACCTGAATTTTACTTAAGTAAAATACAGTACATAGTCCCTCACCTTCAAAAAAGAAAGAGACAAATATTTTAAAGAAAAACAGAAATTGAAAATTTATCTTAGTGTGAAGGCAAAAGTAACATCCAATACAGCAGCACTATAAAAGTTACAATTATTTGTAAAATGTGTCAATATATCGCTGAAGAACCTGTAGCTAATCTGATATAAAACTGAACTTTGACATGGTAGACATGTAGTTGGTTTGATAGGTAGTTTTAATTCATATAAATCAGTGTAAAAACCCAGTCCTGAAACCAGGTTAGAATTTATTTTTAATTTAGGCAGTTATTAATTTGTAGAAACGAACAGGTTCAAACATTATTCTCTATCATGTTTAAATACAACTTGATTAAATTATTTTAAAACCACGATTAACTTGAATTAAACAAAACACAGGTGGTTTTGAGGATGCACCGAGTTTTAAATGAACATAGACAGATGAATTAAAACAGTTAGGAAATTTTAGGATCGCAAATATTTTTGGTTAAGTGAAGACACAGTCCATACAGCTACATAACAGATGTTCCTTCCGTTAGGCCTGCATGACAAATGGATACGTTACTTTGCATATATTTAATTCATTTCTGACCCCATTGCTCAGAAATATTTGCCTAACTTGAGAAGATGCTATAAGCACTCTTATGAGCAACAGAACTTGCCAGTTATCCCTTCAATAGGATCAATTATTCATAACTATGAAATGTCACCAATATCTCGGCTAAAAAAAAAGTCGATTCAGTTTTACCATACTGCTTCTTTTTGCTTCCATTATGTAAGTGAGCATTCATATTTACAGTAGTGTTTCTTTTTGCTACACAGCTTGATTACATATGCAGGGTGCTATAGTAGTTTTTGGTTCCAAATCGGGAACTTTCAGAAAAAGGTGGCATTTTGGGTTCATCTACACATGCTATTAAGGTGGTGTGATTTAAACTCCAGTGTCCGGGGCCACAGCAGTTTGAGTTGGGGTGCGGCAGCCCTCTGCTGGCAGGAGGCACCAAGGATCAGCCTGAGACTCTAGTATCAGGCAGCATTGGGACTAGCTGGGGCCCAAGAGTGTTAAAGTGTAGGGCTAGGTGGCGGTCAGTCCCTGCATTTCAGCATCCGCATGCCCCAGCCCGCCCCTGTCACCATCTACATGTCCTTTTCAGCACACCTAATTACTCCACTGTAGGATAGTACTAGTGGGGACTGTACTATCTTATGGTGGGGCCAATTAATTTACTGAACCCTAATACTGGCACACATGTAGACAGTGATGCTTTATTGTGAAGCTAATTAGTCTGCAGTAAAGCGCATGTGTAGATGCACCCACTGAGATTTACTCAGTACAGAAGTTAATGAGTTTACTTCTTTTAACGCTGTTCATAATCTGTTGAAGGCATGTTGAACTTGAGTGTGTTTACTTCATATTGTTCATTTATGGTCCTTCAGAAATTCATTTAATCTTTGGTTTAATGTTGAAGAAGTGGGATCGGGTGTATATGAGTTGAACTGAATAAAATATTTTAGCTGGGGGTGGAAAATTGGGGGCTAGAGTGGCAAAACTAGCAGCAGATACCTTATTCACTCCTCCCCCCTGCAATGTTCTCCTTTATGGACTACATCTCTCATGAAATAGGATGTGCTACAGTTAAGCAGCAAAGCTTAATTGCATAATCATAGGGTATATTACAGGTATGAAGCATGGACAAAGACATGACCCACAGCAATGAATGGGAAAATTAGGTACCTGACCTACTTCTTGAAACACTCCTGCAGTATTTGTAAAAGAATGTGTCTGCATATTTTATTTGTGTTGTTTTGTTTTGTTTGAATGACTTTACTTTTCCAGAGAAAATTGTTTTTGTCAAAACATGTTTTTTTTATGAAGTAGCTGGAAAAAAAAAAGTCACTACACCTATGAATTTTCAGCATTCTCTGGCTTCAGCATCTCTGAGGTTTTATGATTTGTCTGGTGGTGAACTCTTCATCTGCATGTCTGTCTCAGCAAATCCCAGGTAAGGGAAGGGAGGCAGTTTCACTAGGATCCAGCAGAAATATTTTGCTTATATTAAATAGCCCTTTTCTTTTTTTTTTTTTTCCAAAACGGTCATTCTCGCTTACATATGCAAAGCTTTATAGGCACATGCAGGGACTTCTACTGCCCCAACTTTTGCAAAACCTTGGAAGAGGTTTCTCCAGCATTGGAGGACATTGATAGTTTGCTCCATCGTACTTGTCAGGCTGTTGTCTGTATGTTAACCTTTTGCTTCTCGCATCTAAGACTGAATCCAGCACTGCTAATATCTGTCTTGACTATGCATGGTCTCTTATTTCTAGAGTGACATGTAAAAGTCTGTTGATTCCTAAATTGATTATCTTTATTTTCCCTTGGCTGGATTTTTTATACCCAATATTTTGATCACCCTTTTTTCCTGTGTTTCAGCTTCGGCTTTGGAACATTCCCTTTTATTTTCAATTTGATACTACTCTAGGGATGAGTGAAATGATTGATCATTTTGAACACGCTCTCCTCACTATTGAGGTAGATAGACAAGAGAGACAAATGAAAAGAGCTATGAGCCAACATTATCAGGATCTATTCCTTCCTCCTTGAATCATTTGTCATGCCTGCAGTTGAACATACAGATCTTGGATAAGCCTCCTTGGTCATTTAGGGACTCACCAGTGACTTCCCTATTTCCCAGAAGACAGTTATTTTTGTCTTGAGGGACTGATAATGATTATAGATTTTTTTTTCATGCAGAGTAAATTACAGTTATTGACTAAGAATACTGTTTTCTTTGTTTTTCTTTTCAAAATAAACTTTCAGTATATTCAGTGGGGCTAGGGACAGACATTATACACAAACCAGTATAAGTGATTGGGAACTGGTTTAAACCTGTGATAGAACAGAAGTTCAGTGCACATAAGTCAGTTTTGAAATGGTTCAAACTGATTTAAGATAAGCCTAGATTAATGTAGTATCAGACTTGACTGGTTTAGGTTAAACTGGTCTATCAAACTTCTGTCTTGGATCTCCTCCTGACTCAGGTTAACTCACAGTCCCCCAAGATCCCTGGATGTTTTGAACCTCCCCCACACACGTCCATCTCATAGTGTGGGCAGGCTAGCTTTGGCCTGTACTGTTTGCTCCAGCAGAGTAGGGCTGGCTCTGCCCCCAGACTGTCACATAGGCAGGCAGCTTAACCCTTCCCTGCCTGCACCCTGGGACAGACAGCTCAGGCAGCCAGGCCTGTCCCTGGGGAAGGGGTGGGAGTGAATCAAGGAGACTACCCCAGGCCCTGTGTTTTGTGGGGCCCTGAGGAGCCAGGTGAAATGACTGTGGCAACTTCATGCTGCCAGTGCCACCAGCAGCTTTGCATCTAGCAACTCAGCACACCCCACTGCCAAATCTGCTACCGACTTTTTTGCATCCGGGGCATGTGGGGGCAGGGTCCCATACAGTCTGATTTGTCTTGGGCCCCACACCCTGCTTGCTTCATCTCTGCAGGCAGCCATAGGTAATCAAAGGATGGAGGGGAAGTAATCAGGGATCTGGGGTGCTGAGGTTGTTGGGGGTGAGGAGCGGGGCAGTGGGCCTGATCCCAGCCAGCAGCAAATAGAGGCAGGCTGTGGCTTAGCACTCAGATGAAGACTCCTGCCCTTCCCTGTGGGGGAAAGCAGGGTGTTGGGGACATGTGCCAGACAGCCAACGGGGTGCCCCCCACTTGTCTGAGCTCAGCAATGGCCGTCAGGCTGGCTAAACTTCTGGCCTAGAAGGCTTCTGCTTCCTTTTCCAAAATTGAAAACTGAACATCAGTTCAGTTCCTTATCAGTTCAATTTATACAGCCTAGAGAGATCTGTGAAGAGTGAATCAATTCTGCCTTGGGTTTTTTACTGTCTGCATTTAGCCTGGGAGATGGGGAATGTTAAGTTTTACTGGGCCTCAAAAATCAATTTAAAAAATATACCATGCATCTAAGTTGTTACTAATTTATATTGGTTATTAAGTTCCAGAAATGTAGTTCCATAGATACCCAGTCTGTAAATTTGTGGCAAAAGAAGATGTCAGGTAGGGTTTTCAAATTATCAGAGATGGAAGCTGAAGCTGTGCTAATAGAGGAGATCAGCAGGGATAAAGTATGTAGGCCTAGGATAGCCCAGAAGAATGGTTCTTGCAAGATACTGGCTTAGTGAAAAAGATTTGTTTTTCTTCCTGTGGCCTAGGTAATTAGCGGGTGTAGTTTGACACAACCCCTCTGCAATTATATAAAATGGTGCAGTCAACATAATTTTTGAATAGTTAGTCCTGTGTAAGACTGTAAATATTTGTAATATTGTGCTCTGAATGCCAGAAATACTATTCAAGTGTCCTTCTATAGGAGTTCTTAGTGTAGCCCCTTCATCTTCCCTGCTTTAGTTTACTCCAGAGCAGCAATTTGCAACCTTTGTGCCACAAGATCCTTTTAGCACTTGTGTGAGGTGTCACTCAACATTAGCACTGCAAGGTAAACCTAGAGATTTCGAATGGGAATCCATAGTGTTAAAAACATTCTGGCCTGTTTTGGGCTCTCTGCATTCTTTGCAACAGAAGAATTGCTTCAGGATTTCTCTATAGTCAAGAAACAAGATAAAGCTGAGCACTCTCATTTTCTGAGTGGTGCCTTGAGCCAAAGGAAAAGTGACTTGAGCCATTGCTCCAGTGAATCAGCTTACTGGCAGATATCTGTTGTCGTTAAAGCCAGTAATTTTTGGATAACAAAACAGAGACTTTTCTTTAAGTAAAATTTCAACCATCCTCCCAGGGTAATTTTTTAAAAATGTTTGAGAGCATGAAGGGGTGTAGGAAAATGAAACCTCCGCCTCGCCCCCACAAAAAAGAGCAACACTGTATGTGACCTATGCAAAAAGCGGTTAATCATCTGATTTGAAGATAGGAGCTAAAATCATCCTTTCCTGTACAACCTGCCAAAAATATCAGGCCTGGAGAGAGACACTTCCAGCTCAAGGAAAAAACCAGGAGGGAAATAAGTGATGAAAAAGAAGAGGCAGACTTCAGAGGGCACAGTGTCCTGCAAGATATGGGGGGCTTTTATTCATTCTGGGGCCCCCAGAGGTCTGAGAAGAGGGGTACATGAGGGAGCAAGATAAAACTTTTTTTGAGAGAACAGCAGAACTTTTTGCTCCTCATCACTGGTCCTGTCTGATGTTTGTTCCCTGTTTAGATAACTGTCCCACCTGCTCCTTGAGGGTACTTTGTTTTTTCCTGTTTTTGTTTTTGATGCTTTCCCACATACTACTCAGTTTTCCTTTGCATTGAAAACTTCCTTTTCAGTTAGTTTAATTTTTCCCTGCCAACATATGAGTAACCTGCTCTGTCCTTTAGCCAGCATTTACTTGCAGACAAGTACTCTGATGCTTGCTAATAGTCTAGAAAGAGAAGCAGACCACTGCACAGATATGAGGACGCTTGCAAAGATGTCTTGGCATCCTTTGGAATCTCTGTGGACAGTTGGGAAAGGAGTGCAAAATGCTCCTCTGGTTGGTGGAGTCTGCTTGGAGATGGAGCAAGGCAGACTAGACCAAGTTTTTGTGATGGCTGGTGTCAGAGAAGAACGAATCTGCTGCTCGGACTCAGATCATTGCTAGTGCATGGATCTGAATGGGTGCGTCCTACCTGTGGGTGGGACTGTCACTCCCACCCATCATTCTCAGCAGCCATGGAGGAACTCATTGGCACATCCACCATACTCTGCAAAGAATAACAGAGCCATTTGATTGAATTGATGACTTGCAAACAGCTTCAGCACCAGGCCCTGCTAATGAGGAAATGATGAATAGTACTGCTGCACCTCATCTACTCCTTTTTTTCTATGCTTTTTAAGGGAGAAGAGAAAAGCAAATTATCCTGGGCTGCCTGTTCTCCCTTTTCCTAGTCACCCATGGTAGAGAAATATCATAGAAAATGAGGGTTGGAAGGGACATCAGGAGCCCATCTAGTCCAACCCCCTGCTCAAAACCGGACCGTTGCCAACTAGATCATTCCAGCCAAAGCTTTGTCTAGCCGGGTCAAGGATGGAGATTCGCCCACCTCTCTGGGTAACCGGCTCCAGTGCTTCATTACCCTCCTAGTGAGAAATTATTTTCTAACTTACATCCTAAATCTCCCTTACCGCAACTTGAGACCATTGCACTTTGTTTTGTCACCTGTCACCACTAAGAACTGCTTGGGTGCATCCTTTATGGAACCAAGCCCCATCTACCTCATCTTCCCATTCTGGTGGTCTATAGCAGACCCTCATCACAACCTCACCTTTGTTGCTCTTCCCTCCCAACTTTAATGCACAGACTTTCAATACGCCTATCTCCAGTGTCATACTGAAGTGCTGAGCTATAACATGGCTCTTTACATACAGCACAACTCCTCCTCTTCCTCTCGCCTGCTGATCCTGAACATTTTGTACCCATCCATGACAATTATTTATCCATCCATGCTCCAGTCATGCGAGTTATACTGTCAGCTCTCCGTTTTTTCAATCATATCATAGTTCCTTGACCATGTGAGGATTTCCAATGCTTCCTGCTTGTTTCCCAGACTCCATGCATTCATGTACAGACACCTGAAGTGACTAATTGCCCTACTTTCTCAAGAAGAATGAGGCTTCCCTTGTTGCTTTCTCCTGCTTCTGCTTCCTCCAGGTCCCCTGCTTACCTTGGGGCTTTGTTGATGAAAAATTAAACTTTTTACTCTTTTGAATTTTAAGTCAGTTCACCACTTAACTGTAATTGCAAAGACATCTCCTGGTAGCCTCAGCTTCACTCTGCTCTTTTTCCTTTTTTAGATAACCAGAAACGTAAATTTAGTGCAGCATGAACCATATCAGCAAGTGAGCTAATGCTGCTCCCACCTTTGTCATTGTAAATATATTTATCCTCAGTCGAACTTCAATAAAATCACTTCAGATTTGTATCAATGTGAAGTACAGAACTTAGTCCAACGTCTCTCACACTCTATAGCCCCAAAATCTGATGGCCAATGTTTTCAGATCCAGACACATATTTAAATAGACATTAATGGAGATTGCCTGGTTTTCAAAGGCACCAACAGCTTGTATTTTCCATTGACTTGAGTAACGTTGGTAGTGGTCCCCTTGACCTCTGTGTGATTGAGGGTATACCTTACTGCTTATTTTCTAGGAACTATAAGTAAGTGAATGCTTATGATGCTATCCCTATCTTAGTTCAAGCAGTTAAGGATCTACCGGTTGTTTCTGTTGCGAGGAACTGATTATACAAGTCAAGCATTTCTTTTGTCTGCACTTATTTATTTGCAATGAATGTACACAAAGTTCTGCTCCCTCGAACCAGAAGCAGCAGCAGCAGCAGCGGCAGCAGGAGATACTTTCCCTGATCGCTGTTTCTAATTGCACTTTTCTGGCAGTCTGCGCTCTCTCGCTTGGCTTGCCTTCTGTTCCTTTGAATCTAGACTGTTTTATTGCCCGTCTTTTGCAACTTGAGATGGTCACTTGGAAAATCAAGTGTTGCTGATACCTATTTAAGACAGATAATATCGCACAGCAGGCCTATGCACATCCCCCTAAAACAAGCTAAGCTAATGCTGTGACAATGCTGGCAGCTGATACAGAGCTACTCATTATGATTTTTGGCAGGTGTGTTGTGCAGAACCTGCAATTCATCAGGCAAACAGTAGCTACTGAGTTTTGTTACTGATTGTTAGACCAATCTTGTGTATATTTACAGAAAATATTGTCAATCTAGTAACACACCCTGCAAAGACTGCAATTACCTGCATTACCCCATGCAGTATATATTGTCGATTACACTTTTTAAATGAAGGAGAAACCTATATTTGTCAAACAAATATATGCAGGGAGCTAAATATCACTGCCTATAACTGAGTTATCCTTGAGTTTCTTCTTCCTTCTAAAAAAAAAAAAA
>JAGPOW010002791.1:12722699-12733999 GCA_030014935.1 Caiman crocodilus
AGTCACAGTACAGTTGAAAGTACCTCCAGCAGCCTTCACTGCCAAGGGAAAAAGATATTCAGAAAGATTATAACTTAATGTGCTAAGCTGTCAGGAAGACCAGTGATGGGGGCTGCTAGGTGACCACCCTCAAGATAACAGGGCCACTGACACTGTCAATGTCTTTCACAGCTCTCTGGGGTTTTTTTGGGGTTTTTTTAGTAGGTTTGGGAGAGGGAATGAATCTCACTTGGACATAGAATCAAGAAAACTGGAAATGGAAAAATATCAGTAAATTTACCTTGTCATTCTTCAGTTGATGCAACCTTTTTTATTTACAGTCTGTTCAAAGCTTCAGTCTAGCCTACTAAATCTCTTAGAAAACTACTTTACAAATAATGTTGTATATTTGTAAATCTTTCTCTCTTGCTTGTGTTTTACTTTGGTACACCTGCACATCATACTTTATTCCAAAACATGCCCTTCACTTTCAGTTTTGAATTATTACTCAATGTCCTTAATGTGGAAGTTTATTATTTTGTTAGGTTTGCTTAATTACATAAAACAAAAAACAGGTTAAAATTAAAAAAAACAAAAAACAACCTTCCCCCCCGAATGGCCTTTCAAAATGTATTTAGTTCATATCCCATTTAAAAGTAACTTCATCCAGGATTTAGTCCAGTGGTCCTTAAATGCAATGCTTGTTCTTTCATTTAAGATCTGCACTAGTTTGTGTTTGTTTTAGCTAAGCACGTTTGAAATTTGAATCACTTATGCAAAGTACTCCAGTCTTAAAACTCAATTTGGATTATCTAAAATTATTTGAACAAATAACTAAGGCTGTTTATTTGCAAGTCTTTTAGGATCAACAAGTCATTGTTTACACTTCTAGTATTCTCACTCTCTGATCTATATTCACACACAACTCAAACATAAGGGTTTTTTTCAGATTGCCTGGTATTTTTTACTATTGGATTTTTCAGCAATGTATATGTTCTTTGCAGGACAAGGATATTATGAACTATTTGTGAGACATGTTAAAAATAGACGTAAAGAAGTTTACAGCTATGGAGTCCATACCTTATGGAACCTTAATTCACCCCCTTCCCTCCCTGTTTCCTCCCCTTTTTTTCCCTCTCTGGGTATGTCCACACATACAGACACATGCCCTTGCAGCAGCTCAAATAGCAGCAGCACAAATTTGTGCCTCCGCACATGTGCCTGAACATGTACTTTGGTGTGAGGCAAATTGTGCCACTTGGAGCAAACTGACCCTGCCCAGCTCCTCCCAGAGTTTCAGCCAGGGAGAGCTATAGGCAGAGGCCAACACATGTAAAGCTAGTGCTACTTGCCCTCAGGAGTTTCTAAGGCCCAGCCAGTTAGTATCTGGGGACACTAGCCTCTTTTGCCAGCTGGACTGCTGAAGTAGCCTTAACCTGGAGTGACCCCTGCATCCTCTACCCACTGTAGCAGTCTGGCAGTGGGGGCTGCTGCCTGGCTGTAATTTGCTGCCACCTGCAACAGCATTCACCTCCCTGGACCTGTGTCCCTATGGCTGCACACCTGCCAGACTGCATGACCTCCTGGTATGGTCACTACAAGAGTCTCCTGTATCTCTGGGCCAGCTGGCTATCATGTGGCACTGCTGTTATATCTTCTGGTGCCCCTGCTCTGTTATCTGGGCAGCTATCACCCAGAAGATATGCTCATTGCAGTGGGCCACTTTCAACTGTTGAAGCATGTCCTCCTGGTCCCAAACGGCCAGGAGGTCAGCCACTTCATCTGCCTTCCAGCTGGGTCTCCAGTGCTGGTCCTGGGCAGGCTCCTCTATCACTTGGATTACCAGAAGGGATCCTGGTGTTCACTGTTTTAAAAATTACAAATTCTCTGATTTAAAAGCTCCCAAATGCTCTCATTAAAATAGCCCAAATTCCTTATTGTTCTGCTCCCTACACCTGTGTGCAGGCCCCAGTGATCCTAGGAAGCCCTCAACTGGGGTTCAGGGACTGGGCTGGGCAAACTCCTTCCCTTCCAAGCCAGCCTTCCCCTCCACAGGCTGATCTAGGAAGGGGGAGGGGGGTCTCTAAATCTGGCTCTGGTGGCCTTTCCTACCCCGAGTGCTCCCCTATCCCTGACCTCCATCTCTCTTGCACACATGCTGCCACTTCCACTCCTCCCCACAGCCCATCATATCCCTCAAATGGATCCTGGGATCAGACTGGGGCCACATGTCCCAGCTCCGATGTGGGCATGGGGCAGGACTGCAATGTGGCAGTTGCTCCAGCAGCTGCAGCTCCCACCATCAGGTCCCATCCCATCTGGCTACTGGACATGCCAAGTGTGATATTTGTGGGGGAGGAAGGGGGTTGGGTATGTGGATCTTGTGGGGAGGTTGGGGGTTTGTGTGTGGGGGTGGGGGTAGGTGTAGAGTTTGTGAAGGTGAAGTTTTGTGGTGGGAGTGGGGCTTATGCAGGGGTTTGGGGAAGTGTTGGGTTTGTGGTTGGGTATGTGGGTGGTTTGGGGATTTGTTGGGGGACTGTGGGAGGGGTGGGTCCCCCACCTACCTGCCCCCCCAGTATGGCACACAGCCCCACACCCCATAGCAGTGGCAGCCAGCAGCAGGTTGTTGGGCCATTCATGGCCTGATGCTGGCGGAGCCCCCTGGTGTCATGTGACACTTTCTGAGACCCAGGGACTCTACGTGGTGCACAGAGCCAGCCTGGCCTCCTGATGTGTGCTTTTGGGCAAGACAGGGCCTGCTCTTGCTGGGGACTGCAAGCAGGAGCTGCACCAGGCCAGATCCTGCCTCCATGTCACCTGCATTCTGTTAGGCTAGACCAGCTCCATGGAGTGCCAAGAGTCCTGGATGGCAGCAAAAGCCAGCCTAGTCCTGTGCGAAAGTGTATGTCAGTGGGCCAGGCTGGCTCTCTATGCCACATGGAGCCTCCAGGTCTCAGGCAGCATCATGTATCTCTGGGGGCTGTGCCAGCATCAGGCCACAACCCACTCCTCCCACACAGTCCCCCCACACCCACGTCCCTGCTTACCTGGGACAGAACCAGGGTCCAAGACACTGCTGCAGCTTTGCCCCACCTCTGTTAGCTCAAGCATGTTGCCTTGGAGAGTGATAGTCAATTGAACCAAATGAACATGGTGGATGGTGACCAGTGGCATCCCCTGTGGCTCAGTATTCAGACCAGTACTCTTTAATATATTCATAAATGATCTAGATTCGGGTGTCAGAAGTGGGCTGGCTAAATTGGCAGATGACACCAAATTATAGGGAAGAGCAGTCACTTTAAAGAATAGGCTGGCAATTCAGGCTGACTTAGGCTCACAAGGTGAGTATCATCAGGTTTTGAACCATTCAATCTGAGAAATATAAGGTGCTCCATCTCAGGAGAAAAACCCACATCTTACTTATAGGCTCAGCAGTGATACGCTCACTAGCACCATGACCAAAAGAGACTTGGAGGTCAGGATTGACTACAAGGTGAACGTGAGCCACCGATGTGATGCCACTGCTGTCAACTCTGCATCTCGGGCCAGACCTAAGTCATCCTCTCACTTTTACTCAGCCTTGGTGATGCTGCAGTGGACAGGCTCCACACTTTAGAAAGGGTGTGTGAAGGAGCGAGAGAGAGTCCAGAGGAGAGCCACATGCATGATTAGAGGTCAAGAGAACAGGCCTTATGAGGAGAGGCTGAGAAGCATGGGACTCTTCCTCCTGGAGAAGCGAAGCCTTGAGGTGACTTTGTGGCCACTTATAAGTATATAAGGGATGTGCATCAGGAACTGAGAGAACATCTGTTCACCAGGGCACCCCAAGAGTAGACCAGGTCTAACCATCTCAACCTGCTGGAAGAGTGTTTTAGGCTGGAATTAAGGAAAAACTTCTTTATTATCCAAGTCTCCAGAGTCTGGAATAGCCTCCCCACAAAAGTGGTGCAAGCACCTACTCTGGATACCTTTTAAGAAATGTTTGGATGCTTATCTTGCTGGGGTGATCTGACCCTCGCTGACTTTCTGCCCCTTGGGCAGGGGCTGAACCCAATGGTCTCATGAGGTCCCGTCCAGCCCTAATGTCTATGAATCAGAGTTTATTCCTAATATCACTCTTGGAAATGGTTAAACCATTTTTTGGTTGAAACTTCCAGGGGAAAAAAATTATCAAAGGCAAACAACTGTCATAGAAAAATTAAGCCCAAATAGTTGGTGTATGGCATAATTGTGATTAACTGAAAATCAGAGCTCAAAATGAAATGTGTTAGGCAGCTTACATACAGACCTCGTTGCCAGCTGTACCCAATAGCAATAAAAGATTTAGTATAAAATAATTTGGTAAGTGTTAATAAACAAGCTACTTTAACCAGTTGCCTTTTCTGATTTAAATGTGGGATAATTTAAATGTAGTAAATCATTCATCTGTTTTTCATCAAGTGCTTTATACAAAATTGAGATTCTCCTAGCTAGAGTGTGTCCATTGAGCTCAATGGTCTTTGGATCAAGTCATGAATGAATGAACAAAGTCAGTGTCATTTATTGAAAGTTGCCTTCAGCGTTTCTGGGTAGGATGGATATATAAATCTAAATAAAAAATAAATTTGAATTCAAAGGTGAAATTTTGGTCGCATGGAGGACTCTGACAGGTTTGCTATTGGTTGCAATGGACCAAGAGTTTTGCTTGTGGGTTCTTCCTTCTGTTTTGTAGAAATAAGAAAAATTAGATTGTAATTAATGAATCTTTAAACAGGTTGTACTAAATCTGTACAGTGGTACTAAGCACATGTACAAGAACAGAACAGTCTGTTTCCATCACTGCTCAGTTATGAAAAAATAATTCTGCTTCTTCAATTTTTCAGTATTATGCTAATGCAATGCAAATAGAAATAGTAAAAAGAAAAACTATACAGCAAGACAGACCATTTATGCTGGGTTCATCATCCCCACAAGATGCTGCAGCTCAAATCTCATTTACAGTGAGATGCAAGGAGTTTAAAATCTGTATTTAATCATGGATTTGACTTGCGACAGATATGAGAAAATCTATAAAGCATAGAGAGGATGAGTGTATTTGTTGACTCGATACATCCATGCTATTTCATTTTCAAGCCTCTTTAGCTTTAACAAAGATAAACAAACAGCTAGATTTATTAACTCTTTTTCAGAAAACATTTTAGGTGTTTAATGATATTCAGCAGCAGCACACAGTACAAAATAGCTGCGCTAGCCAACAAGCTTTAGGATTTTGTTACTGTGTCTTTTAAAGCATACTAAATCAGGGGAATGCTAGGAAATCTTAAAGTTAGAACAGTTTCAGAGCAGCTGCAGGTTAAGGCTCATTGACATCTGTAGGGGGCAGAGTGGGCCTTGCTACCGGAAGGCCTGGCAAACAGGAGTGTGGGCAGGAGACCAAACTCTATCCTTCCTCTAGGAATGAAGCCCTGGGGGTTAAGGATTGGAAGCATGCCTCTCTGGGCTTTATACTTTCGCAGCCTAGTGGCTCTGTTTCCAGTGTGGAGCCACCAGGGGTTAACTTAGTGATAGCATGGACCCCAGGGAAGCACGCCTCCCATGCTCTATGCAGTGAGCATATAACAACACCATAGTTGATGCTAGGCCGCCCTTTCCCCTTCTCTCCTAGGAACATAGAAGGCTGGGGAGGGAAGGCCACTCTGCCCCCTAGACGGCAGTGCGGTGCCATTGCAGTGTAGTGCTATGTGGAAAGAGCTATACCAACTGGCTTGGGTTTTATCAGGAGTATAGAGGCTGGGAGCCATGTATCTAGGGATGATGGATAACTGCTAATTGGTCACTTTATTTCCATGGAGCAGACTAACAATGCCCTAGCTTGAGTTGGGTGGAATGGTTCAAAGATAACCCTCACCCAAAGCGGTATAACTTTAAGATATCTACAGGGTATGTAACAGTTCAAACCCCTTTAATCATGCTTACTCCATCTTAAGTGCCTTTAGGGTCGTTTAAAGATAAACTTGATGTCACCCTAAGTTGTGAAGCTTTGATAGTATTGTGAAGGTTAATATCGTTAGTCACCTTATGGAAAGGAAAGTGAGGAAGCTGGATGACTTTTATGCAAGATCACCTTTTACATAAGTTTGGTTTCAAGGACACTGGTTTCTTGTGACTCTTATTACCAAAATATAGCATTGTCTGATTGCAAAGGAGAAAGAGTGTAAAATCTTACCGTGAAAGCTAAAATCTGACCATCAACCTACTTCTAACAGTTGCCCAAGTGGTACTTAGCACCTATCTGAGATCTGATCCACCTTAGACAATTATCTGAAAAAAGAGTTTAAACAAAAAGTGCTTGGGTTCTGCTCTTCCTTGTGACCTTGATGAAAGGCTAAGATGATGGCATACTGCAAAAGTAAGTGCAAAATGCATTTTAAGGCACTTGATCGTGGAGCAGTAGGATCACACTTAGGTGTGCAAGGGTGTGGTTGCACATTACAATTATTATATGCTCAATCTAAAGAATGTTAGTGTTAAAGTTAGCACGTGCTGTGAGCAGTTGCATGTTAAAGGTTAATAGCCATTCTAACATGCACAGCTCTGACCTGCTACTGAAAGGCTAGTGAGGAGAGGTGTGGCTAGGAGCTGCCAAATCCGCTTTATGCCTGCCAGTCTTGCTGGCTGTCTAGCAGCATTATACCGTGGAAATGAGGGGAAGAGGTGCAGACCTCTCCCATCCTTCTGTACTGCTTATATGGCCCCCTGATAACACCCTGCTACTTGGATTGCTTCCCTCACCACTCTGATCACCCCAAGAGCCAACACTTCCAAAACAGGGAGTTTTTAGCTACCTTTTGCTTTTCTGAAAACTAAACCCTCACATTTCTCTCTGTCTCTCTCTCTTCTCACTCTTTCTGCATGCACACATGCACTAATCAGTGGTGGGGGGAAGCAATCCAAGAAGGCAGGGGAGCTACTGGGGGCAAACTGGGCTAGGTTACAAACTAAAACTATGACACCATTCAGATTTTTAAAAATCTGGAGAAAAAGCCCAACAGTTCTGTATAAGGACACTCATCAGTACTTGGCACAGCACAAGGCTGTTCTGGGTCTCTGGAACTCCTGGATGTGTGTAGATGAAATGGGGGCCCTAAATTGAAGTGGGGGTTTTAAAAATGCAGCTTCAAGTTACAGCCCTTTAAACCCCCATGTTGTGCACACACCCAAACTTACCTGCCTCTCTGGTGGCAGGGAGGGGAAGGCGAGCTGCTGGCAGGTGGAGCAGCCCCTGGGCTGGGGGAGGCCAGTGGTGCCTGGGCTTCCCTCCATGGCAGTGGCACCCTGCTCCCCCCAAGGTGGCACCTGCCTGCAGACACCTGGCTCGGGCAGTCCCATGGAGGGAAGCACCCGGCCCCACGCAGCTCAGGCAGGCAGGCTTGAGGGTGGGGAGGAGAAAAGATCAGGCTTACCACTGTTTGCTTTTCCTCTCTCTTGGGAAGAGCCTGTTTTCCCAGGCTATAGCCAGGCTGCCTGCATGGGCTTCTTGCAGAGCCCCTGAGCCGCACAGAGCCTGGTGCTTCACTCCACAGTTGTAGGGCAGCAAACTAAAACTCCTTGGAGGAGTTTTAGGTTACTGAGCCCCAAGTCATTTAAGGCACATTATGCCACCAAATTTGCTACAGTGGCTGGAAATACTGAGCAATACGCTGCCGATGCGTGCAAACACCAACACCATTAAAACAGTGCAAAAGCATTTAATCTGCTTTAAAGTGTTGAGCGCACATGCCCCTCATTTCTTCTACACACAGCTCCTGTTTAACATGGTCTTAGTGTTTGGTTGACGAGTAACCAGAGGAGTGTGTTTGTCGCACTTGGAGAAACTTGTTTCTTGGGATACGCTACAAACTTTTCACTCTGTGCATTGCCTTCAATAAGGAAATCAAAGATGGGGAGAGGGGGAAGAGTATGTCGAGATGCATCATGTTAAGATGAGAGAGTAGAAAAGAGTGGGGGAGGAGGATAAACTTTATTTTCATGTAATTTGTATGTAAGTATATTTTAGTGTTTGCTTATAATTCCACATTTAATTACAAACACGCTTCAATGCAAATCAATTAATAGGCTTGTAAGGTAACATTAACAGACTCATATGAAGAAAAGTCCAAGAAAAGCAAGGCAGATGCAATGAGAGTAGAATTTGTCCAGCCATATTTGGCTCATGTTACAATTTCAGTTAGAGATTCACTACTATATTTTACTATTAGTCTCCTGTTGTCTCAGCAATGCAGGAATTAAGCCCTTCGTCAAATGTTTTGTACCGTGTATAAAAGTCCTAACCTGAAAGAACTTTTCCTTTTACTAAGGCACTGGGGCTCGTTAGCACTGCAGTGAACAATATGATCTTTGCAAGCAGCATTGCTTGTCTGATGAGTGTGTAAGATTTGACTTTTAAGTTTAAAAAAAAATGTCACTGAGAAGAAGTAAACAACCTTGCTTTAACAATAATGTATGTATATGCTAGACCTTTTCATACTATGCTCCATCTTTTCAAAGACTGCCAGTTGTAATGATGGTTTATTTTAAAAACAGCTCAAGACATATTGAGCCAATTTTGATATAATCTAAATAGTGTACCAACCGTATCAATTACATGAACAAGAAAGATACTCTTTTGTTTTGTATCCTTAACGTATTTCACATAATTCACAGAAATAGTCTTTTATCAACTTAAAAGATTTCTTTCCTTCTTTCTTGGATGTGAATTGACAACATGGGGCGGGGCGGGGAGTACATTGTTAAGAAAGAGGAGAAAGATTTGGTTAACTAGAATTACTTTAGTGCTGGCTTATCATTCCTCAGCAAATGTTAATTGTCAGCCCAGTCTCACAATAATTAGATACTGATCACCTAGGACAAACAACACTTGAAAATCAGATTCTTCTAAAAATACTGGGTAGCTAGATAATTGCATTTATCTTTGCTTTCATCATAACCTGGGATCCTGGTTTTCTCTGATTAAAAAAAATCACCAGTTCTGTGATTTAACCCCCCCCAAATCCATGAATAGAATGGAAGGCCCCACCCACAGCTCCTGCCCGCCCCCCGCCCTGCTGGAGAGGACTCCCAGCTGCCAGAGCTATGGGGCCAGGGATTCAGGTCCACAGCCCCCCTGGCAGGAGGTGACAGCTGCTGCAGCAGAGTAAAGCCCATCTCCACCCCCCTGCTGCTTGCTGCCTGCTCGCTATGGCTAGGTTGAGGGGGCTACTCAGTTGCGGTGCAAACTCAGGGCGGGGCATGAGGACCCATACCCCCCACATCTTTGCGTGGGGCAGGGCTGTGCACCCTCGTGCTCTCCCCTGGTGCCTCCATAGTCTGGTGTCTGCGGCCCAGCGCTGAAGGGAATGGCAAAGCCATGCAGGAAGCTGCTGCAAGTTCTGCACTGCCCTAGTGACAGGACACGTCCCCTACCTGTGTGGCTGCAGTGGGGGTGGCACCACAGAGTTGCATGCGGGAGATCTGGGCAACACAGGGCTGGCAGTGGCAGGCAGCTTCCTGTGTGGCTGTTGCCTGCTGTGCTGGATCACACAATGGGCTGCAGAGGCCCCAGGGGAGGGCAGCAGGGCAGGAAGCATAAGCCTGAAGTGGGCAGCTCAGTCTTGCCCACGCACAGAGCTGGGGGGTGTCGGTTCCCTCTGCTACCAGGAATGTGCGCAGTGGTGGGGAGCAGTCTCCTCTACCCCCCCAACCGAAGCCCACAGTGGGCAGCCCACTCTGCCCCTGCCCCTTGCACAGATCTGGGAGGCATGGGTCTTCCCTGCCCCCTGGGATTTCATGCAGTGGCAGGGAGCTCGTTTCATCCCCCTACCCCCAACATCAGCCACCTGTGGCCACATCCTGCTCCCTGCTGGTGCTCTGCAGCTGTGCATTGCAGGCCCAGGCACTGCCTGGCTGCAAGATGATGGGTTTTCAAGATGAAGGGTTTAATTAGAAAAATATTCCACTTTACAACATTTTCATTTAATTTTACAGGAAAATTCCTGTTCATGATATGCTAGACACAGTACATGCTAAAATTGAATGTGTTTTCCATGACCCATAAATATATCATTAATAATTCTTCTATAAATAGAATGAGCCTGTTTTTATATCAGTTCTGATGATCGTAGAATGATGTAATTGCTCTCGTGTTAATGTACTCGTTATTGAATATATAGATGAAAGCAAGATTATAATCTAGTCAACTGTATTGATTACTGCCATTATGCATTTAGAAATGTAAAATACCTTACAAAATGTTTGCAGGTACATTGAGAACCTGTCTCCTAGCAAAAGTTGTTCACCTGGTACATATCTCATTTTAAACGAGCAGTCCTGCAATTTCATAATCTTTTGCTGATGGCTAGGTAGTGCTTTCTGCAATATGGCTTTTAATGATTAGAAATCTGTTTTTGACCAATTTCTGTATACGTGTTCATGAACCAACTCAAAAACAACAATTGTCAGTCCTTTGGATGAGTGTGCCATTGGTTTATCATCTTGCTTAAATGCAGTCACTAAACCACATAATAAATTGCATCAACTGAGATAGTAGGCACTTTGCTAATCTAGCAATGTTTTAATAGAGAAGCTGTGAATTTTAATTTCCAAAGTATTTTGGAAAATATTCCAGTGCCATTTTATATGGTTTTATTATACTTTCTAAGAAGATTTTTCACCTGACTTGTCTTAAATGTGTTTAATCAAGGATCTCTGTAAGACTTTTGTCTTTGGTGAATCTTTCCTTTCTTGGGCAGAGCATGTGCACCCTAACTGGCTAATAACCTCATGCCACTGACTTGATATTCCTTTCTATTCAATATCGGTATGCAGCATTTAGCATTTTTATGCAAAAGTACACAATCATCAGCAATTACTTTTATTCTGCCTAGATCCTCAAGGGTCGGTAGCATGAGGCTTTGGTATACCAGAGGAATCCTAAAGAATAAATAGTATTTTAAATGTATTTCTGCCAAAAGGGAAACTGAAGCTTTTATCTGATATTTTGGTACCAATACTAACTTGTTAAAATCTCTGGTTTTCAGCCAAACATACTAATTCAGTTTAAAATCTATGCTCTCCTGATGTATCAGATTAAGGTAATTTAAAAATACAAGGCTTGCATCGTGCCTAAAGACTAGCAGCATATGGTAATGTCCTCTTTAGCTTGAATTTCAGTGCTTTCTTTCTACTTTATAAAACATTAACAATGTTACAAAATAGCAGCTTTAGGTGTATAGAGTATAACATGCATACCTGCAAAGGACTATTTCCTGCTCCATTTACATCTCTTAAACTCTGAAGGTTTTTTT
>JAGPOW010002791.1:12737095-12780314 GCA_030014935.1 Caiman crocodilus
GGGAGAGTGTGTGAGGGAGAAAAAAATAGTCTCCCTCTCCTCCCCCCATTCTTTACTTCTCTCTAAAGCTCTTTGGGTTTGAAAGATGCTGGCCCCCCACATGTAGACAGAGAGGGCCATTAAGTTAATGAATAATGGTAATGGTTGCAGGTTCAATCCCTTGTTGGACTAGATGATTTCTTGAGGTTCCCCAGTCTTACTTCTCTATGAAATGTTTCTAAGAGGTGCCACTGCCTTCCTCTGGTGGCTGGCTAGGCCTTTCTGGGCTTCTCCTTTTTTAAAAATTCTTCACAATCTTTCCCTCCTGGCTCCACCATGATGATGGCTTCCACCTGTCCCACTCCTGCAGCGCAGGGGAGCTGTGCCCTGCTGCCCCCCATGGCAGCCATCTCCCAGCCCAGCTGTGGTGGCTTGTCACCACACTTGGCTTCCGCACGTTTCTATTCTGCAGTACGAGGAGCTGAGATGCTGTGTGTTGTGTATGAGTCTGGGATGGCAGGCTTGTGAGTTGCTGCTTGGGGTATTTTTTTTCCTTTATCCCCCACCCCTGCATCTCCCCTGCCTGAACCCAGCCGCTCCCTATCTCCCTGCTGGCCAAGGCGGCACTTCTGTTGTAAAGCAAGACTGAAATGAATGCCCCCCTTCCATATCTCTGCACAAGCGGTGGCTGTGGAGCTGTCTATGTGTACCATGCTGTCATGGCCAGACCCCTCTTCCCCACCTTTCCCTCAAAAGCATGACAGACATCTCCAGACCACGTGGCTCCTAGTCACTGCACTCGCTCTTGGGAGGCATAAGGGTCTCTTGGTGGGTTTGTTCACACCCAGTGAAAAACCCCCTACGCGTCCTGTGAGTGGATGCAGTGACAGGGAGCAGACCAGTCTGGAGATGCCTATCATTCACTTAGTAGTGCTCAGGAATGCCTGGCAGCCCAGGGAAGCAGCAGGTCATGCTGGGAGGTGTGCTCCAGTGGGCCCACCCTGCTGGCCTCAGCCAGGGCAGGTAGTCTCAAGCCCCTCCCCCGAGATGGCGAACTTCTGTTCGCTCCCAATCTAAACAGAGGTGCCTACAGAAACCCTTTGTAGCTTTGAGTGAGTCTGCCTCCTGCCCTTTGAATGTCTATACTTAGCCACATTGTAAAGGGGGCACTTTGACCTACTAAAGAAAAGAAATCAATAATATATCCTTTGTGTTTAGAATATTTATTTCCTGAGAATTTTTGGATTTTTGAAAAAAAAATCTATTTCATTCTAAATGAGAATGGAAACAAATTTGAAGCATTGAAATTTCTCTTAAAAAAAGGAGGTTTTTAATCAATGTAATAAGAATAGTGACTACAGAAAACTGACAGCGAGAAAGAGGATACAAAAATCTAAATGTGAATACTCGATACTTGTGGATATTACAAATAATGCTGGTAAATCTTCCAGGCAGTGTGGTTAAACAAAATTAGATGCTGGAACCAAATCCTCAGTTGGTATAAATTAAGATAACCCTATGGATGTGAGTAGAGCTACATGGATTTATGACAACTGAGAATCTGGCCCAGAGACTAATTCTGATCTTTTTTATGCTGTTATAAATCAGGTATTAATTCCATTAGAGTTAGTCAAATTACAATGGTGTAGTAACAGTGCAAATGAGATCACCATCGGGTCTCATAATTTCTAAGATAGTAAATATGTCAGAGTAATGAGTAGGGTATACTGGATTCTTCAGACTTTTTAAATGTAAATTCCCACAAATCAATGGGCAGAGTGTACAGAGAATAAAGTATTAGGCAGTATTGTTGTTTAACTCCCGCACTGGAATTATTGTGGTTTTACTGAAGTGTAACTTGAATGCAAAATTTGCTACTAAAATTATTTGTTGTAGTGATTGCAATCCTTCATTTGGATGCAACAGCTTGTTCGGTTTCTTGTCCTCCTAACCATTATTTGATAAGCTCTTTTTGTGTCCGGATACAAAATAAAATTATAATGAAGTTAATAAAACAAAACAACCTAGAGAAACTTAACACAAAAAATGCAGGGCTGCCTAAAATAATAATTTAATCTTGTTTTGCTCGATGGAAAAGCAATTGGATATATATTTTCCAGAGTATGTTTAAAATCTACAGAAAGAGAGAAAGGGTAAAGACAGGGAGAATTTTTTTTTAAAGGACTCTATTGATATTTTTCCTAATGTACATGTTGACTAGTGGATAGACTATGCCAATATGAACCCACATACTAAGATTTTAATTAAATTTCATAAGGATATAAGAAATAGAGAGGGGAAACAAACCCACACATGTTTACACTAGGCAATTCTGATTTGGAGCCCTTAGCAGCTATTTTCTTCTCTATAATATTAACTGTAATCAATTACAAAAATCTCATGTTTCCCTTCCCATGCAACACCATTGATTTCAAAAGGCAAAATCTGGTCCATTATTTTACTTTGGCACTGATTTATAAATTATTAAAATTCTTTGTTTCTGGGTATGTACTTTTCTATATAATTGGCAGGCGGTGTTATCTTGAGCTAATCTATATTTAAAAAAAATGTAGAATGTGGTAATGTACTTATTTGACATCTGTTTAAAGAATGGCCTGAGAAATGAAATCATTTGATTGTTTAGAAGTAGAGTAGAAAAAGCAGCAAAGAAAATATTTATAAGGCACAGACTTGTAGCATATGTCTCGATCTCTTGCCCAACCAGCTTCATTCATATCATATGCAACCCTTAAATCTGGACTTTAAATGTGTTTGCTTTCCCTACTGGGGATATTAGTTTAAGCCCTGGCTATCCTTTGACTTGAAGTAGAAACTGTGGCTATGTTGCTAGAATCTGGATTTTGATAATTCTTCCATGTCATTCTATAATTTCCAGCACACCACACGTTTTCTGGCTCTCTTAAGTCCTATGTGCTTGTAGTCATTTGCCAACTTATATACATTCAGCCAATATTTAACCTTCACTTCATCTGATCTGCTCTATTTCTTAAGTACCTAATTTACATATAGAGTGTGAAAACATCATCTCAGACTACTGAGATCTCCAAAGATCCAAGGGCTTCAAAGATCATCCAAGGGTTATGATTTACTCCTAGTAGAGGACACGATCTTTGGAGAAGCTCCTGGGATCATCCTCTACAGAATATGCAAAATGTGGAGGCACTAATCAAATGTACAATATAGAAAATGAATGAAAAACCTGACGTTAGTATCTGGAGTGGCATACTAACTTCAAGACCAGCAGTTTTCCAACTGTCTGCTTCGGAGGATAGGCACTATAGGCACTAGTGGAGGAGGGCAGTATTAAGAAGGGCTGAAGTTAAATTTAGGGTTTTACACAAACTTCTTATTTTGACTCTCCTCCCCCCTCCCCGAGAGACCTGAAAAAATAAATTTTAAGTGAAACAGACTTGAACAAAGTGAACAAACTTCCTCAGATGCAAGTCAGAATCAACTAACAAAGTTTATTAAGGGAGAATTGGGGACACGCAGCTGTAAAGAAACCTTTTTTCCTATAAAATATGAGCTAAAAGCCCAATCAGTTAAGTCTCTGTTGTAATCATTGCCAAACCAACCCAGGGAACTACTACCCAACCCTACCTGGGAAGATGGATTTACCCAGGGCAGTTGTTGAGAGGACCTACCACCAGTAGAAGCTGCTGGGTAGGGATTTGGCTGCTCCTCCCCAGCAGGGCTCATCACTCTTCTGCAAAGGCTCTACCGCCTGTGCCAGACAAAATGACAAGTGCTGGGTTGTGAAGTTAAAGCTGGAGTTTGCTGTTTTCCTGTTGCTGGGGATCTGTGCTCTCTTGTTGCCATTGCTGTCATACTGGGAATTGTTGCACCCTACTGCTGCCAAGGATCACTGCCATTTCCCTGGTGGGGATTGCTGCCCCTTGCCACTATCAGGCTGTACTAGCTCATCACTACTAGGAATCACTTCTCACTGCCACTGCTGGTGCTGTCTCTGCTTAGGTTATTGATACAGTCCCAGCACTTTTAGACCATGACCGGCCCATCAGCAAGGCCAGGGATATAAGCTATTTCAAAACAACTTGGGAATAGATGTTGTGATGATTGTGGGTATTGTAAGGCTTATTGCCACTGCTGAGAGTTGTTTACCTACAGGCAGTGGCAGGATGGACCTTAATCTCAGATGACCTGGTCTGCCAGGAGACTGATCTTACTTTTCTCTCCTGCCATGACTTTTCTGGTACGATGTTAATAGGAGGCAATACTCTGAGATAAGCCTTCAGGTTTCGATCTCCATCTTCTTCTGTGAGGCTCCAAACCTTCCCTTTACTCCACCCTAGCCACTCCAGGGGAAACTCATAGCTTCTCTTTGGCCTGGGGTTTTGCTACCCGATTCTCCAATGCACAGTCCTCTGTAGCCTGCAACCTGAATGACAAGTCTTTGTCTGACATGCACCCACATCCAGGGGATAGCCTTAGACTGGGCTCAAATACCACAGACACAACTGTTTCAGTATCTTTTTAGAGTCAGTCCATGTCACCTTTACTTTAGGATCAGCCACTTCCTATTCCAAACTGATTGACCTAATGCTGCTCATTACAGCTCCACATAGGTCTATTTTGAGCAGACACAGTCCCTTGGTAGGACCTCTCTTCCAAGCAAAACAAAGACCCAGCAGGCTCTAACCGTAGAAGGAAGTCTTCCTTGCTTCCCTCCGAGATCCTTAGCAACTACTCAATTTAAGTGCTTTCAAAATCCTTGTATAGACATGTCTCCACGTGCCTTCTTCTTTTGGCTGCTCCCACAGCATTTTTCTGGCAGGGCCAGCAGTACCTGATTGCAGGAATGCTCAGTCACTTCTCCCAGCAGCTTTCAGGGAATCGACCTTCTCTGTCCCTCTCTGGGGCTGGAGAAACCTCCTGGCAGCTTCCGTCCTCAAACCTGGAGTGAGAGGCTGTTCCAGAAGTGTTGCTGGGATTTCCTTTATTTTTTTCCCCCTCTGGTCTCCAGCTTCAGACTCGCTGGCTGCTCATGCTGTAAACTGTTTACTTTCATTGTCCCTCTCGCTGCTAGCCGCTCTTCCTCCCTTAGTCTCAGCTGCCTGGTCCATGAAGCACCCTGGGGCACTGTTTACTTTCTCACACTCCTTCACAGATATCTATGTAAACCCATGATGGGGACTAGTGCCCACAGACACTTTCCATTTGAGGAGTAATGATCAACTGCAATGCCCATTCAAGGAGTTGCCATCCAGCAGTTTAACTGCTGCCTCAGACTTCTCTCAGCCCGTATATACACCCTCTCTCTACTCTTCATCCAAGGGCTATTCCACTGCAGAGTTGTAGACATCACAGTGAGTGCTGACATCTCAGTGTCCTTTTATACAACTTTTTCTTAGCAACATTGGTGTGCCTATAAACCTTATAATTTTGGAAGAAAAGGTCCAAATATATATCCACCTGGCCTTTTTCTATTTGCACACATTTTTCACAAACATTAAAAACAGGCACAGTTAGTCCCCAAATCTCCAATGACACATACTACTAGGAGTATGCAGGGAAGGAATATATAGTTACCATAACAACATAACCACAATGGTGTGTATATAACAAGCAGGGTTACATAAAGCAGGAACTTAGGTGCCATAGGTTACTTTTAGCTTTGGTTGATGGTAGAATATGTACCCTTTTCTTTTTCTCCACTTCCTCACCATGTGAAACCCATAGTGAATTTTTAGCAGGTAGTCACTATTCTGTTTCTATCTGAGCTAACTATTCATGGAAAATTAACTGGTATTAAATGCTGTAGTAGGCTGCATGCCTCAGGCTACAACCCAGTTGCAGGCAATGAGAAGGAGGTTGCAATCTGTCCAGGAGGATCAGGTTAGCTGACAAGGATAATTGGATGGCCCAAAGGAAGCTAAAAGCTCTCAAGGAAGGGATCTGAGTGAGAAAGAGACAGAGAGAGAAAGCTATGAGGCTAGAGGTGGTAGCAGTAATGAGCCAAGGTACTTTCTCAGTGTGTAGGAAAAGACCACAAGGTATAAGTGAACCCTGTATTGTTTATGTATTGTTCGTTTGGTGAGTTGAGAATTTCTTTTGTGATCTGTGGGAAATATTGCACCAGGGAATAAAGGCTGTGTTATGTGAATTGACAACCTGCTACAGATGCTTTGTAAATATGAGTGTATTATTCTTTTCATAAATCTTAGTAGTAGCCCCATTTAGAGTTAGAACTATATTAACATTGCTGTCTAGTCCTATACTAAGGCAGTCATCCAAGATCAGGGGAAGTGTGGTGGGGAGAGAAGAAAAGCAATTCTGTCATTAGGATGGGGCAACTGCCCCTATTGCCAGTGCCACTGGGATGGATGGTAAAATGGTTACTGCTGCAGCCACAAACTTACACTAGTGGTAGTGGTGTCAGTTAGACATTGCCATTGCCTCTGTGCGTGGTAGCTGCCCTGGGTGCCAGGCTGTGTTGTTACACAAGTAGCTGGTCTTAGTTAATTGTGCAATATCTGTAACTTGTAGAGGCATTCTGACAGGTAATAAGCACAGTTAAGCTTCTGATGTCCAGCTCCATTTAACAGTGAAAATAGACACCTTGAATACTTTACTTACAGACTCCTGGGATGGCTGAAGTGCTGGTAAATGCAATTAATTGTTTGATAAGACATTGTTAATAAACTATTTTTGTTGCATAATATGTAGGTGTGAGTGCTTAAGAAAAGGAAGGGACAGATCAGGAAACTACAATGCTAAACTTTTTATTGAGTACTAACCTCTGTCTCCTATAAAAGCAATACTAAATAAATCTAGTATTTACACACAGCATCACAGGCACCTAGGCAAGTATCCTAGAAAAATTTGGTGAACAAAATTCCCTTCCTTTGCCTGCTCTCCTGCCCCTATACCCAGTGATGAGAGGTGCATCATCTTGTTGCCAGTACCAGGCCTAAAAAGCGAGCAATGTCTTGAATCTACTCATGGCAAGAATTCACTCCCTTATCTTTGCTGATGTTGCACAGTGTGACACAGAGATGGCATTGGACACACTGGCTTCCATATGCATTTGCTAGCAGCACTATTTTGCTTCAGATGCCAGATGTGCACTCTGCTATCATTCTGCAATTGCTAAGTGTATAATTAAATCTTTTCCTGCCAGGTCTTCTGATGGATGTCATGGTAGTTTCATGAGCCAAGGTAGTAGAGGATGGCCAGGATACTCTTGAATAACAGTAGATCCTATTCCCTATTGATAACTGTACTATGTGATGAAATAAGATTATTTGTTGATTAAGCAGGTAAGTGCTAGATTTCTTCTTGAGCCTGCTGTCATTAACTAGCACTTTGCTAGTTAATCCCATTTTAGTGTTTATAAGCCTGGACTTATTGGACTGAACAATTAGAAAGTCAAGCCTCCAGGACAATCAAGAAGTATCCCTTGGGTTGATATTCACGTATTCTGAATGGCAGGCAAACAATGAGCGGTGGGCCAACAGTAGGCCATCTTAGTTCATTGCCTCCCAAACACCTCTTATCCACAGCTCTGATAGTTGACTTGCCAAAAATAAACTGGTCGTCTACTGACTGATAGCAATCAGGGACAACTACTTCCCAGATGGCAGTAGCAAACTGCTTCTGGATTGTAGTGGCTTCCATTATTCGCAGACCAGACACTGGAAGACAGTTGTGTCTTGTACTAGCAGTAGCTCTCTGCATTTAGAGAATCTATATGCAGCTGTCTCCACTTCACCACATTAGCAGCCAGCACACCTAATCTGTTCTCATGAACCACACCCTTTGGCATCTCCAGTCCCCATTATTTATAGTCTGCTTCAATAATGGGACTTTCAAAATAGGAACAACTTATCCCCTGTCTCTGATTCACAGCTTAGCAGACTAAAGTTTAGGAACATGAAGTATTTGGTGGTTTAGAAACACATCAGAAAAGAGCTTGAAGAAGAGAAAGATTACCCTTCAAGACTCTTGAGAATAAGTCCTGAAATAAGTCGTGGAAGTGAGGTACTAAGAGCTGTGAGACAGTCTTCCTCTCAAAGTCCTACTGGCAGATCTGTAAAATTGTAATGTTAGTACAGTTGTGGCTATATGGATATGAGTAGTTTAATGTTCTGAACTATGGACACTCGCTCATTAATGTTGACAAGGATTAGAGCCTAATCTGGTACATACAACAGAGAAGATTAAGTAGCTTGGTAGTTTTCTTTTAGGACTTTTCTTTCTAAGGGTTTTTTTTCTGTATTAGCATATGTGGATTTTAGTATTTGTCAAGATCTAATGCCAGTATCCTTAGATTTTGTGTTGGGGGTGGGGGATAGAGGGAAGAAATCCAAAGCCTATTCTGGCACAGCTGGGTATCAACCCCAATAGGGGAGCAATATATTTTGGAGACCTAGAAAGGTTTTCAGAGTGTCCTGAAATGGTTTGGGAATGTAGCATTCTGAAAGGGAAGGTGCCAAACATGTCACGTACCCCAGCCCCCTCACCACTTTTGTTGCCCTCTGCTGGACTCTCTCCAATTTGTCCACCACCTTTCTGTAGCAGTGGTCCCCAAACTGAACACAGCGCTCCAGATATCACCACACCAGTGCTGAAGAGAGGAGAATAATCGTTTCCCTTGACCTACTGGCAACACACCTACCAATGCAGCCCAGTATGCTGTTAGCCTTCTTGGCAACAAGGCCACACTGCTGGCTCAGATTCAGGTTATTATTCACTATAACCTCCAGGTCCTTTTCTGCAGAGCTGCTGCTCAGTCAGTGAGTCCCCAGCCTGCATCATTGCATGGGATTGTTCTGTCCTCAGTGCAGGAATATGCACTCGTCCTTGTTGAACCTCATGAGATTTCTTTTGGCCCAATCCTGCAATTTGTGTAGGTCACTCTGAATCCTAGACCTCCCCTCCAGCATATCTATTACTCCCCCCAAATTGGTGTCATCTGTAAACTTGCTAAGGGTGTACTCTCTGCCATCTTTTGGGTTGTTGATGAAGACTTGTGGTGCCGTTCAGCCAAATAGAGGCATGTGAGGCCTGCTTTTCTCTGCCTTCAAAATGGTAGCCACAGCCATAATATAGCTGTGATATTGGGGCCCTGCCTGTGTTACAGCCATGTAATCTGCCACCAGGGCCCATAAATTTGGTAGGTACCTAGTTATGTGCTAGCCAGGTTTGTCATGATACAGGCACTACCCCAAACTAGCTCCTTGCAAGCAAAAGAACTTCTCAGTGTCTAACAGAGACAAGGGTTCCCATGATCTGTGGACTTCCCAAAGGATTGTAAATCAAAGGTTACTCTGGAAAAGAGCCCATTTACCCTTGGTACTTAATATATTTTTAAATATATTTCTTAAGTGGTCAGACTTGCTGAATATCCTCAAATGTCACTTATTTTCCCTACATGGAAATGGTCAAATGAGCGTATGCCAGATTGAGTATTAACTGATGCTTTATAAAATGTGTAGTGCACAAATCTTTAAAAAGGAAGTTTTATTATTGACCACTTTCTTTCTGTTTTCTTGTTTGTTTGGGTTTCTTTCCAAATACGTACCCGTTACTTTAAGGTCCAACAAGCTGTCAATCTATTGTCTGGCCTGTAGGGCAAATATTGCTGTAGTGCTGCTGAGATGGCTTTGTAGTTATCTACTCATCTACTGTTACTCAGAATAAATTGGAAGGGGCAGGTGATTGACCTGCAGATGATTTTTTTTGGTAGAATACAGAGATACTTCATTGCTTTCTTTTAAAATTTAAAGGCTTTCATGGTTCTTAAAAGAAAATTCAAAAGAAATCACTTGGAAGCACTTTCTGGTGTTCCTTGATAACTTGAGAGTTAACCATCGTATTTTCAACATTAAAAAAAGCTCCTAGCTTTACTGTAACTAAATTCAATTTTTTAAATAGAAATTTAGCTTTGTACTGCCTCATAGACTTTAGGTAAAAATTTATGCAACCAGTTAGACTGTATTATGGTCTGCAAGGGTGTTTTGTTGGGGGGGGGGGTTAAGTTTTAAAATGAATTGTTGAAACTTTGAAACTGATGGGAAAGAATAGACTGGTATGTGGCAGTATGGGCAAGAAAAAGGAAAATGAATATGTTCAGGATGGGATGGAGGAAGAAATTTAAGCAGGTGGTTTGGTATGTGTATTAGATGAATAAAATCTCAAGTGCTTAGCACAATACTTCGAATTGCACTACATCAACCCAATCTTTTCTTCTTTGGGGTGAGATAAAGTGAGTTCCATCTAATTATGTGGCTGGGCCTTTCATATAAAATCCTGAAATGTAGGACAGTAATTATTTATCCAAAGGTCTTTTGTTAAATATACCCCTCTTCAAAGCCAGTGAAACTAAGAAGAAGTGGAAGCTGAGCATATTTATCAGTACTTGTAGATTCTGGGCCTAATTTTTTATTGAGGTATCTCACTTGGTTCTGCAACTACTTCTTAAAGCTTAAAGTATCAAGAATATGGCTCATTCACAGTCAAAGTTTTTAAAGATAGGTGGGTCTATTGGGAATTATTTTTTTTCTGACCTCCTGCTTAACTCCAATCATAAATCTTTACATTCTTGATGCTTATCAGTTCTGGTTCAATGAGGCATTGTATAAACACAGTTGAATATGTGATTCCTGCCTTTAAAAGATGAGTCTAAAGAGCTGATGCAAACAAGGAAAATACTGTTAGGTTTCTTACGTGTGTGCATTAGTTTGTTGGGGTTTTAAAAATATGTTTAACAGTTCATCTCAAATTAGTATTTGTTTGCATCTTTTCTGTCAACTATTTAGTTATAGTCCATACTTTACAATCATTGCCCATATTCGATTTTTGGCAGTTTTGTAAACTGATGCCTTTCTTTTCCATCTAGTCTCTGCTTTTGAACTCAAGTCTTTGGAATTAAATTTACTATTTACTAAAATGATGTTCTTCTATATATTGTTGTTTCTATTGAAGTCACACAGTGTTATTCCTTACCGTGTGGTCAAATTCTCCCATGCTGTTGACTGACTGCTCTGCAGGTATGGGGCCATACTATTTTACATCCACTAACTATATGCCATGACATAGTTTAAAACATTTTGATTTCATCTTTCATTCATTTCTGTTCCCAATAAAAATATTCAAGCTGCGAGAACATTTTTCTCTCTGATTCCAGCTGAAGAGTATGTTATGTAGATTAGGAAGAGAGCATTTCAGTTTAGCTCATGTATGATTAAAATGGGGATCAACTTGGTTTTCATATTTTGCACTAATGTGAGTATTGGCTGTGAAACATTCCCAAGTTTTCGACTCCTTTTTAAGATGAAAGAAGGTCTGTGATATTGGGGAAGAAGAGATGGCTTCTGATCAGTGGAATATAAAGTTCTATATCATAACCTGAATTTTAAACTCTCTACAATTTGATACCAGATGTTAATCTCAAACCCCCTCACACTCGCATATTATGGTTCATCATAGCCAAACTAACCTCAGTTCTTACAACAACAGAGCCATTTTGTACAAGTGAGAATTCTGTCATATAATTTGCCCGATGAAATATTCATGAAACAAGGGTCATGATCTTTTGTGACTACGTTCTGCTTAACAAACCACAAACCAACAGAGAAACAATAAAGTTGCAGCACAACTAAGTTAGTGCTGAATAGCTACTTCTTAATACAGTTATTGTGTTGTACATGGCACATTCCCTTAAATATCATTAATATAAGACAATTCAACAAACTTTGTATGAGTTCACTGAAGTCCATTCTGAGTACCTACTTGAATCCTACAGATATGGTAGGATTATTAGGAAAAAAAAATACTCAAACACAATGAATTAACCACACTTCTAAAAAGGTTAGGAAAACTGGCATTTATATAATATAGTAAAATACTGAAGGGCTCTTTACTGAGCACAGTCTGAAGGACTGATACAAGTTTCCTGTTTTCTTGCAGCCGCAAGAAATGAAAAGAACATGAATAACTTCCTTTACAGAATATTAGGGGGAGTGACAGATTTCATAATACGATCTGAATGCAATCTAAATTGATTGATTGGACATTGCTTGTCCTCAAACCAGTTCAAAGTCCCCTCATTTTTTGACTCATAATAAAGACCAGTATATTTTTTTTACCTGAGATTAAAATGGAAAATACTGCAAACATATTTAAAAGTTTAAAAATGTATTTGCAATCAAACATATATGTTCAGCACTGAAAACACGTGATTTTTTTTTTTCCTTAATGCAATACAATAAGTATAACATTACCTGATGGAAAGTTGTAATATAATCTTTAAAGTTGAACTTAAAAATCTATGAAATGTTAGGGCAGTGACAGAATCAAAATCCAGTCATAGTATCTACTGTTAAAATAGTAATAAAACCTCTTAGTACAAGCAGTTAGCCCAGCCCACTATTGCTTGCAAAGGATAAGTGTTAGATGCTCACTAAATTACTTACAAGGACTGGATAGGATAATACATTACTGCCTTTTGTCTTTCATTACTGCTGCTGTAAAATGAAAGGGAAAGTTAAAAATAAAAATATCCCCTTTCATATTAGCAAATTCATTTAGCATTTTCTTTAAAGAGAAATACAATTAAATGTACACTAATGACATGTTAGTAATTTGTATTAATTTGTCTTATTATTAACATCTTTTTTTAGGAGGGGATTCTTCACATAACCCAGGGCAAGTTCCTATAGTTGGGTATTCACATGACCTCCCATGTTTCGCTCTCAACAGGCCAAGGCAACATGTGTTTGGCACTCTGGAGTCATCACCACCTGAGTACCCAATTCTTCATATGCATGACTGCTTTCTCAAATGAGAAACAAAAGATCCTCTCTTTCATATTGGAAGAGAAAAGGGGATGGCTGGGGCAACGAAAGTCTTTCAAATCAGTAGAGGAGCTTGAAGATTTAACAGTGTTCCCTCCCTGTGCCACCATTCCTTGGACCTTCAGCCCAAGGCAAAGATAAAAAGTCATAGAAAAAGTAGAGAAGCCTCACAATCAAAATGGAGTTTGCAGTTAAGCATGTGCACATGCAAAATCTTCATCATCTAACCAAATTTTTAACCCGGACAGATTACTGATTCATCATGTATCCATTATAATGTTGGTATGAGAGGACATACAAAATAATGTGGTCTCCTAAAAGTGGCATTAGCTATGCCATGCCTTTGCTTCTAGGCAACCAGATGTTGCCCACAGGGACAATATTTAGTACCAATGCTGACCAAAAAAAAAATCAGAGTGGAAAATGAAATTCAAGTCACCAAACTGATGTTTTCCAATATTCTTTGAATTTGCCTGATTACACTACAGTATCGTTTGAATATTGAAACCACCTTTTAATTCCAAATCATGCCTGGTTATACACAAGGATATAGACATGTAGGTTATGGACAATGGAGTAAACAGCCACTTGGAAGCTGTCTTATTTTTTCTGCTGAGGATAAATAAATGTAAATGGAGTGGGTCCCTAGTGAATGATGAGAACTGGGGCAGGCATCGCAAGTTATACTCTAATTTCAGTTTTGGCATTTTCCATGGGCTTGATTTGAATAATTTTAGAGCCAACAAGGTGACACACTTACTAATATTAAAAAGCTTAGTATTTGCTAAGCTTTTTTTCAAAGCCTTTTGAAAAAAGATTGGGTATCTCCAACTGTCAAACCAGTTTCTGTTCTTTCTCTTTTTCTTCTATAATGATGCACTAATTATAGTCAGCTCCCAGAGTCATACCTGTGTCAGGTCTCTGCAGCTGGTCAGTTCTGCTATATTCCACAATTTGTAGACTCACATGTCTAGCAAAAATCAATTTGATGTGAGTGATGACACAGTTTGCTGTTGTACTTTTGAGCAATGCAATTTCAGGATAGTGAGAATAATGTATGAGGAAATTACCCCATGAGCCCAGTCCTTTTCTTTTCTAGTCCCTAACAGGAGAAAGTACTTTTGAATAATTCTTGGGATCACATGAATATTTGGATTGCAACTGCCAGCTCCCTGTGATCCTTGTGAATTTGTAGCAGCCCTCTTGCAATCTGGTACTTAAATAGTGTTTAACAGTTTAAGCCTAAATTTTTAGAATTATACATGTCATTTAAAAATAATTAGGAGTTATAACTGGGACAACAATTGCAAATCCCCCAATCCTGCTCTCACTGAAATCAACAACAAAATTTCTATTGACATTAGTGAAAACAGATTTAGATGTCAAATGAACATCGGCAGAATAAAGAAAAAAAAAAGCAAAGCAAAGCAATGCCTTTCAGAATACATTCTTTACTTTTCTATAGTTAAAATAAAGCTGACATTGTAGTAACATGCAAAGTTACTATAGCACTGAAATACAGAGAGAGACTGGCAGTTCTAGGGTAAAGTGTAGGATGTGTGATTAACAGATTTGAACTAAATGTGTAAACAAATGTATGTGTATTGTCCACTAAACCCAACCAATTTGCTGCTCTTTTGCAGCTAGGGGTGAAAGGCATACAGTGCCATCCAAGTTTAAACCTGCAAACATCACATATTGGACCTTCCATTCAGACAGATCAAAACTGTATGCCAGTAATTTTACATTTAAACCTCTACTCTCTTTTCCTGAGTCCTTTTGTTGTGATATCACCGTGTATGGATGTGGGCCTTTGCATCCTGTTGACATTCACCGGCCTTCTTTCCCAAGGCTGGCATCAGTCAGTACAATTGGGTCAGTCTTCCTTGCAGTTATCTCACCTGCCATGACTTTGACTTAAAGAATGGGGGGAGGGGTGATAACTCCCCAACCCAGAGCTGACTCACTTGCCCCAGTGCCAGACCAGGTACGCACAAAGCGAGAAAAAAAAACCCTCTTTGCAAGGGAAAAAAACAGATGAAACTTGCTGTCTGTTCGGTGGTTCTTCCCCTGCTGCAGGGAACTCAGACGCTGCCTCTCTCTTCCCCTTGTCTTTAATCAATGTGCACTTAATCACCAGAGTCATGATCAACTGTTTGTTTTTTTTTCCCCACCTTCTTCCAGTAATTGATGCCCTGCCAGCTCAATTGACCTCCTGTGGCATCCATTTAATGTGGAAACATAGTTGTTTTATTCTATTTTTTTTTTGGGGGGGGGGGAGAGGGAGGGGAGGTAGGTGTACTCCTCGGAGATCTGAAGACCCTGCGGGTCTCTTACCACATTCCTGGGGACTTCAGTTCTGGACAGCAGATGGTCATTTACCCTATCTGCCTGCCTCTTCTCTCTCCTCTATTGTCCTTCCTCGTTCTGGCTCCTGGAGCCAGAAATAACCCCCCAGCAGCTTAATTAACCCAATCTGCCTCACCCAGGAAGTTGATAAAGCTACCCTGGGGTGGATTGGGAGAAGCCTTCAGAGTGTGGCTATGCTGCTGTGGCTGGGCAGACTTCCGTGGCCAGATGTCTTCTTCTGGTACGTAGTCTTGATTTTTTGACATACCTTCCCCTTTAACTCACTGTTAGGTGGATCTTCTTTTGGAACCAATGAGGATGACTTAATCTCTGACTGACTTCACGCCACCAACTCCTCTTCTTCGTAACATCTCAAAAATAATTGTCAACTGTATTGGTTTTTCCTGGCTTATACACAATATTAAAGTGAAAAAGCTGCAAAGTCAGAGCCCATCAAATGATGCGTGCATTGTCTGTCTGTTTAGTCTTAAGCCACCTCAGCAGGGCATTGTCAGTTATCAGGGTAAACTCGTGCCCTAGCAGGTAATACCAAAAATAGTTAACACCTCATTTTATGGCTAGACATTCACGTTCAACTGTTGCATATCTTCTCTCCTGGGGATTCAGCTTCTGGCTGGCATAGGCTACAGGCTGGGAGGTTCCATTCATTTCCTGTGAAAGCACAGTGTCTACTGCTCTATCCGAGACATCCATCTGTAGGGTGAAAGGTGATTCAAAGTCCGGAGTTTCAAACACTGCTTCCTGACCTAGGGCCTTCTTTGTCTTCTTGAATACGTGCCTACTCATGGTACCCCATTTCAGGGGGCCCTTACTATTCCCTTACAACAAAACAGTTAAGGGCACCATTATTTCTGTGAATTGGGGTATAAATCATCAATATTACCTTATCAGGCCTAAGAATTCCCTCAGTTGTTTGCAGCTCCAGGGTGGAATATGATGATATAAGGCTTCTACCTCATTAGCTAACGGATGAATATGTCCCTGACCTACGATAAACCCTAGGTACTTTGTCTCAGCCTTACACAGGACATATTTTTGGGGGTTGACTGTAAGTCCAGCTTGACATAATTCTTGTAGCACCACCCTGACTGCTTCTAAATGCTCCCCCCCAACCCTGTGTATATATAATATCATCTATGTAGGCAGCGGTATATTGCTGATGTGGGGCCAACACCCGTTTGATTAACCATTGAAAGGTAACTGCCGCTCTGTTTAACCCGAAAGGCATCTGCCCTAAATTCATATAAGCCCTGCAAGAGTGCCAAACACAGTTTTGTCCCTATCTTCACTCCTCAATGACACCTGCCAGCACCCTTTTGCTAAATCCAAGGTTGAGATAAACCTGGCCTGTCCCACTTTCTCCAACAGCTCACTAATCTGAAGCATGGGAAAAGCATTGAATCATGATATGGCATTTAATTTCCTGGAGTTCACAGATAGCCGTAGCGACCCATTGGGCTTAGTCACCACCACAATGGGGCTGTGCCGCAGACTTCAGGACTCCTGAATGATGCCTTGGTCCAACACTTTAGTAATTTCTGTATGGCCTCATATCTATAATGTGGGATCCTCCTCTATTTTTCTCTAACGATCTAGTCTACAGGGGTTATTATCCAATGGGTTATGCCTCTAGTGCACACTGGAATTTCACTAAAAATATCTTGAAATTAATTTGCCAAACCCCTCAGCTGGTGTTGTTGCTAAGGACTGAGCTGGGCCCCATCTGGGACCATTATGCCCTTTATATTCTGTCTCGGGTCTACCCTCATGTCCCAACCAAGCTTCTCATCCACCAGAGAGGGATCAATCAACAGACCTTCCCAGTCCCTCTATTCTTTAAGTAGATTAACATGGTATATTTGTTTCTCTGGCCCATGCTCCTCTATCTAGGAAAATGTAATACCAGAATACATTATTCAAAAAATGAAAACAAAACCTATCTGGTATGAGAATAAGATAGTGAAACTTAGCATATAATTTCAATCAAGGGTGTTTGTGCACTGCATGTTAGACACAAGGGTAATATAGTAAAAATTGCAACAGTCCCGGAAAAGCTAATGCCAATTAGCTTATTAGCTTAAAAGCTAATGCCAATTAATTATTGGGTTGCAAACATGTAAAACTCTAGGTTTGACTAAGAAAATGGATGCCATTTAAGTGTATAGAAAACAAGAACAAAGAACAAAAGTTTTATGATGTGTTTTGTGGCATAAGGACACTGTCAACTGAGTACAGTATAGAATTAAGAGAACCAAATGCTCCTACTGTAGATGCTTCAAGAAATGTCCCCCTTGTACAAAGGAAGAAACTGAAAAAGGAATTAATTAACATGGACATAATAGAACAAGTAGAGCAACCAACTGCTTGGGTCCATTCACTGGTCACAATAGAAAAAAAAAAGATGGCTCCTTGAGACTGTGTCCGGATTCTAAGCAAAAGAACAGATGCGTCAAAAGGGAGCTTTTTTCCATTCCCACAAGCAACATGGCAGAAGCTAAATATGTTTCCAGTTTGGATGCCTCTTCTGGGTTTTGGCAAGATCCCCTAGAAAACAATAGTACTAGAACATGTGCTTTTGATACATCCTTTGGAAGGTATTGCTTTTGTAGGCTTCCGTTTGGGCTGTGTTCTGCATCTGAAGTGTTTCACAGAAAGGGGCAACACATTTTTGAAGGTCTTGATGGAACTATGATTTTTACTGGTGATGTATTAGTTTAGGGAAACAGTATGGAAGAACATGACTTGAAGCTCAGAAAGGCACTAGAAAGAGCTTGCAGAGCAGGTTGGAACCTGAACAAACAAAAATGCAAATTTAGAGTCAAAGAAATAAACCGGGAGAAAAGCTCTCTGAAAAAGGTGTGCAAATTGATCCTGCAAGCGTTAAAGCCATTACAAACATGCTACCTCCTACAGATAAGAAAGGTGTGCAAAGATTACTCGGAATGATCAGTTTTGTAGGGCAATATCTACCTAACTTAGCAGAGCAGACCAAACACCTTAGATCATTCCTACAAAAGGAAGCTCAGTGGATGTGGAAACATGAACGTGAAGCTGAATTTAAAAACTTCAAGGAAAAAAAAATAAATGAAAGCTCCAGTACTAAAATACTTTGACCCTAAAAGATCCATTAAATTGCCAACAGATGTGTCTAAAGAAGACATTGGAGAAGCTCTGCTTCAAAAACATGGGGACAGCTGGAAACCAGAAGCATATGTGTCTAGAACACTCTCTAAGAGTGTTTGTATGCATAAATTAAGAGAGGATTTTTAGCTCTGGTATATAGATGTAATAAATGTTATATATTAATCTGTGGGAAGCCTGTGATAGCTGAACCAGATCATAAACCTTTGGTAATTTAACAAAAAAGGATTATCAGACATGCCAGGTTACAGAGATTTTGTTTTCAACAACAAATGTATGATCAGTAAATGCAGGGAAAACATCTACTTATTGCAGGTGCATTGTCCACTGCATATGGCACAATGGAAAATGACAGAATTCCAGAATCGGATATAGTACATGTTATAGTCGGTAAAAGAGTGATTTCTTTCTTAGATAAAATGTGGATACTAATTGCAAAAGTTACTGCTCAGGACACTACATTACAAGAAGTGATAAGAGCTATTTCTGTTGGTTGGCCTGGAAAACATACACCTTGCCCTTACTTTCAGTTCAAAGAAGATCTGTCAGTATTGGATGCATTTTGTTCAGAGTCTCATGATTTCTTGTTCCAGCAGTGCTAAAGAAAGACATGTTAAACAAAATACATGAGGGGTAACTAGGCAGTGAAAAATGCAAAAGAAGAGAGAGCAAGGGGTGGTCTATATTGGCCCAACATAAATAATGGCATAAAAGATGCTTTAAAGGCTTGTACAATGTGCCTAAAGTACAGATCAACACAAAGAAAAGAACCCTTGATAGTCATGGAGGAGCCCATAGCTCTGTGGTACCAAGTGGGCATTGATTTATTCATACATGCAAGAAAAAAAATATATTAGTACTACATTATTATTCTCACTATCCTGAAATTGCATTGCTCAAAAGCACAACAGCAAAACATGGCATAACTTGCATCAAATCTACTTTTGGTAGACATGGGATTTCACAAATTGTGAGAATCGATAACGGACCTCAGTTTAACTGTCTTGAGTTTAAAAAGTTTGCAAACAAATATGGATTCTATCACACTTCAAGTCCTAAAAAATTGAAAAAGCTACAGATTCACACACCGTTTATCTGTCGCTCTTAAATTATGGGGCAACACCCATGAAGCATGGATTGTCCCCAGCAGAAGTGTTATTTAACAGGAAATTCAAAGCCAGGCTACCAAATCTTATGGATGATGCTCATCAGAATGAAATTAAAAATGTTTTCATGCCTCAAACCTGATAAATTCAAACAAAAATGGTACCATCACAGAGGCTCCAGGGAATTACCACGAATGAACAACAAAGATTTGGTGCTAATTTCAGGGATGAACATGGAAGCAAAGAGCACTAATTTCCCATCAAGTAGCTCCCAGATCCTATAAAGTAGCCATGTCAGAAGGACAGGTGTTAAGAAGGAACAGACAACATTTGCAGCTAGTAAAGGCGAGGGGAAGCTGCATCATGAGAGAGCTAACATCAAAGCAACAAGAAACAACAGAGGAGACTGATACAGAAGTAGAGAGATCTGAATAAAGAAACCAAACAAAAACTGTACCAATGAGGATTTCCCAATACAAAGACTAATAAAGATCTATTAAAATGCCCTTTAACTATGGGTTAAACTAAATTGCCAATGTTAGTATTATATGGAGATACGTTGCATGTAAAGGAGGGAGATGTGTGGATACCTTTGGGTGTTATGTCTAAGTTGTTATGTTGGCCCAGACATTTCAGGAGGGAACAGCAGAACTGTAGGCAAGGTACTGCTCACTAAAGAAACAAGTTTTATCATTCTATAGCTTAATTCCTTGGTCTTTTGAGAAAAACACAGAAGGTATATATGGGCACCTATACCACTCTAATTAAAATTCCTGCAGCTACTTGTGCATCAGCATCTTGCATTTCAAAAGGTGGCGGAGGCACTTTAAGTAAAGCTTGTTGAATGAGCTTTAGTTAAAGCACCCCTACTGTCATTTTGAAACATGGGGAGGCTGAATACATGAGATGCTGCAGCATGCTGGAGTGTCCTGATTAGACTCGATTAACCCGTCTGCTCAATTAATCTCAAGTCTGCTCTGAATTGTTCTCATTGGAATATATCGGAGACTAAAGCAGGGAGAGTGGTCAGCACTCCCTTCTTCAAATAGCATCACAGAGAGCAAAAGTAGTGTTAGCATGAAATTAAGAGGAAAAGAAAAGAAAAGAAAACAGGGACGTAGCAAGGAAGTAGCAATTAATCAAGAAACAAGCTAACTGCAGTTCTAAATAGGTACAACAGGTGCTAGTTGGTATAAATAGGCTTTCCTTGTGGGTGCTCTGTTTCACCAACATTTGCAGGATATTTTTAATACTGTGAAAAACTGGTCACATGCACCTTTCTATTTCTCTTATTAAACTAGAAAGCCTCAGGTGAAGAAAATCCTACCCACACATCCTGGGGATATTTAGAGAGCTCTGCAGTACTGCCAGATTGTGGATTGTGTTTTAATTTAACGACTGTAGTTATTGGGGGAGGTGATCTATAATGTATCACATCATAGGTCTCCCAGCACTTTTTTATTTTGCTTTGTTGCTCATCTAGGTTTAATTAGCTGTATGGTGGGGTTATGTATTCAGTGGTAAATAGAAGGATTTTTCCCAGCTGATTTGAATTCACCAGAGAGAAAGAAAAAGATATAAAATCACATTTTTTTTGAATGGTACATCAAACCACTGTGGGTTTAAACAGAGCTTACACCTAGCACAAACAACCAGGTTCTATGAATTCCTTTCTAAATTGAACAGCACATTCCTGTGGTCTCCATTGTAGAATTTCTTTTTAAATTACTGTGTAATTTCCTCCACTCTCAGTGAGCTATATAATCATACACGGTCAAAACATTGTACTAGGAAGCATAATAGAAAATGAATTCAACAAAACCATATCTCCATGAACATGAAGTGGTAGCATCAGGTCAGGAAAGAAAATGGTGAATTTATAATCTAAAGGTTAGCTGGTTTTGGAAGCAAAGCAGGTTTTTCCATAGCGGCCTATGGTAAAATGACTTGTTTAATGCCTAAATATATAGCTTGCCAAAACAAAAACAAGATAAAAATATTCAATTGTTTTCCTATTTACTTCCTAAAAATCCTAATGCTTGCTATAAATAGCATGAATAAAAATAGACATGCTTTGAAGACAGGAGAATATCTATTTCAATCTGTTTTAAACATGAACTAAATTTCTGAATCCAAACTCTGATCCAGACACAGATTTCTAGGTTATCTTCTTTTCTTTTCTTTTCTTTTCTTACTACCAACTCTACCAAACCCCAGATCTGAACAACAATGGAATCTGTTGGACATAAGGAGTGGCTAAGGGGATTGTAAAATGCCTAAAATGAAGATGCTGCAATACAATTCATTGCTTAACTTGTTTCCTCTGAAAAGGACTTTTTCCCCTGTGAAATGTTCCAAGGCTTAGTTTCTGGATTGAGATATATCAAGGAGGGTATAGTCTCAAAGTTCCCAAAACCTTGATCTTTCAGCAGTAAACATGTGTGCATGCTTCCATGTGTGCACAAACAATTTGCAAGATTTCGGAAGGAGAAATTTAAAATGTTTTCTGCCTTTAAGAAATATATGGCATATATATTCACTTAGGGTAGAGACAGAATTTACACACAAACTGTTTCAGGTAATCAGAAACTGGTTCAAATCTGTAACACAAGAGGAGTTCAGTGCCCATAATAAATTGCTTTCAAATGGCTGAAACTGGTTTAAGATAAGCCTGAATGGATGTAGTAAGGTTATAACTGATTTAGGTGAAATTGTTTCATTGACCTTCTGTCCCAGATCCTCTCCAGATTCAAGCTAACTCAGTCCTCCAGCATCCCAGGATGCTTTGTACCTCCCTTGTAACCTCCCCTCACATGGTGGGCAGACTTCCCTTGGCCCAAGGTTTCTGCTCCAGCGTAGCAGGGAGATATGCTCTAACACCCCCCTGACTTTTGGCTTGAGCCACTGCAGGCATGTGGCTGCATTTCCAGAATAAAAAATGAATGTATAGTCACTTGCTTATTAGTCCAATCTACGCAGCTTAGACTAACCTGCAAAGATTGAACTGATTCAGCCTTGGGCTTTTGGACTGTCTGTACTTAGCCTTAACATTTTACCATGATCAAAAGAAGTTTTGTTCTTCAGATGGCAACTGTATTTCATTTAACCTGTAGTTAGAAACCACAAGTGGGTCTTAAGATAAAAAAAAAAAGTTTTTTTTTCTTGCTGTGTTGCATACCCAGTATCAGTATGAAGCCTGAATTTCACATCACTTCAATGCAACACTTTAAATAGACCATGTTTGCTAAAATCCCAAACCAAATCCTCCCAAGTAGTTTAGAAACATGTTTGAAAATCTGGATGGAGTGTTCACAGGATCTTTGTAGTTCATTTAAAAAAAAAAACAAAACCCAAACAACATTCAGTTTCTTGTTAATAATGATAAAAAAGAATAGACCTTTTTCTATCATTACAATGGAAGCAGTAGATATCAATACAATTAGCTTTATTTGTCTTTCCTTAGAGATGGCTCCTTTTTGCTGTTGTTGGGTTCATACATGCATTACATTAGTTCTGACTAGGCTGATTTAAATGCTGCAGGCATTTGAAGGGCTTAAATGGGCCCCAAACGGGGTGTTCGGTCTAAGTTAGTTCACTGCAGGAGGTGCACTAACTGCATCCAGAAGCAATTAACCCAATCTAGGAAGGGCTTAATCCAATCTAGCGAATGCCTGCAGATGTTTGCAGTCCAGTCACTCTTATCCAACTCTTACCAGCTATTTCTAGCCTCCAATCCCTGTCTTTCTTCCACCCCAAGTTTCTTATCTCAGGCTGCCCAAGCTGCTTCTAGTAGTGCTTGCATATATTGCTCCTGGCCTACATTTAGGCAGCATAAAGTCAGCTTCCTAAACCTAGTGTGGGTGCAGCAAATACTTTTTCACATTTGTTTCTGTTGTTTGGTTTTGTTTTTAAAGGCTTGTATCAGATCTAGTTTTCTATTCAATATACTAATGTGTGAGTTACGGGTAGCTTGGGGGTAGTTTCTACTTTTTAAATAGTGAGACTACCAGTCAAATATCCATGGATCTATTAACAGCTTGGTTAGTTTTATGTTACATTTAGAATATCAAATTGTGACCAAGGTTTTGGGAGAGTTCAGGAAATGCTGTACTACAAAGAATTTGTTTTAATTTTCCTATTATTGTTCCATTCATTGTCTGTGACTTTGGTTTAGAGAATGGAAGAGAAAGTTGTTACGTTGTAAACATATTAAGGACAAATTACATACAGGGGACCTCTGCTTTAAGATTATGCAGTACTTCATAAAAAGCGTGCACTTCACTCAGTAAATTGTTTCATCGTTTTATTTTTGTGGTGAATCAAAATGAACTTGAAGACAAATATTGTGAGAGCTGGCTGTTTCTTAATCTGCTCTGGCATTGTATTTGTATGAAATGAGTCATACACTATTGAGAAAAATCACAAACTATTTCAATTTATTAAAATATTAGACACAAATATATTCTAGTACTGTTTACCTGAGATACAGGGAAGTCCTTCAAAAATCAACATTTTTCATTTTCCTCCTGTGCTGCCAACATCTCATCATCACCATGATAGCAATGATGACCATGATGAAGAACCTTTTGATTGCCATTAGCCAGAGATAAAATGGGGAGAGAATCATGGTTCAGTCTCAGGCCACTCAAAATCTATGCTTGTATTTAAACAGTCTCAGACTTTTTAAGCTGTAAAGATAGCAGTAAAAGTCAGAAACATGGCTAAATAAAGGTTAGAATGGGATATTAGTCAGGCAATGATTTATCAGCCTAATATGTAGGCTTTAGCAACAGAAAAAATAAGGAGGAAAACCCTGTGATCAGTGGGGATAAAGCAGATGCCTGTGATTTTTCAAAGGAAGGATTTCATCCTGATGCACTTGGTGTACATTTCTTCAACGAGCCTTTGGTAGATGTCTAATAGAGAGAAACAATACCCAGTACATTTTCACATCGTCTTGAAATTGTCTGACCAAGGGTGTTGTCATCATAGATTAAATTAGAGAAATAGCTTTTTTTCCTAGAATGGGAAAAAGGAAAAACACTTTCCTAGCATGTTACTAGAACTAATGTAATGAAACTAAGGAACTTCACCTTCAGGGAGATCTGCTAAAATGTGTAGGTAGAAGGTCACCATTTAAGACCATCAGAGATATTTGTGAGACGTTCTGAGACCTACACTGTTACCGTTATAGAAACAAAACCTTTCTAAAGCATTTAACAAAGTTATACAAGTGGTGAATTTGAGCCACTATTTGAGTTTAACAGATAATAAAGTGGTTACATGACAGGACTGATTCAGAGGGTATATACTCTTTCAAAACGTGTGGCTGATAAAGTCCCCAATAACTGCCCTGCAGAATCCTTTTCAATTGGATTTGAAAAATGCCACTCAGAGCCTGAAGAAAGGGCATGAGGGAAAGAAACCATCTCCGAGTTATCTCTCTTTTTTTTTTTTTTTTTTTTTTTTTTTACTCCTTCCTTAATAATCAGCCAGGGAGAGAGAACTCCAGCAACTGAAGAACCCCAGCTTTCATTACCTAGTGCAAGATTTACCAGGAGCACCTCAGAGGTGGCAGCAGGAGCAATTCAGAAGCAGACAATACCTGCCTAGTTACCTTGAGAAAGTGTCAGGTGCAAAAACTGCAGCCTGCCCAAAGATATGCCAGCTTGAGTAAATTAAATTCACTGTATGCATCTGCTTACATTTAAATACATTAGTAGTCCTACTAATTTAAAGTAAAGCACGTGCATGAACATTTGCAGGTTGGAGGCTATATATAGAAGCTGGGCGATATCCCTTTTCAGAGTCAGGTGCTAACTTGTATTTTTATTGACATATTCCCAAGTTTAGTCAGTAAATGTCATCTTTTGACAGTAATCTTAAGATTCATGGAAAGCTGTAAATTAAATGGCAGGTATGGGTATGTATGCAGTGTATTGGCTAGCTGTGATGTCCATGGAGCTTTTCAGAGGACAGATACCAGGTTAATTCGGATGACTCATTACTTTCGTGAGAGATAAAGACAAGGGCAAATATATACAACTAATTTTGCCATTGTTATATACTAGTGTTACCCAAAAAATATTTCGACCGTTGAAAGACTTGAAAGCAGATCACAAACATCAGAGATAAGAAAAAAGGAAAGAGAAGGTGCATTTAAATAGCCATTAGTAAGCTTAACTTAACACTAATTGTTGAAGTATTAGTTTTCTTCAGTCTATTAGTTTTACTAATGTTGCTGGAGGGAAGGAGAATCAGAAACTCAAAAACAGTTTAAGTGAAATATTTCTAAGGTCACAAGTGTTATAATCTGCAGCTTTTACTTTGATTAGGTCTTTCTTTACAACTTATGAGTACCTTATAGCTAGATATTTTCAGTGTTCTTTAATAAAGCAGGAACCTACAGTACATCAGCTAAGTGCTAATGTGTTTATTATAACCATCTATCATTGTAGGAAAGGTCAAATACGGACTGAATATTGAGGAATGTAGACTTCTACAGAAATCTGAGAAGAAGGGGAGGGAGTAATATGAATACAAAGGAAGATTTGCAAAAAATTAATCTGGAAAACCTTGAAAGCTACACAGCATGGGGAATTAAATCATTGTATATGTAGAAAAAAAAGGTAAGGGAGGGAATGTCGAAAAGTAAATCTCTTCTCTAATTGCTTTTTCTTTCTGAAGGATCAACTAATTAACAAATAACAGGTTATTTTTTTTTCAGTCCTCTTCTAAACCAGGGTGCCAACTTATGGCACCGATGACACAAGTGGCTTGGGCACTCGCTTTATGTGAAACAGGGCAGATTTGGAAGGGCACATCCCTACATGCAGGGTCATGAGCTTGCAGCAGTTAAAAAAAAAAAAAAATGGTGCTGCTACTTCTTGCTACAGTGTCTGCCTCTGTACACGTGCTTTGGTGCAGGGCAAAATGTCCCATTTCAGGGAAATTGTTGTTTTTCTGCTCCTCCCAGCTCCAGATGTGCTGGAGGAGTCGAGGCAGAACTATAGGAGGGGAGATGCTTTGCCTGGCAGCCGAAGTGTCTCCCAAGACGACTGAGCCTATGTGTCTGCCCTCACACACTCCTATGGCATGTGCTGTGTCACTTTTTTTTGTGTCTCTTTCTCTTTTTTTTGCCATCAAGATTTCCCACTAGTAAATTTTACCTCTGTGCTGCAAATTCGTAGTGTGGGGCACACCTTAGTAATAAGCAAAATGGCAAACTGGGAAGGAAGCACAGGGAAGGAAGCAGGAAGCAAGGCTACTGGTCAAGCAAAGAACAAAGAACTAGAAGCAGAAAGCAGGACAACAGATTGGGCAGGGAAGGAAATCTGAGTGGCACTTGGGAAAGATATAGGGCTAATTTGTGTCCCAAAAAGTTTGCCTCCCACTGTTCTAAATCAACCTCATTTCTACTGGTCTTCCTTAAAAAACAAGGTGTGCCTTCAGTTGTTGACTTGAGTAAAAGAATAATGTTGTGACCTGCAAAAAATCAGATTTTCTGCTCTTTCTTCAGAGAGATTTAATTCTCAATTTTTAACAAAAGTATTTTGAAGAGTTTCCTAACCTGTTCTATACAAGGTTGAAAGTGATACTTTAACAGATTCAAGTCTGATAGTTTTCAGTTCACAGCAGTCTGTAAAATGCATTACTTGGTTTAACCTTTTATATATATACATATACACTTATATACATACATCCACTTTTTATTTGTTCAAACCACTTGTAGTTTGCACCTAATAGCACTGATGGGCTACTTCTGATCAGCTCCTCCTGGTCCTCTCCAACTCCCATGCACTGAAGTGTTCATCCTGCCAGGTTCAGGTCCTCAGGATTTCTTCCAAACCTAGTTCCACTGATGTACTTAAAGTCAGGAGGGCTTTTCAAGAAAAGAATCTTAGCAAGTGCATCAGAAAAGGGCATGTGCTCCTTAGCCACTAATATATTAATAATTTTCTTCTACATCAGCTTGCACCATTGCTTCTATTGAGCTTGCTTATCAAATTACTTCAACTATGCTCTTTCAGGTAGTCTAGCTGCTGACATTCAGTTTTCCATTACCATGAATAAAAGCTGCCACAAAAAAAAACTAGATGTTAAATTTTATATGCAGTTAGTTAATCATAGAGTATTTGCAAGTACCTCTCTTCACACCCTGCTCCCCCCACTCCTTTCCCATCAGCTATTTTAGTCTTCCCTTTTGCCCAAGCCTCTTCCTGACTTGTCCATGGAGCCTGTCATCTCTTGTGACCCAACTGCTCTTTCTAAGTTCTCAAAAGAAAAATGAAGACGCGTCAGAGACATTTGTTTAAATTTTCAAACCAAAAGTATGTATATAAATAATTATATTTATGATTAGTTTGTGGTATGGGATACATATTTGGACTGGTGTGTATGCCTGTGTGTGAGTGTATAACTATACAGACACATATACACACACACCAAGTTTAGTTTGATCTAAATCCCCAGTCATACAGGTCCTAGGTAACCTAAAAAACGGCACAAACTGAACTACATTTAGAGTGAGAAAGGATTAACCCAATCTATCAAATGTCTGTACTTGTTAACAGCACAGCCATGGGGCTGGGAGAGGCCAGGCACTCAGCCCTGCTCCGAGGCTGTGTCCTGTTCCTAACCCCCCACCTGGACTGGGCTATCTTTAGCTCATGGGCAACTGCCCTCCACTCCTGCCATGGACCCATCAGCCGCTCTCTCCCCTACCCTGAGTTTGCTGCTCTGAGATTAGGTTTAGGCTGTTTGTATACACCATCCGGTAATAGTTATCATTAGTATATGGATATACAAATGCACATCTTACTAAACATGAGGCAAGTAACTCTACTTGTCTTTCAGGGATGATCCTTCAGTCCTTAATGACTTAATTCTGTGGCAAGTGAGAGTGTGGAGCAGGTCTTATTACTTTCATTGAGGAAACAGTATTCAACTTTTAGGAAGAAAATAAGAGCTCCATTTGAACTGCATGAAAATTCCAATTCAGTCTTAATTGACCAAGTGCTTGAGCGTTTAGTTGCAAGCTAACAAAAACTGTTGTGCCAAAAGAAGTGTAAACATTCAGTGAAATTTGAATTAATTAGTTTAGGTATACAACTTTTTCCTAATTTTAAACCATAGGGCATATAGACAAATAGAGCTATACTGAAGGTGAGAGGTTAACTCCTTCAGAACCACAAGCACAAAATCAAACTGTTTTCACCAGCTACATAAAATAGCTATTTAAAATATGATGTCAAAGGGGCAAATACAAGGGAAGAGATTGGGCCAGAGGGTAAATGTACTAATGTAAGTACTGGTTTAATAAGTACCGCAGGGACTATCATTTAAGTAAGTGGATATACTGTGTTCAACATCTATAGACATGTTTCTGTAGTTCTTTCATTATCTAGTGATTTATGAAAGGATATGTGAGGAAGGGAAAAATTCTCCTGGTCAATGAAATATCAATAAATAGGTAGCGTTCAAATCACCAAAATCTTCGCTCATATGAAAGACATGTGCCTATATTTTTAAGCACATTGTTATCTAGAACTTATAAAATGTTTTCTTAACCTGGTTTGGATATATGGCATTTACTCTAAGAACACGTAGAATAAAAATGAGAATAATAAAAAATGTCCATCAAATGCAAAGTTCAATATAGAATGCTACTCAGTGGTGCATCTATAAGTAGCCATATGGAGCCACTGTTACTGCACCGTCATTTAGTACTTCCTGTGCATGGTTATTTTTAGTTGCTATGTCACTAGCAGTGTGTTATAATGAGGGAGTGTGTTGCTACAGTGACATAGTTGTGGCATCATGGTTTATGCCTGTGAATGCTACATAACCATAGCACATTGCTACAGTGACATAGCATCACATGTAGACATGCCCCCTGGGTTTGTCTACATGTGCCTTTGGGCTCCATTTACTTGGGAGTAAAGTTTTGTGGCTTGAGTACTCCCAGGCAGGCATTTACCCATTCAGGGACTAGGCAGCAGATTTGCTGCTTTTGGCACTAAACTTTCTGCAGCCCAGCATTAGGCCCCTGCCACCACTGGGGAGAACTCCAGGCTCTGGATACAGCTGACAGCAGCCCATAGCCCTTTTCAAAAGCCAGCCTTGCTCTCTGCTTCCTAGCCAGCCACTTTCCTTCCCAGGAGTAGCATGCTCAACACAGGAACAGCTGTTTCCTTGCCCAGTCTGCCTCCCTGTGATATAGCTGCTCCAGCCCCTGGCAGCAATCACTGGAGCCCCAGCCTCCTGCTTGTCTCAGTGCTGGCCCTGCTGACCTGCCATGCCAACTGCTGCCCGCCCCACAGTCATCTTGCTCCACTCAGCTCCTCACTTAGCACATTGCAGCCAGACAGGCAATTGTTGCAATCTCAGGGCTGCCACCACTGCCACGCAGCTGCCATCAGCAAGGGTGCTGACAAAGGACTTCTAGATGCCACCACCAGAGCCACTATCACCTTCCTGGGCCTCCAGCCCTGCTGCCTTTGGATTCTCTGGGCCAGCCAGAACTGATGACTATACATTGTCTAGCACACCTGGGATGATAAGCAGTGGCTGGAGGCCTTCCACATGACCTGGGCCACCTTTCAGGACCTCCTTGAACATTTTCAGCCCCACCTGGAGTGGCAGGACACTGGCATGTAGCTGCTTCTCCCCACAGACACCTGGGTGGCCCTCGCTTTGCTCAAGCTGGTCATGCCTGCCAGCTTGCAGTACATTGGCCACCTGTATGGTGTGGGGAAGGCCACCACTGGAAAGGCTATCCTGGAGGGGTGTGGTGCCCTCCAAGATGTATAGGCAGACACCACGCTCTGCATGAATGACCCTTCAGTGGTATTGGCAGGGTTCTGTGTCCTGAGATTCCCCCAGTGCATCAGGACTCTAGACAGGACCCACATCCTTGTCACCTGACTGCTCCATGCAGACTGCCTCTATTACAGCTGGAGGGGCTTTCACTCCATTGTGCTCCAGGCTGTTGTGGACCACTATGAGGCCTTCATGCACCAGGTGGGTGGGCAGCATCCCTGATGCTCATGGCTTCAGGAACTTGGGCCTGCTGGAGACTGAGTGCTTCGCACTAGGGGTACTAGACCTGAAAGCTGGCCACCATGACCATCCCACCCCTCCTTACCAGGGACCCTGTCTACCCACTCCTCCCTTGGCTCATGCAGCCCTACACCATAAATGAATTTGGGAGATTTAGGTTATTCTGTTCTTCTACATAGATGGAGCTGGCCCTAATTTACACTGATGCACTTGAAAAAGGAATCAGGCCCATGGAATATTTTCAACTATAAATTAAGCTTATGGTTACGTAGCTCGAATCTATGCTACCCATCTCATGCAATTGTCTTCAGTTGAGACTACTTTTGAGAGTAATTTAAGGCAGATATGGCATAATACATTCAATATGATTCAGTTAAGGTAATGATGAGAGATTAAGTTTGATATTACAGTAACATATGTTTTGATTTACATGTCTAATATTTTTCTATGCCTAATTTACTTTGATCTATAGGCATTTAATAAAATTAAATAATTGAACTTATATTGTAAAAAAATTAAGTTCAAGCTGCTTACTAACTCAAGACATGAATCTAGGTAGTAACAGCATAATTACTTGCTAATTGGTATGTGATTACATTTACATTTGGCTGTCACAACTATAAAAGGTACCCTAATTGCATCTCAAAATAATGGTGTTACTCCATCATGTTATCTTCTGCTTAACTGCATGGAAAATAAAAGTGTTTAATTGCTTTGAAATATTACCATAAGATTCTGGACATTAAAAGAAATATTAGAAAGGAGGGGGCAATTTATGAGAGAAAAATATTCTGTTCATACCCTAAGTTTAAAAGAAAACATTGCAGTGTAATGAGAGTCTGAAATTAAACTCCTAATTGCAAGGTATTTCTGAACTCTTCATTGTATACCATTAGACCATTAACAGTAATATCTTTTACATAATGATAGCAATTTAGTGAGCATTTATCATTGAATATCACAACTTATAATGTTTAACTGAACTACCAGTTCAGTTCAGGATCCAGTTATGGTATTTCATAGCCCAAGGGAAGCTACTTCAGTTAACCTAATGGCATCTGGCAGCACCCAGGAGAGGTTGTAAAGTGTACACTAAACCTTTTCTACCAGGATCCCAGTAGCATTTTCCACCCTAAGAAGCAAGATAAAAAGATGCACAGTTCCCCTGTGAGATGCTCTCACACTCAAATTCTAACCTTCATAGTTGCTTTCATCTACAGACTCAAGACTAATGGATGTTTGAATTCTAAATCTCATAAGGGAATACCTGTTTCAGAAAAAATGTAGACATCAGTGATATGTGCATTTTTTTTTTTCAAATTTGAAGCCTGGAAATTCTAAAAGCTCTTGAATGCTCACATGTGGAAATTGCATTTTGTTTCCAGTACTAGCTAGCCATATGCTCAACAGTGCATAAAAGAGGCATAAGATCCTCAGGAGTTTTGCTCCAGCTGCTGCCAGGGATGCCAACACAGATATTACTCCTTTTAATAATCTCCTTTATAATTAATGTAATTTGTAAGCAGTCTGGGAGTCAAATGTCTACAGAAGCATAAGAAAATGGCCAGAGAGAGACTAATGAAGAAATCTGACAAAATAGCCTGGGCAAAAGTAATCTAAAAATAGCTAGCCCACCAGTACCACTTGTACCATTTTTGTACTATCACTTCCAGCTGCATCATCATTACAATAAATAAATGTCACTGCAGTTACTTCAAAGCTGTCACCTAAGTCACAGGAAGATTAGTTGATCAGTCGCTCATCAGTTAATTGTTCAGTTGTCTCTTGTTCCCATCTTATCACATCCCACTTCCACTCAAGCTCACACTCCCTTGCTTGTATTTTTTCTCACAATAACTAGGGGAGTTTCTCTCCATCAGAAAATGTTGCATATTTCACTAACTTTTGAACTTCCTTCCACTGTTCTTCCATAGTGATAGTTCAAGGGGAAATATTCCCCACAAACCCCTTCTTGGTATTCAGACATCTACATTTATTTAACTGAGACCTTATTTTCTTTGGTGCTAGATTTACTGCTCATTTTTACTGTGTATCTGAGTTCAAAATAGGCAGGAATCAGGTAAATACAGACATAGGTTTGACTATGCAGAGAATTATGCCATCAAAATAATGCTAGTACGTATTAATGGTTATGTGGCTTCCTCTTGTGTAGGACAATATTTGGAACTGCCAACTCACATTCTTCATTCAAACCATACTAGATCAAGCAATCTTTTTGAACAGCCTTAACTTCTATAGATAATAACCTGAGAAGCTTCCAGCCTTCCTTGGTTTCTAATTTTGCTGTTAACCCATATTTCTCTCTGATGTGTTCTGACTTGCCTCTTTCCAGTCCCTAATGGCTTCCCCCTGCCTGCCCTTGAGTTATAGACCATTTTTGAAATGCTAGATGACAGCACTTCCTTGCAGCATTAAAAAAAAAAAATGGCTGTTTATCTCTAGAAGGTATGGGAAAGATCTTTGAATCCTAGCATTTTCATGAAATAGAATGGCCAGGGTTGGATTCTGATCCTATAACATCAGAAGAAAAAATGAACCGGTGTAGGATAATGTAGAAAGCTCCCAAATGAAGGGTCCAATTTTGCAAAGAGGTAACCATTTTTTGAGGGTGTAGTCAATGCTTTCAATACCTAGAAGAGTCGCGAAGTGGAATACAGTCAGCAATTTCCTGGATAAGACCTGAAGTTACATTTCCTGAAGTTTAATATAAAAGAATGTTCATATCTAGAGAGAACTGAACCATTAAGGAACCTACCATCCAAATGGAAGGAATTGATGCTCCAGTGGTTAGGACACTAGCCTGGGTAGAAGGAGACTAGGTTTATTGCCATGCTCATTACAGATTTCTTCTGTGACCAAGGCATTCGATTTCTTTGTGCCTTGTGTGCCACTCTATAAAATAGAGACACTAATAGTTCCCTGCTTTACCAGATCAGTAAATGCATTAATGATCCCCAGATGCTACATTAATATAGGCCATATTTGAAACTTATGTTAAAGTTGGACACGTGACACAATTACTGTCAAGTAATTTACTCTTGGTTTTCATTTATAGTGGGTACATCTACACATGCTATTACTTTGCATGAATAATCTGTGCAGCTTATTGCTCTGCAGTTGGTTGCTCCTGGGTGCATAATTTGAATGTGTGCCTGGGAGTAATTAACTCTAGAGCAATAAAATCCAGGAATTATTCATGTGCAGAATATGGAGCCAGATTGAAGCAGCCCTGGCTGGCAGTGGGCTCCAGAGGTCAGCCTGCCAGCCTGGGGCTGCTCTGTCTGGCTCCATGTGTTGTGGGGAAGATGGCATGGGGCATGAGGGAGCTTCACTGTAGGGCTACCCAGCAGCCAGGCCATGCACTAAAGCACCCCCATGTCTCAACCAGCCCCTCCAGCATCTGTTATGGAGTTTTTTACTGCAGCAGGATAGTACCTGTATTTACTTGTGGAGTAAATTAGTTTATTCCAGCCTAATACAGACATGTGTAGACACTGAGACATTTACTGTGCAGCTAATATTAGTCAACTCTATGGTCAGGACCATCCCTGTGGGGGAGTAGGGGGGCAAATTGGGGCAACTGTCCTAGACCCCACACTTTTGGGGGCCCCACAGAGCTGGATGGAGTAGCTGCAGCAACCCTCCACCACTGCCACCGTCAGCTTTGGATCTGGCCACTTGCTACCCACCCCCCACTGCCGATGGCAGTGACAGCTTCTTCAGGTCTGGGGCACATGGGATTGGGGTGGGGGTGGGGCCCCACACCCTGCTCAGGTCAGCTCTTTGTGCGGTAAACGTCTTGTGTAGATGCATCCAGTAAGGAAGGGATATATGATTGATTGGCTTACCCAAGACAGCTGCTTTTCTTCCAGTGTTGCAGGGCATTGCCAGATTTGCCATAAATGGCTGAGGAAACAGTTTGTATTGTATAACTGACTACACCAGGTTGGAATTGATCAGGGAGGCAGATGCACCATAGTGGTATCCAATAATTTTTTATAGAGCAATGCTGTGTACTATGTGCTTATTCCACTTTTACCATGGAGAAAGGTCACTTTTTATAGTGAACTCATTGTCTGGCCATATCCTTAGTCATTTTTTACCATATAAGAATGCTAGATCACTGTAGGGTGTGCATTGTGTAGTAAATGTGCGTCCTGATAGGAAGTGCACGTGGGAGAGAGATCACCATCATCCTTTCAATCCTTTTGTTATAAATTAATTTGCAGAATTACAGAGTTTAAGAAGAGAGTTGTAGATCGCTTACCTATGCAAACATAGACCACAACATTTAATCCGTAAATCCTTGTACTAAGCACACACATCTGGGTTTGCTTAGAGCATATCTTCCTAAAAATTATCGAGTGGGTTTTTTTTGGGACTCATTAAGAGATGAGGAATCCACAGGTTCCCTTGCTAGTTTGCTCTAGTGATTAAAACATTGCCTTATATCTAATGTGACTTTGTTCCAGCCATTGGTTCTTGTTTTCCTGTGAGGTTAAAACATACTCGACCTATTTTTCTGAAAGAGATTAGTCAAGTCACTGTAATCAAATTCTTTCTTGCCTTTATTTATAAGCTAAATCTATAAGACCTTTACCATTCTTGCTATAAGACTTTTTTTTCTGCACTTGAATGTTTTTTGTTATTTCTCTTCTATACCATCTTCAATTTTTTTTCACCGTCTCAGGTTTTTTTTTTTTTAAATAGGTCACCAGAATTGTAGGTAGTTTTCTAGTAATGGTATAAAAATTCTATATCCCAAGGTATAAACACCTCCTTACCCTGACTTATTAATTTCCTGTTTATGTAGTTAAGAAAGTAATCCGCCCTTTTTATTTATAGTGCCGGGCTTGGGGTTCATGTTAAGTTGGATGTCCACTAAGACCTCTACATCCTTTTCACAGGCTCTGCTTTCCTGTTCCTTTAGAGTGATGCATAAGAACAAGGGAAGGCTCCAGATTTCAATCACTAAACTGCCTCTTTCTCTATAACAGAAGTTATTAACAGAGGCCCTGCAACTACAGCTGGCATTCAAACCATGTGCATACAGATTAACCTAACAATGCCTTTTCCAATTTTTTTCTTCATAAAATCTATGCCCTCTCGCTACCCTTCCATCTTCAGTTCCATGCAAATTGCTACATTTTGCAGGGCACCATTCCCTACTCTGTAACTAAGGCCCATTTCTAGAAGTAAGGCTAAATTTCAAAACCCATTTTGGGGCCAAGATATTCATACTTAAGTGATGATTTCTTTGTCTCGCATAAAAAACGTTTACCTGTTCTATTTCTCTCAACATTGCTATGAGTAGAAAAGTCATAGAAGAATGGCTACAAAGCACCCACTCATTGAATATAGTTTAAGCATTTCTTTTCTTTCTGCTTCCTGCCAGTTTACATATTTCTATTAGCAGTACCTTAGCTGAACTGGGATGACCAGGAAAGATGAGGAAATATTGTATATAGTTTTAAATGACCTACATACTTTGAAGAGTGGGAACAAGTGTTCAATGATGCTTGAGGTGATTTAATATCACAGGAGAAAGATGGTTGTTTTTCTTTAGCTGAACAAACACAAATTATAGAATGTATTTTTAAACCGCAAGATTACTAGGTGCTGTTTTTATTGCTAATTTTTCATGTCTTCATTAAACTGCTGTTGGCCAGTTATGTGTAGTGAGTGAATCTTTCAGCTCTTCTAAAGAAGTTATTACTCTGTGAATTGAGAAGGAAAAGCTGCAACGGAACAAGAGTTAAATGGTATAAACAAGCCCAGGTTAGAGAAAAAAAGTAATTGTGAAAGTGATGAGAGAAATACTTCTCTATAGCACCTCTCAATCATTGATCCCCAAATGTTTTACAAAGCCTTGAGGCATTTCTATGATGGATAAGTATTACATAAAGGAAAAATGAGGCACAGACAAAAGTTTGAGTCTGTGCTTTACTGCTGCAAGTCAATTACTGGCTCAGAACAGAAACCCAGTTGCTCCATTTGAATCTCTTGGCAACGCTACTTGTGATTTTTAACCAGAGTTAGTTGGATTATCTTCAAAACTGAAGAGCTATGGAGAAAACTGCTGAGAAACAGGGAAGTTGGAGAGGCTGGATGAAATGAAATCTAAAAATTACCTCTCTTCCCAAGAAGTTAATAAGCCTCAACTGGCATTGGAAGAAGCAAAGGCCTCTTGCTGTTTCACATTAAATGTTGAGGCAGAATAAATGCTGCCTTCTTAATTTTATGTTATATGGATCCAGCATCTGAGAACAGTGAGGAAAATGTGCGTCACTTTTGAGAACAGGAGTTATGTAACTGAAGAGGTCATTAAGTAGCATGGATTTTTGTCAATAAGCATTACATATTTCAGCATGAATCCCATTTGGCATTTCAGCTATCTATAGCTTTGCCTGAACAATCCTAAATGAAGAACTCCTCTGCTTGTTTACATTTCCTGAAATACTTAAAGATTCTGAAGGGGAGAATATATTTCTTTTACCGTAGGAGAACACAATGGATTTCCTTGAGAGCTTTCACTCAAATAGGACTGCAACATTTGGCCGGAATAGAATTAAGACCTAGAAGAGGCACATCTAGCAATGAGGAGATGGTAGACAGACAGGTAGTTCTAATCATAGTTTACAAAATAACCACTCTGTTGGTGACCTTCTTAAAAATAAGAGGAAAATCTATACCAAAATAAATGTCTTAAAAATAAAAGATGAGATCTGTACGTCTTTATATGTTCTGCAGAAAAAAACAGATAAAAGATTTTCAGCTAGTAAAAAAAAACATAGAAAGAAGCAAAAGGGTGGAAATTAAAAAGTCAACAGATTTAAATAGAAAAATAAAATATTATTTGATGTAGGTTATTGATAACCAACTGCCAATGGAGTTTGTGGATTCTCTTATTTCTTGATACCTTCATATCAGGATTGATTCTAGCAGACATACATGTTATCAGCCTTGATACAGGGTTTACATAGAGGAAATTCTGAGACCTGTGTTAAATATAGCCTTGACTGAATTATCTGCCCTTTAAAATCTGTATCTTGGATTGGAAAATATGTATTTTAATAATTGCCTGACAAGATTTTATGCTGTACCAGGTATTGTGTTAATGGGCAAGCTTTATTATAGACAGTACCAATCATACAATAGAGTAACTGAATAGTTGCCTTAACATTTACAAATATGATGGTATATGAAGAAGGGATGCTTTTGTGCGAGTAATTATATTTAATAGTATGGGCCTAATTCTCATTCACACTTTCACCCCCTTCAAAGCACATTGGGACTTCAAAGTGACCTGGAATCTCCACATTTCACACACATTTTTACTGCCTGAGTGGTGTACATTGCTTGTACTATAAATAAGTATCAATCCTGTTAGTTGTTCAGAAGTGTATCTCAGGTTAGAAGAACGTGTAGCTCTGCCAACTTCCATTTCTGGGAATCACTGCCCACAATTACGCAGTCTGTCATTCCAAATTCTAAAGTTTTCACTGGGGTACTCCAGTGGTGCTGCTAGGACTAAAGCACAGAGGTTTCTGGTTAGAGGGTATTACCCCTGCACTTGGGGTCAGACTGACTGCCACATTTGGGATCAGGTGGATTGTTTCTTCATGGTCAGATTGGTATAGAATTTTTTTTTGTTAGTTTTCCTTCCTCTGTAGCATAGTCCTTGGGTCTCTCAAGTGCACGTGGGTACCTTTGCAATGGTGGGACACTGATAGGCCTTGTCCCCCTACTTTACCTTTCGGTGGGCTTGAGTGCTCCTTACGTTTTGTGGCAATATGCCTTAGTGTTGTGTGACAGGTTTGATTGTGCAGTTTTAAGAATATATTACACAACTACTTCCATGGGATGATTCAGCCTTTAGTAGGATGTTGGACTAGATGACCTCTAGAGGTCTCTTTCAGCTATTTTCAACAGTTTATAGCTGGAATATAAAGCAGAGCACTGTGAATGGTCATACCCCAGATACACTTTTCTAGGCTTATGCTCAATAAGCCTTATGCCAGAACCTGGGAATAAATAACTTTGTATTGGACTCAAAGTTGAAAAAAAAAGTAAAGAAATTTTAAAAAAGGAGGATGTAAAAGAGGAACAAAGAAAGACATCTACTTACTTACGTTTACTTACGTCACTTTGTTGTGCTTTCTAACTTATTCCAGAGTGCTTATTGGGAGATATTGCTGGTCAAATGTTAACTACTGGCCTTTACAACCCAGCAGCTTTTTCTTTAAGTTTGTTTTAGAATCCCATGGTAAGAAGTTTAGTACATTTCTTCATTATATGCTAGATGTGACGAATGGCTGGGACATCTGGGTCTGTAAGATACATCCAGAAAATGTGAGAAAACATTATTTATAGCTAAGTAAAAAGTGGGCATTCAATTTTTAACCTCCTCAAGAAGAAGAATCATACTTTTCTTCATACTACTGTATGGTTGAAGGGGTGTTTCAAGATATTGAGCACTAAGTAATTTAATCCAAAACTCTGTGACACATGGTCTAGAAAGAGGAGAAATAGGTTACCTCTTAATTATTTACTTACACCTCAGGGAATAGTACAAATAAAGGTGAGCAAACTGATCCCATTGATTAATTAGAACCATAGTATTATTAAAGAAAGAGGAAAGAAAGAATTAGAAAATTACACAAATACACAATAGTTATTTCAGTTCCAATGTCCTTTGCGTGCCTCTTCTATGAGCTATTAACAGCAATTGTGATTTAATGAGTGGCCTAGATTTTGTAGGGGACTGGTTTAACTTGTTCCCAAAATTATTTCTGTCCTGTCTGAGTATGATATGGATATATGAAACAGTGTATTGATGAGGAGAGAATTTGATTTAAGGATTGATGAATACTATTTGGTATACCATGGAGAACTCAAGCAGTTTTTAAATGGATAAATGTAAGTAATATTAAAGTGGTTCCCAGACGTTTGCTGCCTTGGCCATGCTTTTCTTCCTCTGGATTAAAATTGACAGAGCACTTCACACACTGGTCTGCAGGCCAAATCTGGTCCATGGGCCCAATTCCTCCATACTGGCCATGTGGTTGGGGCCCAATTCAACCATGTGGGGCCAGCACAGTCAGGACCCAATCTACCAGCCTGGTTGGAGTCCCATCCAGCCAAATTTTTACAGTGCATTTCTACCACTTTCATGGCATATCAGCGCACCACAACATACCCGTTGGGAATCACTGAGCAATGTACAGTACAAATGAGCTAGCTTGAGTACTCAGAATAGTCTAGCCATAGTGACAATGGAGTACAATACAAGGTAATTAACCTTGATTCTCTATATTACACTACAGTGCAATGTAAATCATCCTTAAAGGTTTTTTGAAGCCAAAGGTAATATGTGTTAGTTACTTTAAAAATGCCATTCAAGGAATTGTCTTGGGGTGTGCAAACTGGTGTATCTGAAACTACGTGCTCCCCCACGCCCCACTTGCCCTCAAGTACCAGAATTTAGCTCATAATTCACCTCCAAAATTACTGATATATGTTCTGGTGTTTAATAGCAACACTTGCTAGACTCTTCCATTGCAATAGCAATTAAATATACCAATAAAACTTTAAACAGTGAAAAATAAACCTCTTACCTTGGCAATGGCAAACAGCACTTTGACTTATCAATATATGTGGAAGCCTAGGTGATATTGTAATTTGCAATGAAAAGTTGCTTCCTCTTGATGCTGTTTTTGTAGCATTTCTTGCCCTCTGTCTAATTGCTGCTTTGTAGTGAAAGGAATGAGATGTGATGAATGGTGAAAAAGAGAGAACAGGAACTGAAAGAGATGTTCGTTCAGTTCAGAGGGTTTTTTAAGTACCCGTTCTCCAAAATTTCATGAAAGAAGAACACGCCTCTTTCAAACTTGGGTAGATTTGAAATGAGCTGTTATCCTTTCGTTGGTTGCTCTTAGTAGCAGACTTAGCCTATGAATATATGGTCTGTTTATTAAATGTGCAACATTCTTTTAAGTGCCTTTGTTTTTTGTGGGACAATATTTTCAGAGCATCGTTAGAGTTTCAGATATATCAAAACATGTTTCCAGAAAAATTTTCAGTTATTAAAATCTTTAAAAAAATCTAATTTAATTTTAAATTGAATCTTTAAAAGTGTCATTAGACATACTTTTCATCATAGTTTTTGGCAAGATTTTGGTTTGGATGACCCTGGTAAGCTGTTGCTTAAGTACATGCTTGGGTTTTTACATTCGTACCCAGCTGCAGCAGTGGTGGTCAGTCCTCTTGCCTCATGAATTAAGCCCCATGCCTGCACCTTACCCTCACTCTAGAATCGGTGGCCTGCACTGCTTCTGCCCTCTTCTTCAGATTTGGGCCCTGGGGCCCTATGCTATCCCTGCCCAGTCATGCACTGCCTTGCAAACTTGATCCAGCATGCCAGGCCACAATATCCAACCTAAAGAGCTTCTCACAGGTCCAGAAATTGGTCACCCCCCTACCCAATCCCACCCCACCCCTATCCCCACCATCAAATTGTTGGGCCCATGGGGAGCTCTACAAGTCAGATGACTTGGCGCTGAGGATTGAACACTCCTGAGCTTTACAATGAAATGACCTTTTTGTTTTGCACATAAACTATTTGAATATTTACAGAAAGTTTCCAGAACTTATTATGCAAGGGTTTGTATTATGTTAGAGAATATTTAGTTAGTCTTTTGCTTGCAACAAGGGCGGAAAAAAATATACCTTATGACTTTCTATCAATTTTTCCATTCTTTTCTCCTAGAAAGAATATTCTTATGTTCTTCTAAAGCCAATTCTCTCTTTTAAAAAAGTAAATATCTTAAAAAGCTGGCTATCATGAGGCAAAAATGTATATCCCAGATTGGTGCCTTGGTTTACAAAGGAAGATATTCTTCATAGTGCTGTGACAGGTGACTCAGCAGCTTTTACAGTCGATAGTTTATATCACTTTTATAATTTGTAATTAAATATTTCTGTTACATATTTTATAAATATCTGAAATGTTCACACACACACCACATACACTTCAGTTACAAAAGCTGTATACTACAATTTATATATGTACTTGGGTTGTCTTTGCTTTGATAAGTAAGACTTGCTCTTGGAGGACAGAAAGAAGAAACCTGCAATTTTTTTTAATTAGCCCATCAACTCAACATATAAGCACATGATATCAGTTTATGTATCTCTGATTTTATAGTCTATAAGGTGCATCTCTACCCTTCCTTCCATGTAATATTATGTTCTCCAAATATTACCAGCATAAACATAATTGTGGACATCTCAAGGCTTCTCCCTACCTTTTCATATAGATAAAGACTCAGGAATAAATAGTTTCCACAAGTATATTGTGAAGCTTTATTGACAATCAGGATTGCTAAAGAAATGACTTTCATATATAAATAAATAGATGAACACACAAACTTCTGGATAAGAGGAATCAAATGGAATTACTCTGGACTTTCACTTGTGTAACTGAAAGCAAAATCTGTCCCTTAAATTTCTTAGTTGTTATTCAAGGTGCAGTATTTTTGTCATAAACCTCTGATATAATGAAATAAATGCAGATTCAGAGAAAGCTAAAGCTCCAGAAAGGCCATACAATTCGATTCAACCTTACTATGGCAAACCCAAAAGGCTTTATGGAAACAGTATTGATACAGATATGCAAATATGGGAATCATATTCCTACCCCACCACATTATTTTTTTTCATCCTGTATTGCGATGCTATATTGAAACATGTATTTGAAGGATCAACTTGTATTAAAACTTCCCATTAGTCAATGATATTAAGAACACTGCAGTGTCAAAAGAGTAAAGAAGAATAGTGTCATAAACTGATGCTCCTAGAAATCTAGCTGTACTCATTTTCAAATCGTATAATAGAAAATCTTCTAGCCTATCTCATCATAGATAAAATGCAATAACCTAGTAAAGTGAAAATCTGTTTTTATTTGTCAACATTGGTCCATTACCTTACACTAAGTGCTTGTTTAACCACTATTAAATTCTCATAAATTATACCCTTTTCTCACTGAACCAAGTAGTATCATACTTTATTAGCTGGAAATAACATAATCCTATTTTATTTCGCTCCATTCTTATGAAAACTTTAAGCACGTCCCTATGTGTTTCGATTAAAGGTAAACAAATTCTTCACATGGACTTTCTGACTCAGACATCAGTGTTGCTTGGATACAGCTGATGTTATTCAGCTAACCTACTGCAAAGCTGTCAGCATGGCCATTTTGTTACATTGATTTATAAATGCATTATCTGTTAAAAAGTGCTCAACCTTTTGCATGAGCTAAGGATAGAGAAAAATAGAATTTAAACTAATTAGTTGGGTTCTTTTACAAGAGGCACTGGTTTCCCAATGTTTCACGCAATAGGCAGATGCTTTAAAACAGAATAGCAGTTGTCAAGTAACAACAATAACCTTTGAAGTGTCCCAAGATGTGGCTTTTCTCTTCATGAGTATATACACACACATGCACACACACATACGTATATATATCGTGCACTGATTTAAAACATGTGAGTTATAAGATAAAAACGTGGCAAATTTGAAAACGTCCATGAAAATACATTAGTTTGTGTGACTGCTGCCAATCCCGTTTCCTGGCCACAGACCACTTCTGCAGGCTGCCCCTTAACCCCTTATCTCGCCCGCCACGACTTTGATGATTCTAAA
>JAGPOW010002791.1:12784587-12796702 GCA_030014935.1 Caiman crocodilus
TAAAAAGAAACTAGATTAGTCAGGCATGATCTACCTGCTACGAACCCGTGCTGGTTTCCCCTCAGCATAATTTTTCCTGCTAGGCTCTCACGTATATGAGCCTTAATAATCTTTTCAAAGACTTTGCCAAGGATGGAGGTGAGACTGACTGGCCTATAGTTGCCTGGTTCCTCCTTCCTCCCCTCCTACATGTAGCTTTAGTAGGAAAACAAGTCATATGTAAGTTCATTACAAACCTCTCCAGGTAAAAAGTGTGAGGCGGGCCTGTGTTTGTGTTATATCTGTATACAGACATTACACAGTGGAGTCCTGGATCCCAAATGGAGCATTTAGGGACTGCTGTAGAAATACTAATAATCATCATAATAATAAAATTAACGGCTGTAAGAAGTTATGGAAATCAAAGTATCTTCCTCACCACCAGCTGGTAGAAAATTGCAGTAGATATTTTTCTCCAGACACATTCTTGTAATCAGGCATTTTGTTATGTAAAAATATATTGCTGGGGTTTTTTTGTTTTGTTTTGTTTTTTACCTATTATATCTGTTCATCTGTTTCAATGACCTGACTGATATAAAACCTTGCAAAGTGCCAAGCTAACACTGGGAGATGCAGGAGGTTAAATGCAGGCGTTTGCTTAATGAGTGATACTGTATGCTTACACTAGCATTAGTGTTACGTTCAGTTTGTTACATAAACAGGTATCAAGGTTGAGGTTGTCATCATCACTATAGGAACCGTCTGTGTGGCTTTGCTTTTCTCAGCTTTATCACTGCCGAACAGTTGGGCTATAAAAAAAATTCCAAGGCACAGATTAAAAAACAGGAAGTTCCCAGATTTCCCATTAAGTCTCTGGCTATGCTGAAAACAGTTACTCATCTATCCCACGATGAAACGCTGCATTGGGTGCTGAGACTGTTCCTACTGATGTGCACCTATACCGTCTCCTCACAAGTGGAGCAAGCTATTATGGTTATTATTACTGATATGTCTTCATTTCAGAAAAAAACAATCTGTTTTCAAGATAGGTTGCAAAACCGTTGCTTTTTATAACCATTTTTTTTTTTTCTGGTATAAAGAATGTGCTTTTTACCTGTAACCAAGCAAGGGTTCTAAATCTGGATTCAGATACAAATAGGCAACTCAATGCATGAGACAAATTTATGCTTCCAAGATGTTTAGCACTCCTGTTGGCACAACTTGGTAAGTATAGATGAGGTCTTCCTAAGCCAAGTAAAGTTTGGGCTCCCTGGGGATGGGGAAAGGGTCAGGTCAGAGTTCTGGAGGCTTGGTTCTAAATAAAGAAGAAACTGGTGGCAGCGTGAAAGAAAGGCAATGACCAAGTCATTTGTTCTTAATGGCAGTTAGGTAACCTGCCATTCAGCATTCCACGAGGGATAAAAATTGAGTCATGGAAAATGCTGCGTCCTAAAAAAGGGACTTTTCACTCAGATTTTCCCAAAACCTCTAACTTTTTTCTAATACAGTAAGAATAGATGCAGGGTAGATATTGGCCATTACTCAGCCAAGAAGACAATGAAAAGATGAAACTAAACCAAGGGGTACATAAAGGTGTAATGCGTTAAGACTACAATGTACTTTGTGCCTTCTAAACGTATTGTACCTGATGGCAGGTTAGCAAGAGTTGGAAGATCAAGTGTTAGAATATAAGCGAAAGTAATGGGAAAGTGGGGCAGCTGAAGTTAAGTCTATTAGCTCGTATAGATAATTAAGAAATAAAAGAAAAAAACTGAGTGACATCCAGGATACAAATCAGTGCAAGTTTAATTGTTTGTACTGCTTTCAAATAAACTGTAACACAAAATATTTTGCAGAATGACGTACTAATTATACAGTTAAAATAAACCAAAGCAATACAAAGCTAAAAATTAAGTAGTGCAATAGGAGAGAAAAATATTCTTTTTATAGTGCTGATTTGAAAGCCCTGAAATACTGAAATGAAATACATGTTGTATGGGGGAGGTCAATCGTTTACTGTTAAAGAGAGAATATGTATTTTTTTACATCACACTGTTAGAAAAAAATGTGGTTTCTGTTTCCATTTCATCAGCTTCATGAAGAAGTGAAAAATCCTAAATATTTCATGATGAAATTGCTTTAATATATATTTTAGAAGTTTTGTTGTACCCTGTGCAATTAGGATAAAAGGGTCATAATTGTCTCTGCAGTTTGAAATAGAACCTAAATATTATCACTTTATTTTAAAGATACCCTTTTAAGAAAAAATTGCACTGTTTGCTGGAGCTATAGTATCTGCAGTACCAGTAGTAAGACGTGTCGTATCTATCAGCATCACATACTCAGTTCATAACAGTACTTACGTAGATGCCAGTGCTGCTTCATGCAAGCGTGTAAATGTAAGTAAGGGTTCTGTTCAAAGAGGTGCTGGTACCTTTACTTGTTATTTTTCTGATCTGTTTAAACAAATCTGTTCCAGATATCTGTTTAAATATGCCTAAAAAAAAAAAAAAAAAAGATGCATCTTGATTCAAATTCAGTAATTCAGTGGCCGATTGCTTTCACCACACCCACAATGAGAATTCAAAGTGCTTTGCCTATCTCTGTTGCATTTGCTGAGAGTTGCCACAGTCCAGGCCCCAAGCTCTAGTTCAGATGCATACTTCATTAGATCCCTGACACATGCACTTGTTAATAGAAGTGGATTTTCACAAGGTAGTGACCTGGACTATCGCAAGTCACCTCAGTTGTTTTCACAGCACCTTTTTCAAGGCAGCTGTTCATATCCTGTCCTATACACATTCTTTGCTCATGTGCGGCATCACCTCATTTTACAGCTCTTAATTAGTCACATTTTTTTTTTTTTAGCATCTTGTCTATTTTTTTTTTTTTTACTTCACACTTATAAAAGATGTGCTAATTTGTGGGTGGAAAAAATAAAATTAAAACCGTGAAAGCATGAGGGAAAATCCACCTGCTGAGCAAGAAGAAAATCAGGAAGGAAGAGTCCTAATTCAGGGCTTTTCTGTATGTATTGATTAGATGATTGAGTTGGCCCTCTTCACCTTCCTGCTAAAAGCTTTCTATCTCCAAACACATGTCTTACCAACTGGATTCTTTCTTTTTTTGTTTTTCTTGTAATATTATAGCTTGCATTATGCAGGCCTGTTGGTGGCAGAACCTTCTAGATCAAATAGAGGGATGAGCTACACAGAGGGCTGTTTAGATAGGAGAAGTGAATCATTATTGGAAAAATAAAGACTTGTTTTCAACTGTAATTCGGATCTCAAATATTAACCTTCTTTAAATTGAAACATTTCATCATATTCTTTCTCTTTCTCTATTTTGACCCCTCTGTAAGCCTCCAACTTTTGTTAGCATCTGCATAGCTCAGCCGGTCTAATGAGGCATATGTCGACTTCAGATCTTGTACGTTTTTCAAACGCTGTATGTGTTAGATGGATTTGGGGGTGCCTCTGCTTCAGAGAAACTTGTTCTACTTACCAGAGGAACAGTAGAGCTGGATTAGTATCTATTCTGGAATCTTCTGTCAAAGAGACGTCAATGCCAAGTACTTCAGAATAATGTGTAAAAATACTGACATTCAATTATAAAACATACCATCCATAAGGGATCTTTCTTTATAGCCCTGAACAGGTTTAGTCAGAATATACCATGAAGCACTAAAGTTTCATATTTTTTTCTCATCTTCTTTTAAGTGCAGATGTTGTCTCTCCTATAAATGTCATCATTATACATTATGTAAAGTAGCTTTTGCCCATTACTCGTTTTATATGTTGCATTCCCATTTCTTAGAATAAGACTGCATGGTTTCTATTATTGGTGGAGATAATGAGGGGCGATAATGGGGGAGATGATGAGGATCATTGAAGTGGCCTTTTGCTACTCATTTTCACATACCCTTTATTTCAAGTTTTCCCCTAAAGAGTTCAAACTTTTCCAAACTTTCTTATATTGACTTCTGTGGAAGTTTATTTCGTAGCCATATATACTACTTGGAGTATGTGTGTGGAGAGGAGGGAAAGGGGGCTGTCATTAGAATTTATCTATTTCTAATGTCTCTTTTAAAAAAAACAAAAATAACACCAAGGTTAGGGACAGAAACTACACATAAACCAGTAGAAATGATTGGAAACTTGTTCAAATCTGTAACACAACAGGGCTAAGTACAGATAGTCAAAAAGCCCTAGATTGAACTGATAAGCAAGTGAACAGGCATTCACTTTTGATTCCAGAAATGAAGTCACACGCCTGCAGCAGCCCAGGCCAGAAGCCAGGGGGTGCTAGTGCATGCCTCCCTGCTCAGCTGGAGCACACAGTGTGGGCCAAGTTTAGCCTGCCCACCTGGAGGGGGAGGTCCAAGGCATCCTATATTGCTGGGTGACTGCGAGTTAACTTGAATCCAGAGGAGATCTGGGACAGAAGTTTAATAAACCAGTTTAACCGAAAGCAGTTAAGTCTCATCCATTCAGGTTTACCTTAAATTGATTTTGGCCATTTTGAAAGCAATTTATGTCCACTGAATTTCTGTGATGTTACAGATTCAAAATGGTTTCTGATCACTTATACTGGTCTATGTGTAATTCCTGCCCCTAGCCGAGAAGTTCAGTGCACATAAACCACTCAGTTCAGTGCACATAAAGTTAACTCAAAGTCCTCCAGCATCCCAGGGTGCTTTGCATCTACCCCCAAAATCCCCCCTCAGGGTGGGTTGGCTAGTCTTGGCCAAACCTGTCTTGTGCAGCTGAGCAGGAAGGCATGTGAAGATTGAATTGTACTTAGGATGACCAGAACTAAGCAGCATATTTCAAGTATGGATAGACTATTGCTTTAAATTAAATTATATTGCTGTCCTCTGTCCTAGAGAATGATTCTTCAACATTATCATGCAGGTCTTTTTTCACAAGGAGTTTTTTTAATTCACTATAACAGCACTGAGGCTATATATTTCAAATGATTATTTTCTGAAGGCATAACATTTTATTTGTCAGCTTTACCATGATTACCTACTATCATGGCATATTTGCAGCATAAATTAAACTATTAAACTTCAAATTGTTGCCTAGATTTTCCCCATACTTCTCTTGCATCCATGGGAAAAGGAAGTTTAGCATAACACTAAGCTCCTGTTCACTTGAAAAGCTTAGTACCTGCAGTTTTCGTAATAAAATTACACTTGAAATCAGATGCTTTTCTTGGTACGGGGGTTTGTGTACAAAAGACTTACCCAACTCTAGTGATAAAACATTTCACCTCAGAACATTAGTGAACTTATTGCACATTTTGTTTAAGAGAAATATTAGCATCTAGTGTTACTAAATGGTTTTGAGTGCCTCAGGTCATTCAGCATATAGCAAATCCTGCATAAGGATGCCCCTATGGATTATGCTGACTATTGTATTGCATTATTCATTGGTCTGCTTTAAGCAGGAATCTTGATATGCTAGGGGCAGGCAATTCAAGGAGAAACCTTCATATTCATGTATTTAATAATTGTACCAAATTTATAATTGTTTGACTCATCCATATGAGAATAATTTGAGGCACTACAGGAAGGATAGGAAATGAATTTAGGGAGCAGTTCAAGTTAAGCAGACCTAATATCACCTTTGACCTTGTCAGAAATTGCACTGATATGAATACAATCAATTTAAAATAATATTGTTGTTCTCAGTTTATTTGTTAATTGGAGTCTTTGCCCATTTAAAAATAAATATATTTAACTGCTTTGTATAAGATAACACATATTTTACCCAGATTATTAATACAATAGACCATATATAGCAGAGAAAAGAAATAAATAATAATGATGAGTGATCATTTTTTTTTACATTAGTTAAATGCTTTACCCTCATTGTATAAGGTTTCAAATATTATCAGCAGTATGGTCTACAGGCTAGATTACTGAGTGTGAGCTTGGCTTGGTTGAGTAGTATGCTTGGTTTTCCTGCTGGCCTTCTTTGTGATCTCAATCTGTCCTTCATGTCTCTTTGTTTCAGCATTCTGATCTGAAAAATGGAGATAGTGATTTTTTTCTTCTTTTGTAATGTGCTTGAGGGCAAGTGATGAAAATCATTATGTCAGAACTAGAAAGTACTGAGATTGTTCTGTATACACTATTTGGGACAGGTTTTTTTCTTGGGTGTTTGTTTCCCCCTTTTTAAGGTTTATGCTTTGGGAGAAGTAATCAATTTTCACCCATAGGAAATGTATATGTGTGTGTAATATGAGCGTCTTAGTGCACAAGAGAACATTCAGAACCCAATGGCAAATGCATCTTGATACTTCTTCTGACACATGAGGAGTTATATTTGGAAGCGCACAATTGTTTCTTCTATCTGTGACCTTTGAATGTTTTCAGTTCAGCAAATCTGTGCACTTAGTGCTGTTATTCAGGCTAAGAGTTTACATTGATCTTACACAAGCTATGGCTTCATTACACTTATATGTTAGGAACAAGGTTTTATACTGTGCCATACTTGAAACACTTACTATCTATATTCCTATACTGGTTTGTTTTAGAACAACTAGCATCACAGGACAGAGGTCAGTAGAGCTTGTGCTCATACATGGTACAGTACTCAGCAGGGGTTTCATTCTATGCTTCCTTTTGATCAACTTGTTTGAATGGATAATTCTTTAATGAATCAAGGCATACAAATGATAACACCAGGAGACAAAGAATGTTCTTCAGGCACTGGAAAAGTAAAATGTGTTTAAAGCCTTACAGGTTCTTTGCAGGAAAACCCTGATCTGAAAATGAGAGAGAATACCTTGCCAGTAGCTAAATAAACTGAGAATTGGAGTTTTCACAAAATGAAAGTGGTGATTCTTGATGTAGATTACTTGCTTATTTTATAAAAGGGCATATTTGGAGAGACTAAAGCTTTGGGGGTTTCTCAGTTGTGTGTGCATCTAACTATGGTAGATTATTATGGGTCTAGTTCTCACTTAAAATACAGGACCTTTGCATCCCTCTGGCATTGTGGAAAAGTCTTATAATGAAAATAAGTAAGTTTAGTTTACATATGCTTAAATGTCCTTTATACTAAGAAACATGCTATATTTATTCATCACTCCAAGGACACGGTAGTCCAGCTAATGTCCATTTCATAGACATCAAAAGGCACTATATGTTAAACCATTATGGGGTGCATTTTTGGAAAAGTGCTCTTCTGATTGCGTAACCAGTTTATAGGCACAGACTACATACTCACCTTTTCATATACCCCCCAGCAAACAAACACACAAACAAAAAAACCTAGCAGCTGGAGATAGATATTCACATTCTAAACATCAGATTCAAATATCTGAAATTCGAGGGCTCAGCTACTGAGATTTGCACGTATCTCATTTTGGTTGCATAAAAATAAACAAGCGTTGTAGGCAAAAACAGACACAAATTAAATTTATCTCTGTTGATTTTCAATGTGCTAGTAAGAAAAAAACAGAAGGATATATAAGAATGAGGTATAACTAGTCAGAGAGTATCACTACCAAGAAAAAAAAAAGGGGGGGTTATGCTGAATGAAAAACTGCATTTGAGTCAACAATGTGATGATGTAAAAATAAGAAGTAAATGCAGTTTTGATGGGTATAAACAGAAGTATTACAAACAAGACAATGAGTTAATAGCACATGTATGCAAATAATGGGGTTATAGTTGTGGTACGGCTAGATTATTGTGTCCAGTGCTGGCACTGTGGTTTTAGAAGGATGAAGAGAAACAATAGGGCAGCATTTCCCAAACCTTTTGTGTTTACTCCCTACCAGAATACAGTCAGCCACTCTCACTGATTTCCTGTGCTGTGCCACCTCTTGCCACCAATTCCTCACACCCTTAGAAACACCCAATGGCACGGGGAATGCTACTTCAGAGGATCCAAAGGCAAGGAAAAAAGATGTTAAGGAGATTGAAATGCACATGCAGAGAAGAGCTTGAGAGAACTAGCTGTATTTTGTCCGGAGAAAGTACAATGAAGAGGGGGCATGATAGTTGTTTTCAGATTTTTGAAAAGCTGCTATAAAAAAAGGGAAAATATCTGTCTCTCTTGCTGCAAAAGGAGATGAGGCAATGAGTTCAAACTGCATTAAAATTAAATCTTAGTGGGAAAAAACTCCACATACCTGTAAGAAGTTTAAGACAGTGGAATTAGCAGTTTACTTAAGCTGTGAGTCCCCTGCATTGGAAGTTTTCAAAAGAGGAGGCTGGACAGACATAAACTGGGTCACAAACAGAATAAAAGCCAACCGAATAAAAGCCAACCGTGTGCTGTTATTGCAAAATAAACAAACTGCATATTGGGTTGTATTTATCACTTGTAAATCAAGGAAAGTGATTCTTCCACTTCATTTAGCACTGGTGAGGCCTCACTATCTTGGGAGGCTAGGGCAAAATACACCCATGACCTGGCACCATCCCCCCAGCCAGAGTCTGCCTGGTATGGAGATAGACATCTTTTTGCCCCTCTTCTGTAGCTCAATCCACAGCCAGGCTGGAACTGCTTCAATCGTACCCTTCCCCAGCTATTCCCCCTTCACATGGCACCAGCACACCACCCCCAACAAGAGTCTGCTGGGCACAGGGGTGAGTAAGGGGAACTTTTAACCATGCCATGGCTGGAGCCAGGTTGGTATCATCCCAGCCCTGCCCCCTCCTCATCTGTCTGCCTCTGAGGGTGGGGGAAGGATGGATAGGATGGCATCTTTCTCCTCTTAGGCCCCCGGTTGGGATCTGCCCAGTTGGGGGACAACACCCAGTGGGGAGGGTTAGAAGCATACACCTGTTTAGGCTGGCACAGGAAAAGAGGGATTTTCCTAGTGGAAACCCCATCAGTGTCTGTCCACTCTTTTTTGCTGAGGGAGACAGGCATTTCTCCTGTTGCAAATATAACACGCATCCATGGGCAGTGTTTGCGCACAAGTAAGGTTTCCAGGACTGAGTATGTAGTTTTATATATGAACACTTCAAATCTCAGAATGCATTGGTTAATTTGTTTTCATTATTGGTTTCTTTCATACATAGGCCTAAATATATTGTAGTACACAGAATAATATATATCATTATTATATTATTACATATTATAATTATATATGTCTTATTCTTTGTCATACTGTTACTACTTTAAGTTTTGCCCCAAAAAGGAGTCACCATAGCTCTCTGTAATCAATGTGTTTTTTTTTTTCTGCTGCCCCTTCTAGCTCTACTAAACCAAAACTTTTTAGGCAGGTGTATTATTATTTTACAAGGTTGTGTTACTCTGAAAATGAGGTCTGTTAAACTTGACTTGCAAAAAGTTTGTAAAATAGACTTGCTCAAAATGTCAATAATGTATAGATTTAAAATTCCTTAATCATATTTTTGCATTTTTAAATCCTATTAGTGGGTGAGGGTTTGTTTGTTGTTTTGGGGGGGGGGGGTTTGCAGGGGGAGAGGAGGGGTTGTAAAGAGATAGTGCAAATTGACCTTTCTTGAATTCAGAACACCAATAATAGCAATTATCAGTGTATTTCTGTTTTACATTGGAGCTTACAGCATATAATTCATATACTTTTTATATTTATACTAGTCATGTTTAGATCAAATGTTCATGGCAAATCCATAAAAGAATCAGAAACATAGTCAATAGAAAGCTTCTTTTGAATGTAATGACTGTTTGAATAAAATATAAATATGTTTTATTTTGTGGTATTGGAAAACATACTGTAAGTGCGTAACAAATAGACTTGGCAGAATTCAATGCTTATTTTCTATCATTTAATGGATAATATCAACTTATATTTAGGCATTTACCTCACTTTTTTTCAATTTAATTTTTTAGGATTGTACAAATTAGGGGCATGGAGTAGACAGTTTATTAATGACAAATATAACTGCTACTGGGCAGGTGAGTGGTAGATCTGCCATGATTCCTGGCTCTGCTTTCCTGTAGCTCCCTCCTCCACTTTGTCACTTCCTCTTCCTTTGTTCCCAGTCCCCTGGGTTTTCTGCGAGTTGCAGTCCAAACTACAATCAGCACAGTTCTGCAGGAGTGCTCCTCTAGGTGTCACATGCTCCACCCAACATCATTTTTCTTTTTGCCCCTTTCTATACACTTATTTTATTAATGGTGGAAATATTTTTTCATCAGTCTGTAAGTGTGAGGTGAAGTCAATGTTTATCAATGTTTATAGATAAAAATTGAATCCTGACCAGCCTAAACATTAAAAGTTGCGTCACCAGACTTGTTTTATGGATATTCAAAAAAAGAAATGGATAGACATAATTTTGTGACGGCAGACATTCAACAAGTTATAGGCTCATCCACAATGAGAGGAATGGCTAATATGAAGTCACTTAGACACTGTCTTAATCATCTGTGAAATCCTACTCCAACTGAAATAAATTGCAAATCTCTGTTTGACTTTAATGAGGCAGAAATTCTCCCTAGGTCACTTGGATTTTTGAAGAAAGTCATTTACCAATATTAGGAGAGTTTTGATTTGTGTTCTGAATTGAAGAAAGATCCATTTGAAATATCCTTTTCAAGTAAATAATATATATTTTTTTTAAATAACGAGCATATGTAGCCACTTCAAGCAAAGTAAACCAACTTTGCACCATCAGAATCCTTTTCTGAACTCAACCCATGAAGAATAGGGCTTTATTGGAAGAGGGAAAGTGGTTTTAGTATTTGTTGTGTGAATGAGAGTAGGTTTACAACTTGCCTATTTAAATTGCCCCAACTAATCTAATAATAAGAGTGCTAGATGACTTCTGAATGAATAGGAGCCCAAATATAGGCACGTTATAGATTTCCTTGAATTTAGCAGTACTGCTAAATTTGCTAGTGCTTAAGAAACTATAACTCCACTGACTGTTTTGTATCTTGGGCAAATGCTTCTCTTTTTAATACTGAAAGAATCCCAATTGAAAAAAACAAATTGCTAATGAGACAAATAATGGCATGTGCTTATGTGATCTCTTAAAAGAAGTAATTTTGAGAGAGAAAATCCCATTGCTGAAAACGCTGGCTATTGTGCCTGACTCCTAGGAGATAAGAGATCTTCTCTGTGGCCCTGTATTTTCTATAACATCTCTCACTATTGGCTTCTTAATGATTTAAACTAGAAAAAAAAAGCAGTGATGTTTCTGAAGGCACATAATGAGCCCTCTAGAATTACATTTAGAAGATTTATGAACAGAAAGAAGAGCCAGACTGCTGCAGATTTTTAAAATGTGGTCCCTTCTCATAAATTTTGCTTACACTCACATTTTTTTTTTAATCTATAAAGGGAGATAATATGCCCTCTATTGTTAGTCTCACTGAAAAAACATTTTAAATAATAATTTTCATAAAATGAATAATTAATTTTTGTCTCTCATTTTCCCCAATGCAACAATGATATAGTTAGCATGATCCATTGGTTAATACTTTGCTCTACCAGCTTATTATTGCCCTATTTTATATAGGTTTTAAACTGTCGTTCTTGCAACTAGTCCATTGAAATAAAAAGAGTGGGAACAGTATTTACATTTCAGTTTTAAAATGTGGAGGAGCTTTCATGCAAGAAGTGAAGATCACTTGTTAGAATTAAAGATCACTTGTTAGATTTATTATGAAATATCTAGAGATAAATCATCTTACAACCATAATAGACAGTATTCACAAGTTCAGCACAATGCAGGCCTTTTAGAATGTGGAACGGTTTGTGCAAGGAGCAACAACAGAACTGGAAAAGGTGAAACGTAAGTGATATGACACATATGACACGTTTTGCTTAAGTAACAGAACATCAGTAATCATCCTGAATGCACTCAGCTGAATGAATCTGCAGCACAGCAAATGATTTTTGCAAGGTAAGAAGTGAGTACTGTGTGTCCATGATGTTAGGCAGTCCAGGTTTTACCTTTTCTGTCTGGAGGTGGCTCTACTGTGAATTTCCCTTGGTATTCAATACTCACTTGTTTTCCATGGGTACGTATCCTTTTCCTTTTCAGGAAAGATAGGGTGGGGAAGCGAGGTGGTGGGGTTGTGCTCTATGTTAAAGAGCGCTTCTCTGCAGTGAGCATTAACTTGGGGGTGACTGACGACCAGGTGGAAGCGATTTGGGTCAGGCTGCAAGGAGGATGAGG
>JAGPOW010002791.1:12796802-12812365 GCA_030014935.1 Caiman crocodilus
CAGCTTCCTAGGGAAGTTGTTCTTGCTCCTACCTTGGGTGTCTTCAAGAGTAGACTAGATAGGTACTTGGCTGGGGTCCTGTGACCCCAGCATTTGTTTTCCTGCCATTGGCAGGGGGTCAGACTAGATGGCCTGCTCTAGGCTCCTTCTGACCCTAGGTACTATGAAACTATGTATCCACAGGAGCAACTGAATCAGTTTCTGGAAACTGTAACTCAGTGGGCACACCTCAAGGCTCTGTATGCAGCAAGCATAAAAATTCTTTTTTAACTTGTTTTTTTAAAAAAATCTTTTTTAACTTGTTTATCAGTGATGTGCCTGAATTTATATCTGTAAAGAAACCTGATGATAACTTCTGGGATATTTAATTTTCAGTCTGATTTTACTTTGAAAATACCACCAATTACAGCAGACTCTTTCTGCAGCAGATACTTGCAGCAGAACACTTTAAAATAACACTTCTGTGTTACCTCTGTGACTTCAACTTAATGTCTCTCTCTGTGCCTATCTTGGCATTGGTCTCAAAATGTACCAAAACCATTTGATAAAATGGGTTGCCAAAAGGAAGACCGATGACACACTACTTGGCAACTCTGATGGATCTGTCTAAGGGTTTTACACTCTTTGGATATCTGCCCTCACTCCTGTGTTGCAGGCTAGGTCTGCTCATCCCACATTAGGATGGTTAATGTGTAGCTCCAGGCCATAATGCATATTATATCAGGGAATCACATCTCTGCCTTGATGGCCAGTACTGAATGACTTGATTCAGCTACTGATCCAACATGAAATTGTTCCAATCAAAATGACAGGAAAATTATCTGACCTCCTGATCTACTGAATCTCTTTAACCATTAGCTTAAAATACCAACATCTCCTATGCTCACTTTTCTTATGATGTAACTTCTCAGTGTTGGTTTGCTGACAGAGAGCATGGGTCCTGCTGGTAGCGACTAACCACTTCTGTTAGAAACCCTACTCAACAATCAGGATTTTGATCTACCAGATTGCCTGGGGTCACTCCTGCACTATTTTCATGCTCTTCAAGGCCAGTGAATTGCCAACAGACACAGGTGGGGTTTTGGGGACAATTAAAACTGCAGATGAAGCCATATGTGGATAATGATCCACACCATAGACTATTGTCCAGTAATCAGATTAGATGAGGGCCTAAGCATGCTAAAATCTGTCACCAAAAAAATGATGGCTTGTTTAGGCCAGATGTCTATATGCTAATGGTAATAATCTCTTTACCTACTCCCAGGGCTGTAGGATATCTTCTGAATGCTATGAGAAAATTGTTGGCATTCTTGCTGCAATATGACAAAAAATGATATGAAATTATGAGTCTAAATATAATTGCTACTGCTCCCAGCCCTGAATTGTTAGCCCATTACTTCTGTGGACCCAGGGTTGGGCCCATTATCAGAGAGAAGTAGGGTCTGGTATGTAGACTGAAAAAGAAGTGAGAGCACTGACAATACAAGGAACAAAAATGATATTACACAGCTGTTCTTGACTTTCCCTCTTCTTACTTTGGAAAGTTAATTTTAACAAGCCTTTCTTTGCTTTGTGCATAATTTGTGGAAATCATTTTTGTTGGTTTGTGTTATGCTTGTATTTGACTCAAAACATTGCTAGTCATTTTAATATACATAAGTATCTGTATCAACATGCCTCTCCCATTTTTTTCCATAGTCACAACTGCTTTAAAATGTCTGGAACTGTAATTGGGATTTTGGGAAAAGTCAAACTAACTCCATCACTTCTGACTATTATTACTAAAAATCTAAATGGAAAATCATAAGGAACCATTAAACAAAAGGCTATTTTGCAAGGTAAATATGAGTTAATTTGGTTATAGAGATTTTAATATATATTAAAGTCTCTAGAAGAAAGGCAGTTAAATATTTTTCTAACAAAAGTGAGGAGGAGGGGAGTATAAGCTTCCAGGACACTTGTTCTTTTTAAAATGATCTTTGGATCAAACCTTATGTTTGTTTTTTAAGGACTTTTTTGTGCATTTCAGCAATTTCTCCAAGACTTCCACTAACATTGTGCAATTCATTTTCCATTTTGTTCAGTCAGACTGACTACAAAAGAATTGTTTTATTTGGGTTTAGTTTGTGCCTTGGTTATAAATAAAAAAACAGAACCTGATAGCGTAGGAGATGGCAGCTTACAAATCAGTTGTACCAGATGGACTTTTTAGCATCTCCTTGCATCTTTATAATTGTACTATGTCAAGAGCCACCTAAATTTAGACCAATTAAATACGATATTTCTACATAATTATGTGATGAAGATTTCTAATGAAAAATTCTCTTCCATTTTCTATGGCTGGCTATAATTCCTCAGTTAAGAGGGCAATTTGTTCTCAATGCTAATTGATAATGATAGATTATTAAAGTCGGATTGTATATCACCTTTTTCTTTATTCTGTTTCATTTTACATAAGATCGGAATATTTCTAAGATTTGGAACACACTCAAAGTGGATGCCAAGAATATAAAATGATGGTGTATAAAACTGCAGACCTTTTCCCTTGCTGATTGATAACTACTGATAAAATTACAGCAGTGCCATAAACATTTTAGTGCATGTCATAAAGTTTTTCAGTGTTTAGCATTAGCTGCATGGCATAACTAGTTTAAAACTGTAGTTTCAAAAACAGTCATCAGAAATTAACTTTAATAATAAGTTCTGAGTGTTTTAAAGTTAAAACTCTAATGAAAGCTACAACATATCCATTTATATTCTTTAAGAACTTCTTGTTAAGATATTCTGTGACTTGACCTTTATTTTATGACAAGATATTTGAAAGGTTGATTTGTATGAGTCATATCCATAATTATTAAGCTGTATGGAAAAAAAGAAAGATAATGGATTTTCAGAGCTATTTTGTTTTTTTTTTAAATAAAGAATTAAAAATACTTTAAGAACCTTTATACTTTAGTATCTAAAATGTTTCTTACAAGGTCAGCGACTCCATCAATCACTGCCTTAAAAAGAAACCCAGTATAAATGCTTCTTTGCAGACTGTACACATGAGCTTCATGCAGAAACTCAAGATGTACAGATACATAGGTACGAACCCATTATGTGCAAAACAAGATACAATTTTGGGAAGCTTACTTAGATATGTAAATTTAGAAACTTTAATATAATTTTTATATGTTGATGTCAATGGGAATGTTGAATGCTTATGCAAGATGTGGTTGCATTACAGAATCCTACGGTGGGAAGAGACATCAAAGGTCATGTAGCCGAATGCTCTGCATGAAGGCAGGATTACCTCTTCCTAAATCAAACCATTCTTATCCTAATCCTAAAGTGTATATCTTTATTAAGTACTCTGAATCCATTAAAGCATTCTCAGTATCCCCTAGATGGAAAAGTTCTTTTAAGGAAACACTGTCCTCTTCTGCCTTCTCTTGAGAATTCAGGTTTGGGTTTTCAAAGGAGCTTAAAGAAATTAAATTCCCATGTCCATTAAAATCGTGTGGGTTTTATACTCATTTTAACTAAACTATACACTATTTTTCCTGCAAAAACAACTCTTGGTACCAATGAGAATCTTATTTAGTAGGATATTTGCCCTGGCTTATTTAGTTTCTGCAAATTCTAGCTTAATTTTTATAATGCAAGTAATACTTCTTTACTCAGGCCAAATATCTCAGTAAAGCTAGTGCAGCTGGTTAAGTAAGCAAGGCCTACTTAGGCACAAGTTTTGCCTGATACATTGCAAGTCTGTAGAATTTTAGTCCTTGTATTTGGAGGAACATGGAGTCTATTGCCTTCATAGATGTACCTATGTTAATTAGGCTTTGCACATTAAGACTGTTCTAAATTTGAACATTAAAAAGGAAGCCAAGGCAGAGCTAAGTTGCTACTGTGTACTCTTTACATTATTTCTGGGATGGGTTGCCATTTGTATGTTACTTTGGGACATGTATAAGCAGCATTACATTTGATTGATTTAACTAGGGTTAGGTCAATCTAAATGGAGCATTCAAAGAAACTTATATTGCCAAAATATGACAGGCCTAATCCAAGTTAATACACTTAAAGAGGTGAAGTAATTTATAGGGAATGGGTTATACCCACCCATATGAACTGGGAGAACAGCTGTATGGCTGGGGCTGTTCTCTTCCTACCCACAACCCAATCCTGACTCTACTATTTTTAGCCTCCTAACCTTTGTCCAGCTAGGTCTTAAAAACCTCCAAGGATGGAGCTTCCACCATCTCTCTAGGTAACCTACTCCAGTGCTTTACTAGCTTCCTCATGAGAAAATTCTTCCTAATATCTAATCTAAACTTCCCTTGCTGCAGCTTAAGACCATTGCTCCTTGGTCTGTCATCTGCCACCATTGAGAACAGTCCAGCTGCAGCCTCTTTTGAACTCCCCTTCAGCTAGTTGAAGGCTAGTATTAAATCTCCTCTGTCTTCTCTTCTCTAGACTAAATAAGCCCAGTTCCTTCAGCCTCCCTTCAGAAATCATGTGCCCCAACCACCTCACTGTTTTGGTTGCCCTCCGGTGAACTCTCTCCAATTTGTCCACATCCTTTCTGTAGTGGGGCAGGGGCAGGGGGGATGGGAGGTTGCAACACTGAACACAGTACTCCAGGTGTGGCCTCACCAGTATTGAATAGAGGGAAATAATCAATTCTCTTGACCTGCTGGCAACACTCGTACCAATGCAGCCCAGTATGCCATTAGCCTTCTTTAAAACAAGGGCACACTGCTGGCTTATATTCAGTGTGTTGTCCATTGTTAACCCCAGGTCCTTTTCTGCAGAGCTTCTTTCCAGGCAGTCAGCCCCAGCCTGTTCTTGTGCATGGAATCGTTCCATCCTAAGTGCAGGACTTTGCACTTATCTGTGTTGAACCTAATGAGATTTATTTTGGCCCAATCCTCCATTGTCTAGATCACTGAATCCTAGCCCTACCCTCCAGCATATATACTATGCCCCAAAGTTTGGTCATCTGCAGACTTGAATGAGGATGAATTCTATATCACCTTCCAGGTAGTTGATGAAGACCTTGAACAGAATTGGCCCTAGGACCAACCCCTGGGGCACTTGATAAAACTTGATACTGGCTGCCAACCAGGTATTGAGCTATTGATTACTACTCTTGATCCAGTTCTCTTCCTTATAGTCCATTAATCCACTCCATACTTCCTTAGCTTGCCTGCAACAATGTTGTGGGAGACTGAATCAAAAGCCTAGTTAAAATTAAGGTATATCACATCCACAGGTCTCCCCACAACCACAGAACCAGTCATCTCATTATAGAAGGCAATTAGGTTGGTCAGGCATGACTTCCCCTTGGTGAATTCATGCTGTCTGTTCCTAATCACCTTTTTCTTTTCCTCCAAGTTCTTAGAAATGGATTTCTTTAAGATCTGCTTCAAGATTTTTCCAAGGCCTAAGGTGAGGCTGATTGATCTGATCTCCTTTTATCCATTCTTAAATATGGGCACTGTTTGCCCTTTTCCAGCCACTTCCCCACTTACCTCAGGATTTTTGTGATCTTATCCTTGTTCATTCATTTGGGTAAGGAATCCAAAAGACAGTCTAAGACCATGTCCTTTACAGTCTGAAATTCAGCTTTCCCCTGGAGGTCTACCTATCTATAACATGTAGAGTATGAGGGGCAGTGAAGAAGCCCTAATACATCAATCCAATGCAATGGATAATCCAGACCATAAATATCCTCCAACACATTCCATGTACCTTTGGGGTAAATGTCCTGAAGTCAATGAAAAACAGTGCAATAGATGAGGCCCATATTTTTCTAACCATCCATCAATACCATTTGTTTGGATGAAACTTATTTCACTTGCTATAAAATGGCAATGAGTGAGATGGAAGAAAGCTTATCTCATTGAGATATGAATTTCTAAATCCAAGAAAGTATTGGTTTATAACATGGAATATTCTCCCAACTAATTAAGTGCATTGGAGATGTTAAGCCACATTGTTCAGAGTAGCAAAATATGCTTATGCAAAAAGCTGAAATTATGCTAATCTTTCATTTAGAGTATATAAAATTATGTAGTAGTTGAGGAACATTGCATCCTCAGCAGGGAGTTTTGGTAACTTGGTGGCCAAAAGCTATCTTAATGAGACAGCTGTATTGAAAATATAGTAAAAATAACAAGGGAAATAAATGAATGATTAAACAAAAAGAAATTCAGATGAAAGCATAATAGGGCTTGTACACATTAAATCCCTAAGACAGTGTTAATTGTGAACTTAAAGGCATAGTATCAAGAGAATTATTACTTGTCACAGAGCCTTTTTTTGTGACTGAGTTACAGTAAATGTTTGTGTGCATTAGGAAACCTAGAACACTGGATGAGCTAAATTAATTGTCACGTTCATTGTATTATCTTGGCATGGTGGGGGCATTCAGTGGGGGAAGTGATAGACTTTTTTCATTAGGCTTTCATTCTAGGTCCGTGTCTGCTTATAAAAAATGATGAATTCAGAGTTCTGGGATATTTCTAAAATTGTTTGCTTAATCATTTTCAGCTTAATGGGTTTCATTCCATTGCTTCAAACTTTCTCAGATTTTCACAATTTGGGCTGAAGCAGCTAGCTTTGTTAGCCTGAAGTCAAGCAAATTATAGGGCAGTTCTTTTTTCTGTTTCTCCATTCATAGCATCTGATTAAGTAGCTTGTTGCCTATGAAATATTGTGCCTCTGAAATGGTGTCTAATAGTATTTTTATACATGCTCTGGGGGTATTTTTACATGTGCTCTATGACCCACTCTAATTAAAGTGCCACAGTATCTAGTGTATTAGTGTCCCCATGCTTCAAAATGGCGGTGGGGGCACTTTAACTAAAACTTATTGAATGGGATTTAGTGCGAGTGATCCTGCCACCATTTTGAAGTTTGGGGATGCTTATCCATGAGACACAGATCTGGCTGGAGCATGCTAATAAGTATGCTCCATCAGACTCAATTACTCGAGTTTGCTCTGACATGCTGTAATTACACTACATTGGAACAGCTTCCCACACATGTCCACAGGTACCCTAAGATGCTACTCTGCCCTACCTTCTGCCATGTTTTTGCCATAAATTTATTACTTGCGATTATTACTTTGTAAAGTTTAAGTCAAAATTATTTAGCCCTTTCTAAGCAATAAGTGTGTGGTAATTGTTTTACATTTTAAAAAAGCGATTTGCAACTGTATTTTTAAAAATGGGCCAAATGGGAATTGGAAATCTAGTGGTGAGACTGTGCATGTCTGCCAGATGCATGATGTGCCTTATTTTACACAGAACAGAGCATTTACAGTTGTTTGTATGATGGATTTCTTTTTCTTGCTTTTTTCCTTTTGAAAAAGTAAAAAGGAATTCCATTTACATTATAATACATCTTTGTTTAAGTGAATGTGAATCTTTTAATTAACTTCAATGAAATTCAGACAACATTCTCAGTCAGTAAGTTGTCTGGTATGTAGCAGAAGATGCAAGGCTGAGTGAGACTACAAGAAAGTTGTAGCAGAGCTGGGGTCCAGAGGTGGTGGGATCTGCCCCGGTGATCTACCTCTTAATCTCTGCCTCTTGGTGTCTCCCTTTTTACTTGCCTGCCACTTTTGATGATGCTTTAAAGTGAAAAGGAGTTGGGGGGAGCTGCCCATGTCCTAGGGTCTTTCTGGCCTGGTCTACTCATTTACATATAACTTCTGTGTCCTTTTTGTTATTCTTATCCTCCATCATCCCTTTTAGCCATGCCCACCCCTTGCAGGTGTCACCAACTGATCAGTTCAGTGGCCCTTTAGCCCAAGCTTCTTTCTCAGCCCTGTTGGGCATGTAAATTTTTCATCAGTCTCTGCCCCTCCTGGGGCTATAGGCCCTTGGCTTCATCCTTTTTTTCTGCAGGTGTCTGGCCCTAGTCTCCTCCCTTCTTTGAGCCCCAGGTTCCTGACCCTGGCTTTACCTCATTCCAGCCCTGGGCCTCTGGTCTGGCCTTGGTCTCTCCAAATTCTTTTCACGCTGGGCACCTGGCCCTGGCTCTGGCTTTCCTCCTCTCTGGGTATAGTTTTGCTTGGACTCCATTCTTGACATTCTCAACCTTGTTTGTGTCTCTGGGCACTGCAAAGACTTCCTCTTTCCCTGATCAGTCACAAACCTGGTACACCGGTGCATATCATAACAGAAAAGTTCAACCCTCTGGCTATAATCAAAATCGAGCACTCTGGCCATGTAAGAAAGCTCAACTCACAGGAAACGCACAGTTCCTTATTAGTACTCTGCCCATTTCAAGGTCTCCAGTGGTCTCAGCCTAGGGTAGCACTGAGACCTTTCCTTTGCCAGAGAGCAGCTAGAATTTCTCAGGCCATCTATTAGCCGCAGTCATCACAGATGAGCTATTTCCCTGGAAGCCTGGAGAGACTGACTTAACTCCTGTTCTCAAGCCCTGGGGTTAAATAGGACCTAGGTCTCACCCTTCCAAATCTTGTGGTCTCCCAGCCCTTCTTCAGGCCAACTGGTCTTCAGAACTGCTCCCAGCTGCAGGTGATATGAGTTAACTGGCCTGCTTCCCAGTGCTACTGTGGTGCAGCAAGTCTTAGAGTAGGCAAACCACAACCCCCACTCTTCTCTGCCCTTTTGGATTATAGTAGTTGTACTACCTCAGCAGTAAATGCTTCTTCAGCCTAGGATCCAGGTGGCCTATCCTTCCACTACTCTTTAGGAAGCTGCCTAGTCCACCTGAACGCTTCCCCACTTCCAGCTCTTTCTCTATAGCAACAGGTTGTCCCTGCCTTCCTGTTACAAAGTAGATCTGTATTATATTTTAACCCAAATTGTATTTATGGTTATAAGGAATAAATCTGGTTCTACACTGGAGGGCCCATTTAACCAGAATGAACAGGAGCCAAAGGAAATCCCTCTTATCCTTCATGCAGCCTGTTTAGTTCAGCTGTCAGCAAGCAGGATTTGGCATCCTTTAAATTATGGATGTATCTTGCTATAGCCACATTGATGTGCGTGCATCAAATCATTCATGAGCACACATCAATATGGACATTCAAGGGCAATAATAAACAGGTGACCTTTAAAATATTTAAGTCTGACTAAAGATTCCAGTGGCTAAGTTTTACAGCAGATTTTTATAATTTCTGGCACAAACTACCTGATATATGGTAACAGTTGTATAGGTTGACATCTATATCACTAGCAGTTCTAATAGAAAGGAATAACCTATGGTTGTAGAAAGAAACTTTAGAAATCAGGTTCTAATCTCTTAGGAAAATTAATTCTATACTTGAAAGAGCAGTAAAAATAACCAAGTCAAATCTATAATCAAGTTACCCAGCTTTGCAGTAATTTGTGATACAGTGTCAAATCATTCCAAACTAGGATGGAGGTTACACTTTGCAAAGTGCAGCCTGAGGACTTGTTCCATCTATAAGTAATAATACCACATGGAGACTGAGGCATATTAGTTTTGAAGTCTATTTACTGTTGTACCATAAACTAGTGAAAATATCTCATCATGGAAATGGTACAACCAGAGATCTTTGATCTGGTGAGGATTCTATGTTAGATGTATACACTAGAATGAAATTCTGTAACAGGGAAGCCAGCCGATAATGAATTACATTGCATAGTAATCGCTGATATAAAAATTAGAGTATACCAGTGAGACAGCAGGAGTTACCGTATGGAAAGTTCCCTGAAATAGTAGGAGGACAGGTTCAGAGTGTGATTTGTTTGAACCTTTAAACAAAATGCATGGGCTTGAATGATGAACCAGATTCAGGGGTAACCTATATTAGACATGGGGACAACAAAGTTGTGGCAGGAAGAGCAATTAATCAAAAGGAATGGTATTTTTCCTTCTTCCTGACATTCTTCATTCTGTTGGCTTTAATGCTACCTTATGCCTTTCCTTTCTTGCCATGCAAATTATATTCACTTGCCAAAGCTGAATCAATCCACCTCAACCTCATATCATGTCTAAATGCTGCAAAATGTATTTCAGGGAAAAAAATTAAAACCAACTACCATAGGGAAAAAACCCTAGAAAAAACTTAGATTTACAGAAGACTCAGGACAAGCTTATATGATAATAGTGCACTGCTAAATATTCACATTTATAGACACTTCATACAAAGATCTCAAAGTGCATTACAAATATATAAAGATTTATTGTTCCAATATATTATTTTGACACCTCTGTTTTTGAGTGCTGAATTTGACAGAATTTAGGCCTGATTTTCAGGAGTATTGCATACTGACAACATTTTATGGAGTCAATGGCAGCAACAGCATCCAGCATTTGTTAAATCAAAACTCAATTCTCTCAAGTTAGGAACTCCAGATTAAATACCAAGATAATAATGTTGCCTTTATAGTTGGAGAGTGGCAGAATCAAGATTAAAACTCAAGTTGCAGGATTCTAGACCTGGACCCACACTTTCTGTTTTGGGTGATTTTCATCCAGAAATCTCAAACCACAAGCAGAACACCGATGCATTAAGTGTGACAACACTACTGAGATTTATGCGGGTATTGTCACATGGAAATATAGAAATTAAGTGGTTAGAGAACAAATCTATAGCAAACAGTTACTAGAATATGGATTCCCCAAGGTTTTTTTTTCAAAGAAATGTAATGATATTACTGTTTTCCATTCTTTTGCCTTTTATAGCATTCAGGATTGGAAGGTCATTAAAAATAAATACTGATACTGAGAAAAGGCAGTAGTTTAGTGCGAAGTAAACAGTCAAGTAGTTAATTAGATCTCATTTAGAAAAGTCACAAGGAAACATCAGCTGAAAATATCCAATTAAATAATTTATTGGAAAAAAACAAAATATTTAAGAGTAGATGTCATTTTAATGAACACTTCGAAGGAAAAGGAAGCATGTAGACTTTGCTTAATGAGCAGGAGGATGAAAATAATGATGTCTTTTACACAAAAAACTAAAAATAAGATGACTTTTACTTCAAAACTTATAATAATGCTGTGGATACTGATAAAGTGCAGGATTACTAAGAGTGATTAATTACCAGCAAAGTACCTATATATTTGAAAAATCTGAATGCACACAGCCTAATAATATGTCTCAGAGAGTGAAGGGAATTAATGAAACATATCAATAGTAGTTGTGACTCAAAGGTAGGATCCACAAGGCAGTCTTAAATAGGTCAAATACCTGGGAATGACTTAAGTGCTCTAGGGGACATCAGTGTAAAGAGATTCATGGAGGCACCTCAAAGGTACTATCTGTCCCTTTGCCTGCTCCAGAAAAAGCACTTCTTAAATGGAGAGAGTTGTATGCAGGATGGCATACACTGCTTTGAAGAAGTCAGTGCACTCAGTCAGTATTTCTGTTGGTGCTGCTTTATCCTATTCACTCCTTCACAGTCGGAGGTTAAAAAACACAATCCAAAGAAATAAATGTCTACTTTGGTTCTCTGTTAATGTCTCTTGCTGGGCCCACAAATATATCCTCTTTCAAGTTATGTGTAAAAGAAACTTGTATTACTATATTGAATTGGGAAGTACTGGAAGATTATTGAAAAATAGATATATATGTTGAACTTTAATAGTTTCTCCCTCCTCTTTTTTTCTTATTGCTATCCTCTTAGTTTAATTTCATTCCCCAGTAATATAATGGGACAATAACAGCAAAAATGAACTAAACATTGAGAGAATAATGATTCTCCAAACAACTTGCTACTTTGGTTTATTAAAAAGAAATCTTGTCTGGCAAATTACAGAATTAATGGATAAAAGGAAAGTAGTGGGTAGGATGACCAAAATCATTGATTACCCACTCTTATTGAAGACAAAGGAATGAATTCTTATTTTCAGACATTGGAGTCTACATTGTTTTAGTACAGTAAAGAAGTACAAAATTCTCCATCTTAACCCAGCCTGGAACTCTGACCTGTAAAGATATCTTACATTTCTGTGCTTTGTCTCAAATACTAAATTATTTTTGAGGGCAAATATAAGATTTTCAGGCCAGGTACAAGAACTGAGTTGGGACTTCAGTAAGACATGGAACAGTAGGTCATTTGGGACACTGAGTACACACTGTGGAATTATGCAGTTATATGCCCACACAATTTTGTGCTACGCCTGTGCATAATTGCATAATTTTGCATAATTTGCCCTTCAACTGGGAGCCCCATGATGTGAAGGCATAGAGACTGGACAGCTGAGTAAATGGGGAAGAGAGCTCTTGCCTGCAAGAGTAGGGGTTGGGTGTGTGGTTTGTGGATAGGCATGGGGGTGTGTGGGCCATGCATCATCGGGCTGGGTGGGCTTCATACCTCCACATGGGGTTTCCAAGCACTCCAGTGGGAAGCTACATGCGGGCGTCAGCAGGAGCCCACCCAGCCTGATGATTCATGACTCTATTCCTTCATGTGAGGTTTCCCTTTGGAGTGCTGGAAGCCCCACATGGAAGGCCAACCTGACTCGATGGTGCATGGACCAGGAGCTGTACACCATTGTGCTGGGTGGGAAGCTGCACACGGAGGCATTGAGCCAGGCGGGCTCCTGCTTGCCTATGTAGCTTTCTCCTGGAGCGTTGGAAGCCCACACAGAGACATGAAGCCTTTCTGGTCCGAAGGTACATGGCTCTCAGTCCATGTACCATTGGGCCAGGCTGGCCCTCCATGTGGACCTTCCACCACTCCAGCATGATGCTGCAAGTGAAGGCACAGAACCCACCCATTCTGATGGCACATGGATCCCACCTGCCATGGCCATGAGTGTTCCCTTCCCCCCCTCCCCCCGCTGCCTTCTATGGCTAAGCTACTACCAGCAGGGGATTTGAACCATGGGGGAGAATTGTGGTGGGAGGGGCCCACACCCACACACAAGCCCCCACACCCTTTCACAACCCTCCTCCACATCCTCCTACAAGCCCCCACACCCTTTCACAACCCCCCTCCACATCCTCCCACAAGCCCCCTCCACATTCTCCTACAACCCCCACACACCCCACACCCTTTCACAACTACCCACAAAACCCCATGCCCTCCCACAAATCCCACATACTCCCATACCCACAACCCCACAAACCCCACACCTGGCCACATATCCAGCCCATACCCCTTCAAAACCTCACACATTCCCACATACACCCACTTCTCCCACATCTTCACAAATCCCCCACACCCACACTCCACACCCACCACCCAACCATACAAAGTACATGCATATATTTTTAAAGAAGGTTCAAATAGTGTTATATTTGGTTTAATAAGTAGTTAATTTTGCATAATTTTGAGTTTTCTTGCATATCATTTTGGCTTTTTCTGTGCATAATTCCCTGGGGTGTAAATGAGACTAGTGGGAATTCTATGCAACATGTCCAGAACGTACATTTTAGTATGTAACCTTTTCCCTTGTAGTAGTGGTTGTAGAGACGAGAAAAAAATCTGCAGCAGGAGAGAAAGAGTGCTCTAAGAGTAAAATCTAAGTCTTTGTTTGTGCATTAAGTAGCATAGTTTATTTGAAGATGTACTTTTGAGATGATTTATTTAAACCTGTACGGTTCAACATGTAATGTATAATTTTGATTTAATTTTGGTTTATTTCAATGTAGCTTAATTTAGGAAAGAAGGAAAAAGGAAAAATTGTAGTAATAGTCTGTCTGTAAACGTTTGCACAAGTTTAACTAAAATCAGTTTAAAAATAATTTAGGTTAAGCCAATATCACTTCTGTTTGTAATGGTGGGTGTGTGCAAAGGCCATTTTTAGCTTAACCCATGGACCTGCCAAACCCCCAATTCTGTCAACCTGTCCTTGGACACATTAGCCTCCCTGATTCTACCCTCCCCTTCCCCCCAACCCCAACTTACTTAGGCCACTTTCCTGGAGTAGCTTCTGGCACTGATGAACATTTCCACAAGTGGGACCCAATCTGTGCTCATGAAATTTAAAACAAGTTGCATGATTGTGATTATGTCTGCTCTAATTAAAGTGCCCACAGTGTCTCATGTATTCAGCATCGAACACTTCAAAATGGTAGTGGGGGTTTAACTAAAGATCATTCAACACACTTCAGTTAGAATATGTCCACCACCATTTTGAAACATGGGTGACACTGAATACATGTGACGCCGAGGCTTGTGGAGCATGCTGATTAATTGAGTCTGCTCAATTGAGTCTGCTCCAACGTATGCTAATTAGCATGCATCAGAGCAGGAGTCCAGCATGTGTGTCGGTGCCATAGTATCCAAAATCCCACAGACATTAAATTGGGCCTAAACTATGAAGTGACTCACTTGAACATTTTCTTCTCTCTCTCCCCCTCTCCCTCTCCCTCTCTCTCTCTCTATATATATATGTGTGTGTGTGTGTGTGTGTGTGTGTGTGTGTGTGTGTGTGTGTGTGTGTATAAAAATTACTAACAGGCAAAAAATGTCTGAGTATGAAGCGACAGTAGTTGAGAAAAAAAATATCTATTCCCAGAGAAAACAGAATGATTGCTAGCTGATGATTCCTATTAAAAAAAAGTTGTTGTTTTGACAAAACTTTCACATTTCATAGTGAATCATGAATTCTGGTAGCAGGGATGATCGTGTGTGAAACATGACATCATCTCTCAGTCTGAACCTATGTAATATAAATAATTTAGACTAATGAATTAAACACAAAAGAACTAACATAAAATAAGTCTTTAATCTCTCTCATCCCAAAGTGAATCTTTTGAATTATTTGGTCCCCTCCCTCTTTTTTTTTTTCATTTCAATGATATTTCCATGTCAAAACCTATCAATTTTTTATAATTTCAGATTCATCTAGGGCCTGACCTTCAATACTTGCATGCCATTAACCTTTGCATATCAAGTCATAGAGGCATCTGGCAGCATAAAGTAAGCGCTATTAAATCAAAAGAAAGTTGTAGATGATGAAATGCATCTCAAATAGCTAAAAGCTATTTATTTAATTATGCATGTCTCTAATGTCTTGGAAACAAGTTCATACATTGTAAGCATCCAATCCAAAATGGCTGCAGTAAACTGCCAATTACTGCAGTTGAGTCTAATTTCTCTATTGAAAAGTACAATTCTCCTATGGAGAAATTAAGAATGAAAGCACTCTTTCCCCTAGTAGGTCAGTTATGTTGGTATGAAATGCAAATGAATAACCAGGCTACATAATACTAATCCTGCTGTTTACTCTCTTGGGTATTTTTTTCTGAGCTTGTTCTAAAGTTTTTCTAACACTTTTATGAGGGTTTCCTATTTAATATGAAGATAACTTCAGGCCGTAGGACAGGCCCTATAAGGAGTGACTGAAGGACCTGAACCTGTTCAGCCTCAGCAAGAGGAGGCTGAGGGGGGACCTGGTCGGTGCCTACAAACTCATCAGGGGAGATCAACAGGAAATAGGCAGAGCCCTTTTCTCCCTAGCACCACCTAGGGTGATGAGGAACAATGGTCACAAGCTGATGGAGAATAGGTTTAGGCTAGAGATCAGAAGGCAATATTTTACAGTTAGGGTGGCCAAAATCTGGAACCAGCTTCCCAGGGAGGTGGTCCTCGCCCCTACCTTGGGCAAATTCAAGA
>JAGPOW010002791.1:12812465-12865306 GCA_030014935.1 Caiman crocodilus
TACAGTTAGGGTGGCCAAAATCTGGAACCAGCTTCCCAGGGAGGTGGTCCTCGCCCCTACCTTGGGCAAATTCAAGAGGAGGTTGGATGATCACCTGTCTGGGATCTTGTGAACCCAGCATTCATTCCTGCCTGTGGCAGGGGATCAGGCTGAATGATCTGTTCAGATCCCTCCTGACCCTAGCTACTATGAAATGTCTTCAAAGAAAAGCAGAGATTTCTTATCCTGAAAGAGAAAGAGAGAGAGAAATGATAACAGTTATGGTAGAAAAATGGGGAAAGTGGATAACTGTGTAAGAACACTCCCTTTCCTCATTTATTTGGGATACTTCATTAAAGCAAAAATATGGATATGTATGAGCCATGCTTTAATTGGATATGTGACTGGATGTCATGTGGTAGATTAAAACCATGCCACTAAAGCAGTAACCTGTGTGCTCTAGCTCTGTTTTGTTTTTGAATACTTTTTAAAGGTTCTTGTTTTGCATTGCTTACATTTTAAAGGTCTGGAATATTTATAAAAAACAATAAAGTTAGAGTCTAGAGACAAGGCAACTTATATGTTTTTAGTATTTTAGAATTCAATTGAACTTTTACTAAATAATTTACCTAAGCAATGCAAAAAGGAAGTGATAACCATTCCTGCCCTTTGGCTAAACTGGTACGTGGTATGCCTGATTCATCAGCACTAGACAGCAGTAACTTATGTATATGGAACACACAGTAAAGTTTTCCAGTTTACTTGAGGGGATGAGCAATGTTTAAGATTCTGCATACTCCTAGATATTCTTCAAGGTTACCAGCCGATATAAAGGCATGTATTAAACCTCAGGCTGAATTCATAGGGGGTGGGGAAGGGAAAGAGAAAAAAAAACAAACAAAAAACCAGAGACTCGCTATTTGTAAAGTTTGTATGTATTCCATTGTGAAGAGGGAGAATGCAGGACTCAGAATTAGTGTGACACAACTTTATGAATATATTTCCTTCCCATGTCCTTTTGGGGGTGGGGAAAAACAAAACAACTGAAAAAAAAACAAGCTCACTTTTTAAGAGAGTTGAAGAAAACTTTTCAAAATGCTATAATGGAATTTAGCAGCTGGGCTGTCTAGGTCAGCTAGATGGACACCCACCAAACACCTTCTTTGCGAGAGGTGTCACCTCTCACTGTCACCTTCACACAAGCCCTGCCTATAGAGTAGCTTGGGGATGCATAACCTCATGAACAGTGTGTTGGCTATGGGGAAAAATTAGCTGGTATTTGGTATTTATTACAGTACAATTCCTTTGTCCTTCATTTTTCTTTCTAGGCCCTGTGATGTGTAAAGGTTTTAAATCAAAGCACAATCCACTCTCACCCCTCCCCTCCCATTTTACTTACACAGTTGAGGGAGCTCCTGCAGGAGTGTAGGAGGGAGTCTTTGTATACAGCCTAAATAATAAACTAGCTTCACAGCAGCATTGCTAATTGTAATTTTAGCATATAAAAATATCCACTAAACCAGTCCTTTGCTCCGTAAAACTTGTAAAGCACTTCTGAAGAAAGGGGCAAGAGTCTGGTTTACAAATACATGTTTGCATGGTACTACAGGTAAGTGTTGGATGCAGCTTATCTCTGGGAGCAATAGAGTACCTACTCACATTAGGAAAAAGAGCAAGTGTCAGGAGCAGAAGCTTTTAGAAAGTTATCCACAGAAGCAATTTGCAAGCTGTGACAGTCATCACATTCTTCTGAAGTATTTTGTTATTTTATTTGTAAAATAGTTAATTAGCAAGTGAGTCATTTCCTTTCTCAGGCTGAAGGGTAGAGCCAGAGGAAGGGAAGGGTGGCTGAAGATATTAACTTCTTCCTATCCATATGAAAATGGGAAGAATCCATCTGAAAATAAATGTGTAATGGGGCTAATTAGATGGCATTACTGAATGATCCACTTAGAACTGGGAAAAGGGAAATGCTGTATACTTAGGTCCCATTAGAAGTTATTAAAATCAGTATAATTCAGATGAACGCTAGGCCTAAATCTAGCAGTAGTGGAAAATATAACAGTCATGTTGGGGGGAGGTGGGGAATACATAGGATTTAGCAACTACAGAACTGCAAAGCTCTTCAAGGTAAAGCCTCTTTTGTTGAAGCGGAGCAAAAAGAGGGAAAAGGAAGGGGTTCGCAATTTGCAAACCAGTGAAACAAACAGCAGCAGTTTCAGACAGCATAGAAGAAACTTTCCTTGTCTCTGCCTTGACTGCAAATATTAAGAGGAGTTGAGTTCAAGCCACACAACATGTAAAGGGAGCCAAGCCCAGATCCAGCCCCAGGCTTGGAGCAGAGACAAGATTGCTTCTAGGAATAGAGACATGGTTCATTTGTTAGTATCTCTTTAACATTGTGACCTTTAGAGAAAAAGCCCATCATCAGAAGAGCTATTTTTGTTTCTGTGAGGGAAAAAAAAACATGGCTGAGTAGCGTTGCTGACAGTGAGACTGTCATTTTAAAAATTATGCTATAATGAATATGAGCCTCAGATGAAGACAATCGAGCAGATCCCATCTGCTCCCCTCTGGACTGCAGTATGAAGGGGAGCAGATGGACATAAATCATGCCAGAAATTGCTGGGAGTGGCAGTGTAGCATTGTAGCATTATACCGTGCTACCATCCAGCCACTGTAAACTCCCATTACCTTTGCACAAGTCACACTGCTGAAATGTTACAGGAAAGAAAAGAACAATGAGACTGGAAAGAGGGAGTACTTAGAATAGTCTACCCTACAGATCACGTGCTCCTTGCAATTTGCCATCGTTTACTATGAGAATTGACTGTGTATGTGTACGCGCGTCTGTGCATATGCATATTGACTTAATCAACATAAACTTCCCCTTCTTGCGCTAGCTCACAGATCATGCAAACTCTTCTGTGTTCAGCAGATTGATGGGTACATGACGAGGAAACCAACTTGGGCTGTTGTAAGCAAAGGTATAGTAGGCAGGAAGCTCTGCACCCAGGGCAGCTGCATGGCATCTAGTCCAGGTCTGCTGCTGTGGGGCTGATTTCAGTGACATGATCAGCCGCTGATATGGCTGAGGTTATTTTTGCACCCCTCCACCCCACAAAGATGGTGCCTGGGGCTGCTGTCCCAATTATTGATCCATCAGTTATGCTACTGTCAGACCAGGTGAAATCCTTACTCCTTACTTCAACGAGGCAGAATTTCTTCCCCTGATTCTGGCCTGAAATCTGTGGAATTTGGCATACAATCACCCAGGAATCCTCACCGTAAGAGCCTTGCATATATTCCACCATTTATCTATATGTACCCTCATTGGACTTGCTGTTCAAAGTAAGCAAGCTGGCAAAACAGATACTTGTTACATTTTCCAAAACCCAGCATTTTCTAAGTAATTGCTCCTAAATTTTATATAGGATGAGGTCATAAGAATCTACATGAGAAAGACGATTATTCATATGATGTCTTGAACTCATGTTTCCTGTACATATCCTTAAGATGGAGAAATGACCACGCAGGACTCCTGAGTTTGTGTTTTGTTCTCTAATTTAGAGGTCATCCTTTAAGAAAAAACATAAAAAATACTGGTGCGTAACTGAGAGATCAGAATTGTTCTCTTCATGTAAAATATAAATTTCACGTTGAAGTCAAGTATGATATTGCAAGAGAACTATTAGTAAATCCTGACACTACAATGTTAACTTCTCTTCCTTTTGATGGCTTTGCTGTTGGTACATGGCATAAGATGCTTCATAAAAAGTATAAATGTAGGTAAATGGCATATATTTGTGTATTAAGGCACATGCTGATCTCTTAATTGAGAATATACAAATACATACATAATTTTAGCATTTCTGAAATATTCTTACAGTTAATGAAAGATGCTTGTGTGCATCAATAAAAACTAGCTACTGCAGTGTTATGAGTGGAATTCACCATGTCTCACTGCTGAATTAACTTCTGATTGGTATAGTAAGCAATATTCCTGTAGAAAGAATGAGGTATTCCTTCTAAATAGTTTTATAGTTTTAATTATGCAATGTTTTCTTTCTACTATTGGTGTGTTACCTGATATTTTTTTCTTGTTTTCCTCTTTAAAGTCCAGATACTCTTTGTCACGCTTTCATAAAGTTTTCCAATTATTATTTTTCAACCCCAAGGAAATTAATTGAGTATGTATTTACTGATTCAAGATTAGTTTTTGGAAAAACAACTGTCAGATCCTTCTCTGGATTCATATTCCCAAAATCAATCCATTTCCAAACTCAAAAGATTAATTCATTCCCAAAGTCAAAATATATAGATCCTCCTTTTTCATTGATTGTCCCTTCTGCTAAAATGGACCTTGTGTGTGGTTGTAACCACACACCTCTTGTCTGCGTTTATGTTTGCATTCTAAAATGTAATGAGATCTGTATGTCAGCTCTGTTAAGCCAGCTCAGTGCCAAGAGACTGCTCGGTCCCCTTTGCCTTTGTCCTGTTTTGTCCAGTTTCCTATTGTCTAGCTAAGCAGGAAATTGTTGCCCTACTGGGTCATTAGGTAGATAGTACACATATGTAATGCTTCCCATTCCTGTGGGACCAACTGACATATATAGCACTTAGACAAAGTAGCATCTTGGATCCAGATTATGAAATATGTTTGAATGGATCTTGGATCTGGACTCCAGTCCTGGAACAGAAAAGGATTAAATAGTGAAAGACAACTGCAGAAAAGATGTTTCCTTCAAAGGCCTTTGCAGCCGTGGAGTCCAATTTCAACTGCTCTGACTATAGGCATCCTAAGCATCAAAAGATCTCTTCATTACCTTTTTTAACATCTTCTTTCATGTGGATTCTTAGGTTAAAAAACTAAAAACCATACATGGATTTCATACTTGTGGTAAAGAACATTATCATAGTAGCTTCAGCCTACATTATTAAACTTTGATGTTTGAAGTTCAGCCCATTAAATCTGGTTTTGTGCACCAAGTATGCAGCTTAATGTTTAAAGGTACTACACATCTCACACTCGCTCTCAAGTCAAAGACTTAATTTAGATGCACAAGTGTAAAAATGTCAGCTGCAATCTTGAAGTATTTCCCATGTCTTAAGAAGGCTGGCTAAACATAGCTGCTCCTTAACATATCAGAGACAGCCTAGCACAATGGTTGTACCTTTCCTTTGAAACTAAATCCTCATTCTTTTTTTCATGTTATATAAAGAGCTGGTATGAAATCCTGGTTCCATTGAAATTAATGGCAAAACTCCCATGACTTCAGCAACGATAGGATTTCATTCTAGCATTGAGTTCATGTGTAGGTTTCTGTTACTTCAAAAAACATTTTTAGATGTATTTTAAAATTAGTGTGATAACAACCAGAACTTCTTTCTTTTCTGCTCTAGGTAGTATACATAGGTCTTTTAAGTCTTCATAGTCACCACAGCTGGAGTAGAACCAAATTTATTTATAAATGTACACACTTGTTTAATTAGAAACAAATAAAGGATTATCTATCATATTAATGCAAACTACCTGAAATAAGTAGGCTATATAGTATACAAGGGGAAAATCTTTTCAAAGCTGGATAAATACTATACCAGATGCATTCAGTTTTTAAAGCATTTGATTCCATGTGATAGTTGAATATTAAATCTGTTCACATTTACATATAATTCTCTTGCGCTAAAATGATTAAGAGAAAAAGTAAGGTCTGCAATGAAAGTATTTTGCTGGGTAAAATTGAGTGTAAAATTTGTATACATTTTTTGTCTTTCTTTAATGATAGCATAGTGATTTTGATTTGCAATTCATGATTAAATAGATATATTATAGTATCTACTGAAATGCATATATTTGAGGGTAGTTACCCTTGCATTAAAAGTGTCAAGTGTGAGCAATTTCTTTTAAAATCTACCATATGATCAAATGGATCAGATCCAAAACCTCAACTATAATTGGAAATGGTCCTTTCTTCATCTTCGGTGAGTTTTTAAAATTAGCCATTAAAGACAGAGTCAATAGCAACACCTTGGGTTACCTGATTCTTCTTCTTCAGGTTGTGGACACATATGAGAATGGTCTCATTTCCAAAAGTCACTAATGGGCACCAGTTCACCCTTTTCGTGGGGTCTACATGTACAATGCCTCTATGTGTAGAAAGGACACCTTTTAGGTGGTGAAATGCTATGGTTTCAGGATGGGAGTGAGCACCCAGCTCAGCATGTAATGCAATTAGTGAGTTTGAGGAAGACATACACCCATCCTTTGGGAGTCCCACGGGGTGAGTGACCTGCAGCTGTGGCTCTTTTCATTTTTCTGCATTTCCTTCTCTTTTAAACATGAGTTTGGTAAAGTTCAAAAGCCCACACCTGACTGACCTGTACCATGGGCTTGTCTGATGGGTGGCTGGGAATTGGGAAATTTAGGTTCTGGGTTTTCAGTTATATGGGGGCATTATAAGGGATCTTGCTGAGCAGGGAGTGAGGACATGGTTAGTTATTAGAAAATAATAATGGCTAGTTTTACTGAACAATCAAAACAAGGGATCTTATTTATAAAAAGTGCCAACAAAAGTTTAAAAAAATAAAAAGGAGAAGGCACCAGAGTTCTGGCTGCATTCCAGAGTGGTCAGTTACAGCAGAGAGAGGAACGAAGAACAATGCCGTGTGGGATGTCTGGAAGACCAGCCAGGTCCACGTCACTGAACACTTGGTGTCCAGACTTAACAGTGAACGAGTTCAAGGGTTCTCAGCTTACCAAGCACACTTTTTTGAACCACCAGGCTGCTTTAAACTAGTTTAACAAGCTTGTATACCTGTCTGTTGCAGCTTTAAACTTCATTAAGGTGACGTGTGTCCATACCCTAACAGAACTTGTTTTCATCATTTTGTAACTTCCCTAATTTTACCCATTTGGGTCATATTTTTCCATCTTCCTCAAACTGAAATCATCCTCACTAAGCATACTCAAGACTCTCATGCCTTCCAAAGCTGGCCAGGTTGCCTGCGTAGTCATTGAGAAACAAGAACATTTTTCTTCTGTTGTAGGGACAAAGCTTGCAATGCCTTTTCAGTTTCTGTTCCCAGATACCTTGGGGGCTAACTATGGAAAATGGGTGCAACAACCTCTCCTAAATGTAGCAAAAGGAGTTTACCCTTCCATGTTACTGACTGAGAAATATACAGTCATGAAGAGTGGAAATCCATCATAAGATGAAAACCTGCTCCATTCAAATCAATGGCAGAACTGAAGTATTGCCCTGAAGTATTTGGGCAGTGACTCCACTTGTTCAGATATGAAAAGGATTAATAGGTTCCCACCAATTAGCTCAGTTTCCCTGGGGAACATTCAAAAAAGAAAGAGGAATATAGTGAAAATTAGTCTGCCAGAGAAGAATTATATTGTCTCTTCCCAGATGGCTGACATGAGAGAGATTTTTGGAGAGGCAGTTCGGAGCTGATTTTTTCTAGTTCTGAATTTTTGGTTTTGGAAATGAAACAAGCCCTGAGGAAAGGGATTGAAGAGATCTATACTTAGAGTTGTATTGTTTGTTTCCTGACAGTGAGTCTGCACACCAGGTAATAGTACTCTTAACATTTAAGGCTCTCTTGTGGATCTTCTGAGGCTCAACCTGGCTGCCGTAGGTGAACTGCTGGAACAAAAATGCCTGCGGGCAAGATGGGTTATATTCTTAGCTGGTAAAAAAAAAATGGTGTTGATCTGTTTGTATCAATGGAGAGATGCTGATTTCAAGCAGTTGAGAATCTGACCCTAACTTGGAGCTCTTAAGGGCTTGGAAAAATGTGGTTGGGTATTCTTAATATTTACTTAAAACAGCCTCAAGCCAGAATGTGGCCTATTTTAAAACATTGACTTTCAAAAAAGGGTACATAAAACTGCACTCCTACAGCATCCAGAGGGAAAATTTTAGCATAACTTTTCCTTGCATTTGAAAAATGTTATCTCTTTTCAGTAGCCACTACACTTTGCATTATCTTCCAGGTATGTCAACACTTCAGTGATAGAACTGACCTTAAACTAGCTAGTTCAGGTGCTAGTAGAAGTTTAATAATGGCATGCTTCGTGCCGGCTAATTTACCCTGATTCTCTCAGTGGGTTGTGCTCCCTGCACTTAGGTCTGTGCTGTGGTTAGATTGTTATTTTAAAGCTATCTTGGATATGTCTACGCTGTACTTCTGTAACTGCTATGTAGAACATCATCGATAATTAGCTACTGCAGATCTCTCTCTCTCTCTCTCTCTCTAGATTAACTTCAAAGGGGCTGAACGTGCATTCAACATTATGTCTCCCCTTTCTTGTTATCATCACCTTCACAGCTTTACACTATGCCTTTACAGTATAATTCATTTTGAAAACAGCAAAAACCTGTTAAAGCCAAAAACCATTTTGAAAACACCAAAAACACTATTAGCTTCTTTTCTCTGCAACTGTGGAAGCAAGAAGACTACCGTCAGTCAGTCTCGTGAGCGGTGTCAGAAATGGTGGCCTTTGCTATTTAAAACCGTACCCTAATAAAGATACAGGTTCAACTTTAATTTCTTGTAACAATTTTTTTTTAGATTAATGACTAGGAATAACGGGTGTAAACTAGTTGAGTGGATTAAGGTTATATATTAGGAAGACATTTTTCACAGCAAGGGTGTCCAGGGTCTGGAATGGGCTTCCAAGAGAGATGGTGCTTTCACCTAGTTTGGAGATCTTCAAGAGCAGGCTAGATAGTCACCTGGATGGGGACATCTGACCTCAGTCATCTTTCCTGAGAGGGGTAAGGGGTCGGACACGATGATCCATTGTGGTCCCTTCCGACTCTACAGTCTATGAATCTATAACTTTGAAATACACAATGTGAAAAAAACACCTGTTTTGCTCTTGTCATATTTAGTCTGTTCCAAAGTCTAGTGTGATGTCCAACACATCAAACTGAGCAAAGGAAGGGCTAAAAAGACCAATGTTTCATTATCACCACGATACTTTTATACCTCTATGAAAAAATCTACTGTCTTAAAAATCACCTTTCTTCTTTAGGCAAAAGAGTCTGAGTAAACAGAGTACTGGGTTTTTTTATAGAAATCAAAAGGAAGCTGCAATCAATCAGTGTTTTTGTTTCTTGTTTTCTGTTTGTCGTGAAGTTAATGTTTTACATTTTGGCTGCCTCAAGGTCTACATATACTTCAGGGCTTCACTGAAGTAGCGGTACACTAGTATAGAAAAATAACCCATTTGGGCTTTTGCCATGAAAAATGTGAAGTCAGTCTTTGGATGTTGACTAAAATCTCATTACTTTGGTGGCAAATGAGGCATGAAACATATTGTCCAAAATATAGAGCCCAAAATATAGTGGCACTAAATATTTTATCTTCATAGGAATGTACTACAAAAGATTTGAACTCTAAATCAACCAATGCACTTAGGCACCCAGTATCATTCATCAAGGACACAGTCTTTGTTGCAAAATTTGTCCATGATGGCAGCTTTAATGAAGTTCCATAATTTTTCTCAAGTTCAGAAAACTATTATTTCAGCTGTATGGAGGCATAAATCCACCACTTCAAACTGGCCTTGCTCAAGGCTTAGATTATTGACTTTATAGTAAGAATTTCCTGGTAATTGTTCATGTTTTCCTCATTACTATCTAAATGTTAGATTACTACTATCTAAATGTTAGATGTGCAGTCTTTGTATGCTGTGTGCAGTGACGTGTGCAATCTGAAACAAAAACAATTCTTGAAGTGGAATTGAAAAGTGGTCTTGATTATTCAAAATTTCCAATGTGGGTTTACTAAAATAACTGAGTTATTGCTACTTGCATTCCCCTTGAATTCCAGAGTAGAAAAGAATTCTCTTACAGGACCCTATATGAATCCTATCTTTTTTACTGTTATCTCTGAATATTCACAAGCTATGGATCTGTGAATATTAAGTTTCCCAAGTCATATTTGGCTAAGGAAACACAATGTAATGTAAATTCAGAATAAACAAGATCCTTATTTCAGTTCGTGACTAGTAAACCTAAGATACATTGCACATTTGGAGAAAAAAAAAGATGACTTCCAAGTGTGTGAGTATTAAAAACAGCTACTCATAGAAAATCATGTCATGTTCTTGTCAAACTGTTTGCTTACTTCCACTTTATATTAAATTATACATACACACAAATATGTACACCAGGAAACTTAAATTAATAAAATACCTGAAAGTTTGACCTCTCTGAGTGGTAACAAGCATGCCCTGTTGATTAAAGGAATTTTTAGTCTACTGGACAACTCCTCTGCTGAAGTTGTTATAGTTGACTTGTTTGAGTGTGTAAGATTTTGTACTGCACATGTTCAGTTAAGATTATTCTAGCAAGTGTCTTGCCCTTTGCTGACATAAGCAACCTAGTTTTGCTATGGAGTGTGTGTAGTGGCTAGTATCCACCTGTTGAGTGCTGAGTTCAAGGTATGGTGCTGTGTGCAATAGTGTGATAGCGTGTGCACAGGCAGTTGCTTGGACAGGACATGGTCTGGGTGAGAGTTTGATCCTAAGTGTGATGATGGCAATTGTTGCAGACTGCATGGGGTAAATGACAATTTGATTGCACAGTATATGATCCAAGTGTGTGCTTGATATAAAACTCTTGGCGAATTGAACTTGGACATAGTTCTCAAACCGAGTCCTTGGTAATTTCTCTGCATGATGTTCCAGAGCCACAGGAATCATAGCTTGTGGTAAAGTATCACCCTGACCTTGATACTGGGACAGAGGACTTACCCTCTGCTTTCTGGTGGGGAAGCCCAGAGAAAGTGAGGCTAAGGATCTGGAAGGCAATAGGGATAGTATGTATTTAACTGATGGTCTGAGTGTAGTATTTACCTGAGCGGATCAATGTTTGACTATTAAAAGGTTTGGTATATGTAATCTCTGGAATAGCTGACCATTTGAGAAAGAAGAGACTGTTTTGCATGAGAGGAGGAGTTTGAATTTGTGAGCCAGTGGCCAGGGTTTCAAGGCAAAGCCAAATTGTTATCTCTTTGTTCCAAGACTGGAGGTTGCTGTGTGACTCTGGTATATGTTAATATAACATTTTATTTTACTGTTCCATCCTGTTTTATAACTTATATTCTATTATATCTAACACTATACTTACATTTGGTTTAATATATTCCTGCCATGTGTTTATTTTGTGCAAACTCTAACATAAAGCCTGATGGGTATACAGCCTAAGTTTTAACTCTTAGGTTACCTGGTTAAGGCTTATGGCTCTTGCTCACTCCTTTCACCTCAGTATTTTAACTAGTTACCTGCCCACCCTAATATAAATTCATCTGTGCACAGTAGTTAAACTACTGATGGGCTAACAATGTGTAATGCCTGTTGTTATCACCGTGAGGAACTAATATATAATAATTTCTCTAGCTATCTTGAAATACACTTATTATTATTGCATGCTATCAGTGCTCTTGACACTGTACAGATATTAATCTTTAAACATCATGCATTAAATATAAGGGTGAGATAGTCTAGACAGCAAGCAAGGAATATGGAACCAACCTACGGGGGGAAGCATAACCATGTTATTGAAGGCCAATTAAAAGGATTTTGGTATCAGTACAGAGTGTGAGAATGATAGTAGGGATCTCCTAAGTGAATCAAGGACCACTGACAAGAAATAAGTCCTGTCTACTTATGTTTTCTTAGCAAGTGTGAACAATAAGATGGTTTTGGAGTGGACTTGAGTCACATTAAGTGTGTGCCCCAAGACTCCTAATTTCCTGCTACATTTTATGTGTATAGAATGCAATAAACTAGTTAATCGTGCAATAAATTTAGATATGCAATGTAATTATCACACCATAAAAACGACTGTTGAGAGCTAAAAAGAGCCAACCAGGTAAAAAATTAGCACTTGAAAATGTCTGTAGCTGGCTCCCATCTACCTTTAAATGTGAATGTGTAGCAGGGCCCCTAGGAACCAATATAATTTTTGTCATGGGATCAGCTATACTAATCTGGCGCAGTTGATCCCAGATGATGGGCAGTTACAGACATCACCTGGTGCTGTTAGCGCACAGGATCCAGCTCCTGCTACTCCCAGGATTTCAGAGCTGGATCCTGTGGGACCTCTGGCCCAGATACCTGGCTTCTACTTAGGACCTGGGTTTTATGCTGAAGAGCAAGGGAACCCCATGGGATTCCCTGCCCCATGCTTACAGATGTGCCTGGAGTAAAGAGGGGCTGAGATTGGAGCAGAAGCAGTGGTTGTGGGACACCTGGGTCCCCTACTCTGTCATATTGCTGGTGACATGCTTTCAGATGTCCTTTGCAATGTCCCAGGGAAAATTGTTTAGTGCATTTTTTTGTCACATCAGATTTTGGGCTTTGTTCTGGGACACCTGTGAGGGATGTCTGAATGGGAATTGCTCTGTTTTGGAACAGAGCTGTCTGTCTCGCCACAAGCAAGATGTCCATTTCTACCCACGGTTCCTGGAGAGCCCGAATGCAACACTGGGTTGTGCTTATCTACAGTTGCTCCAAGCTACTCAGATGTTCTCCTAAATCATCTACATTGCCTAAAGTTGCTGACTCGGGTGATAGAATGGGCAATGTTGGGTTTTTTTTTTGAGAAACTGGTGTAAGTGTAAATGTGAACTAACACAGCTGAACATAATGACAGAAAAAATATTTTTATGCAGCCCATTACTTAATATTTATTACTGCACAAAGCCTTTTACAATTTTGCATGTCTTGAGATTGCCCCAGGTTTCTAATATTCCATAATTTAAGGAATGTGCTTGCCATCAGTTTAAATAGTGACTGCTGTTTGGGAAAGAAAAGCTTTAACCAATGATTCCAAGCTGAAAAAAGCTATAGAAGTCACAGAAGTGATAAGGAGAGACTGACACTATCTTATAGACTGGTTTGGCAAACACTGGATAGTCTTTTTCTTTCACTTGATCATAACTCAGAACACACAGATGACACCTGAGCCAACACTTACGTACTGACTCATTATAACTATTCCTTCTATGGTAATACTTGGGAGGCTAATTGAATGAGTGTTGGGAAATAGAAGTCTGGATCCTTTTTCACTTATGCTTGTAAGTAATTTAGGTGATTCAGTATGCCCAGCTCGAGTCCCTGAAAACCACTAGTTTTGTAATGTTCCTTCAGCTCAAGACCAAATGATGCAATGAAACCAAAGGACTCTGATTGAGTTAGAGTTTGAACTCATCCACTTTTTAAATTAACAGTGTTTGAAGGACTCAAAGGTGGAATAGGATCACTCTTAAGCAGTGATGTCAAACTTATGGCCCACAGGATGAAGAAAGAAATTCAGACATTTACACAGAGTACAGCATAAATAAATAAATAGTAAGGCGGCCCCTATCTCTATAACCATGGCTTTATGGCACTAAATCCAATAGGAATGCTCCAAATCAGTTCAGAGAGATTTGGAAAGAGTCGATGATTCAGACATAGGCACAGCTTTAAATGTTTTTTCTACGTACCTCAAGGTACCAGGCAGCTCATGAATGCTGAGATGGTGGGGAGGATGAAGCATCCCACGGGAGCACATGGAAGGTCCCCGGCATGCTTAGCAGCAGACCTGGTAGTGGACAAGAAGCATTTCCGGTCCACTTTGGGTCCAGCAGGGAGTACACTGGGGCCCCTCCCCATGCCTCACCAGGTTGACTACTGGTGCCTCCTGAGTCTGGGGGAGCACCTAGAAGCCCCACAAGAAGTCCCACAGCCCAGGTCCAGCTCAGGAGGTGAGGTGAGTCTGACACCCCTGACAAAGATAACCGAAGGTGAAATAAGATCTTGCACTAGTTATGGTAGGTTCTGCCTTTATGCTAGAACTCTAGCTAATGGTTTGGGGGATAGCTCATCTTGCTCTTTCCAGTAGTGTCCTGTTCTATATTACATATGCCACTCAACTGTAAGGGCTTGAAATTAATTTTCTGAGAGAATTGGTGCAAGTAAAATAGAATTGCTCAAATGCCCATGGGAGGTAAACATACAGAGAGTGATCACAGCCAAAATGAACTCCACTTTAAATTTGTGTGACTTTTTGCATAAAATGTTTAGATTTACTCAACTGTCATAGATACTGATCCGACCTGCAGATGAGTAGTCTGGTTAAACTCAATGTAACAACTCCCGGTGAGCAAAGATAAGCATGTGCATTTTCAGGTACTGAGTATTTTCTCTGTACAATCAGGGTTTTGCCTTAATTGTATTTTTGCCAGTGCTGAAATTTAAATGGTTATGCAACTGGCTATTGCTCCTGTTATCCTAAGTCGTCATCATCATCATTATTGTTCTTATTATAGTAACCAACGCATTTTTTTTAAATTCCCGACCTCTAGGAAGATAGAGAAAAAGTTGTTGCTTCTTCAGAAAGATAAATTTAACCCATCAGATAAATTGCTGGTGAGAGTGGTCAAAAACCATTGTAAAAGAGAAAAATCTATACAAATCTTATGTATAATGTTCATATATCATTTGAATGGAAAAGATAGTCTCCGATTGTTTATCCCATGTAAAGATTCAATTTAGAGAATAAACTTGCTCCTTAAGGAGTTTTCTCCACCCCAGAAAAAGAGTACCTATGTAAACACTAACCATTACACTATATCTATACACATTTATACAAAGTACAGCATAAATAAATAAATAGTAAGTCAGCTCCTATCTCTATAACCATGGCTTTATGGCACTAACAAATAGGCAATCCTTATCTTTAACCCAACTAATCCAATGCTGCATATCATGGTTTATGATGTTCCTTGGTTTCTAGAATTAGGAGGAAAAAAAAAGCTTAAGTGGGGAAATCAAGGTCTTTCTGCTTTTCACACATTCTGTCTATTTTTACGACGTCACTAAGTCACTATGTTGAGTGAGGCTTTTCATGTAAATGCCTTAAATTGTTACAAGAAAAGGGTTCTTTTCTATTCAGTTAATCAGAATAGGACTCAGATGTTCTTTTACCTCCTTTCTCAATAAGGTCAAATTCGTTCAACTTAATATGCACTTAGCATACATGATTCATGGAGAGCCAATAGTGACATATGAAGGTTAAAATCAGAAATGTTCTACAGAAAAGTTAATGTTGATTTTATCCTTGAATACTTCCCAGTGTTAGCACCTGTTAATCCACTACCAAAATATCATAACACAAAGCAGGATATCAGTTCAGTATTGTTTCTATGGGTGTTTTGTTCCATCCTTTTTTAAGATATATAGCTGACATATAAAATGGATTTTTTGCAAACAAGAAAATGGAAAAAAGAAAAATACAGATGACAACTACAGAAATCTTTGGAAAAGAAAAAAAAAAGGCATAATTTTCATCCCTGAAGGAGAAAAACAACATTTTGGATACCATGATTCCCATTATGGCATGGCTGATGGAAGCCTCTTTTCTTGAAGCAAAAGGTGGTCTATTTCCATATGAGAGTCTAGATTTGTACTGACTGGAGCCATCTACACATGCTGTTAGTGCACTTTAATAAACTCCAGAGTTTATCATGCCAAAATTTACTGCTCTCAGATACCACATCTGCATGACCCAGGTCAGAGCAGCTTTGGCTGGCAGTGAACCTTGGGGTCAGCTAGCCAGTCTGGAGCTGCTCCCCGCCAGCTCAGTGTGCTGCAGGGGTGCTGGCTGGGACACAAGGGTGCTTCAGTGTGGGGTTAGCTGGCAGGCAATGAAACACCCTCATGCTCCACCAGCTGGGGTAATGTCTACATGTGCACTGCTGCAGATTAAAATACTCCATAGCAGGATAGTACGTGTACGTACAATTTACAGGATAGTATTTACAAGTACCATCCTTCTATGTAGTTAATTAATCTACTCTGACCTAACTGGGGGACATGTCAACATTTACTGCTCAGCTAATTAGTTAACTGAGCAGTAAATGTCTCCTATAGATGTGTCCACTGCAAATAGTCACCGATAAATACACTTATTTGACTTAAACAGTACTTACCTTTTTCTCTGATGATAGCACTTTTGGAATTTAAACCATGAAATCCTGAAAATAATAATGTTTTAACATTCTGGGAACTATCATTCAGTGCTTTATGACTTGTATTTTTCCTGCGCTTTGAGTATCTAAACCTTTCATGAAGTACCAGAAACATTACAGAAATGTGAAATTGCCAAATTATAAGGGGCCAATAGATTCCATTTCATTTAGGAAATTCCCAAAGCTTGGATATGAATTGGAACCTGTTGATCAGAATCTCTTCTTATTTGAACCGCTAACGCAGAAATCTCTTGAAACTGTAGGATAGTACAGATTTCAGTTTGCACCACAGATACTATTAAAAAAGTCTGATGTACCTGTGTGGAGTAAGATGTGAAGTGAAGACAGGCCAAGGTAATAGTGGATACATGGGTTTTTTTTTCCCCATTTGTTCCATCTTTAGAATCCTTACTTGCATTCTTAAAAGTTAACTGGATTTTTGGAAACCCATATAATCTGTACATCATGCTCATTTTGAATTCGCTTCATTATATTTTATACAGACTGGGTATGTCTACCTGAGATACTTAGTGCAGAGTTGCCTTATTAGTTCTGCATTATTCAAGTCTCAGCGTCTATACGTGTGGCCCTATTATGCTGCAGTAAACAGTGCCGTAGATTAGTACTTGTCAACAGAAGTACTATGCTATAGCAGCATTTAATGCACTGCAACACATGTTTAGACACTGATGGGGCTGGCTGGGGCATGGGGTGCTTTAGTGCAGGGTTTGCCTTCCAGCTAGCCCTACACTGGAGTGCCCTTGTGTCCCAGCCAGCCCTCTCAGTGCAGCACACTGAGCTGAGTCAGATCAGCCCTAGACTGGCAGACTTACCTCCTGGGTCCCCTGCCAGCCAGGGTTTCTCCAGCCTAGCTCAGCATGTTGTGATCTGGGGAGCACATTCAAACAGTGTGCATGGGATCAATTAAGTCCAGTGCAAACTGCACCAAAGTATATTCAAACAAATTAATTTCATATGTAGATGCTCTCACTGAGTTACATATTATAATTATGAATCTGGGTTGTATTCTATGGAATAGCTGTGCTGAGGTGACAGTGGACAGATTACATAACTGTGGGCAACATGGCCCCTGCTAGACATTCAGGTAAATGTGTGATGGGATGTGATGCATGATCCATGCAATTTTGACTCCTTTCATGCCACATGTGCATAGCAGGAGGCATGACTGTGGGATCCAACATCAGATCCAAGCACAGCTTATTGCTAGCAAAGGGGCTCCCTGCACCAGCAAGTAGCAAGCTCCCATTTCTGGGAGCCCACAGTTGACAGGGCTCCCAGCCAGAGGGGAGCCCAGACCACACGTTCAGTTAATGATTTGATAGAAACGAGCCACAAAGTTATTACACATTTTCTTGTGAAATAATGGTGTGGCTTATTCCTCATTTTATCACATCATTAATTGATTGAATGTGTGGCTGGGTCTCAACTTGAGACATAATTAGCTACTTAATCATGTCTTAAGTATAACATGTAGCAGGGGACTGTGAGTGTCATACTTTTCATTTTCAGTTTTAAGAATTGTGCAACATATATCATAAGTAGTATGGTTGTTTAATTTCCATGCATATATCTTCTTGATAGCAGTTGCTCATCAGAAAAAAAAATCTTAGATCGGGCCTGTAGCCCAGATCTGGCTGCCTTGCTTTAAAGTTCCTCTGATGAAATCTGGTCTATACAGTCTGGTCCCCAGCATTTCCACAGAGCAATTCTATTGGGTCGAAGAAGATTAGGAAATGGGCACACCAGATGAAGGCCACAAGTCAGAGGGAGTCTGGCATTCTGTGCTACCGTGGGATAGGTTAGAACTGCTGAAAGGTTTGCTAAAGATTGTTTCAGCCTCTTGGTTGGTCCAGTATTGAGGGAACAGAGCTACTTGTGACCACATATCCTAGAGTAACTGTTTCCTCCCTCCACCCTTCAGTTGTATTGACTTTATAGTTGGTGAAGCAGAGGACTTGGTTCATTACTGATTACTCCAATAAATAAATACTTGGGTCAGATGCTTTTCACAAAGTGAAAACTAGACCTTTCCAATACATGCACTGTCTTGTGCCCCTTGGTAAATAGATTGCATGTGTATTCATGCCCATCTACTGTAAGGTGTTCAGCACTTTCAAAGGGTTACATGACCTGAATAGAAATCTCCACTTGAATGAACAATGAATGACTTCATTTTCCCTTACAATGGCATTTTGAGTTGAGTCCATACAAGGCCATTCTTTGAAGTCCTTTCTTAGTCCAATCTCCCATTGATTTCTATACTTAAAATCACAGCCTGTAATTCCCCTGACATTGTAAGAAGTATCTGGTTATCTATTTTGTATTATGAATTATGATACTGATACTGACTGTACTCAGTTGAAATCAATGCATATTTTGATTAAGCATTTGAGGACTGGTTTATTAGGCATACAGCATGCATTTTTACATGTATTTTTTGCCTGAGGTCTGGTCTAGTCTTCATGTTTTGTCTTCAATCTGTCTGCCTATTAACCTGGTTTGAGAGATTTATCAGTGTAGCCCAGTGTGTGGAAAAACAAGTTTTTCTCCCACGCTTCTTGTTCTTAATTGGGAAGTGACATTTTCTTATAACTGACTATATGTGCTTAGTTAATGTATCACTCTTGAATTAACAAAGAGCCAAGACAGATAGAGAGTGTATCAGTTCCTAGTAAAAGAAATACTTAATTATAGATCACTGTGCTAGGGAAAATACCAGCTGTTGTGGTTTTTCCTCATGGGGAAAGTTTCTAGAAATCTTTTACCCCTTATACTGTAGGGGAGAACCTAGAGCCTAAAGGTATGTCTGGGCTGAAGTGTAGTATGAAAGTACCCAAGCTAGCTTTAAATGAGCTAGTTCAGTGACCAGTTCTAAACGTGGCTGCACATGCATTTTGGCTGGGTAAATTATCATAGTGTACACTAATCTCTGTGCTCCTGCACTTAGACTTCTACCCCTACCCAACTTAGCTTGTTAAAAAAAGCCCATCTTTATACTACACTACCTACCTTAATATCTTCCAAAGGCTCTGCCTATATGCTCTGGTGTTTGATTGAATTATGTGTCTCAGGAAGGTTTTCCAACATTAAGTTCATAAATGCTGGCTAATGCAGGTATTAAGAGAGGTGTAGTTATATCATGTGTTTTTTCACATATAACATAAAAATTTTCCCACTAAAATCAACTCTTTCCCCCCAAAATGGGGGTGTGTATTAAGTGAAAAGGCTGATTTTCTGACTGAGATACAAGCACCCTGCTTTGATTCCTGCTCCATAATGCAGCAAGTGTTGTATTACTATTCAAGAAGCTGGGGGAGTCAACTGACTTAATGACTCATTGTTCTTCTCTCCAAAATCATAGATCCCCCCCAGGGGGACCAGTCATCAGTGAGATCCATGGTTTCACTTTTAGTTAAGCAGGAAAGGGAGGGAGGGCCAACTTTATACCTGTTCTAGGAAGCTAAAACTCTGGGAAACTTTCCCCCCCTTTATTCTGCCTTTTGAAAATAAGATGCACTATGAAGTCTAGGGCTGTTCTATGGAAGGAGATACCGTATTTACAAACTTTTAACTTTTTCTTGTTTCTTATTTGCTGTGCTTTCTTCAGAGCTCTGTAGTTAGAGAACTAGACTTCCCCTATGACTTGGGCAAGTCATTTTTCTTTGTGCCTCATTTCCTCACTTTTAAAATGGCTATAATATGGCCCTTCTCAGGATTTAACTCTGGCCTTGGCACAAAACATAAATATATGGTAGTGCACTGTTGTGCTCGCACAAAAGCAGACTCATTGCTCAGATTCAAACTTGTGATAGGTCCCTTTGTCCAGGGGCACTAGCTCCCATTACCTGATGCACAATTTCATCCTTAGCTGAAGCCAGCTCAGCCCACTCCTACTGTGAGGAAGAAAAAAAAAAATAGCACCTCTGTGGACTGCTATCTATGATATGGATAGATTACGCAAGAGAAGTAAGAAGGCACTTTTTGGGTACATGGCAAGGTGAGTGACCTTATTAACCTTTGACTTCAAGCTTTTTAAGGCTTGGTTTATACCTTAATTATGCCAGTGTCCAGCATCTAGCAGAAAAAGGGGCTCTAGAAATTACAAATGATAAGTAAGATGTTTAAATGGGTTTTTTTGGTAATAAAGTACTTGAGCTTCTTCAAAACCACCTTAAAAATCAGCATCCAGAATGGTGGTTGACACTTTGTTCACAAGATGTTGTGCCAAAATTTGTAATTTGGCATTATTAAGTATAAATACTTAATGTGTGTGTCGTAATGTGGAAAAGAAAAGCTGCATTTAAACATTAGGATGCACAAGAGCATGTGTCTGAAAAAGAAGCCTGAAAAACTTGTCTAGGCATAAAATAATGCTCTTGACCCTTCTCGATCCAGTCCCTCACACCTGCCAATACCTCTGAGAACAGAAAAGCCCAGGAGTCCATTTGCTGCAGCTGCAAGAGTGAAAGCTCCCTTTCTGACATTTGCAGGGTTTCTTTTTCCTTGTGTTCTGTCTTACCAGCCCAAATGTGTATTAATTTAAAACTCAAATTGCTCTGAACAAGTTCTACATAAGGTTATCTCCTCTTTGCCTCCTTTAAGCTTTTCCAAATGTGGGGAAAAGAAGTATTTGCAACATGTTAGCAAATAATGCAGTCATTTGAATGGTAGCAATTAGTTAAGAATTTCTGATGAGCTACACAGGGTAAAACAATGTTGTGACACAAATAACTTGGTACAGGTCATAGATCAAGCTGTGGCAAATACTAATATCTCATTAAGCCCTAATGTTAGCCCATTTTAAATCAGACATGTTCCCAATGAATGTTTAATGTTCTCACTTTTCAAATGGAAATAATTTACAATTAGGCCCTATATTTTCAGGTTAAGGCTTCATGAAGAAAAATAATTTCCCCACTTTGAGCAATATAAAATAACAGTGTTGGACAGAAGATTGTAAATATTATATTAAATGTAAGTAAAAACATTGGCAAAGCTACTTGTGCATGTGTGTTTGTGTGTGTGTGTGTTTGAATGATAGAGCTTCTTTGTATTTTCTCTTCGAAATTTAGTATCATCTCTGTCTGATTAACATCATATAAACGATGTGGCATAAATCACTGTGTGACCCAAAAGCAGCTTCTTTAATATCCCTATATCCAATAGATCTTGTTCCATAATTCCCCTGAAAGAAGTGGGGCATGTCAGATAAATTAAATGAAAAGAACAGATGTAGATTAAGAGTGATGTAAATTTCAAGCCTGCACTTTTAATTTCACTAAATATTATTTTCCATCTTCATGATCACATTACACTGAAATGTTGGAACTTCAATTTCCTCTATTTCATTTAATAAAACCTTTGTCTCATCTGAGTTCTTGAAGAGATGTTAGCTTTAAATCACATTGACTTCACCCTATCCAATTTACATATGCTGAAGAAATAAAAGTCTTTTCAAGAGTTGCCATGGGGCTTCAGAAGCCTCAAAGGAGTATTAAGACCTTGAGTTTAATGTGAACTGCCTCCAACACAAAACACAAATCCTCCCAACAGAATACTAATGGTTTTGTGTACAGTTACATTTTCCATGCAAGTTTCTACAGTAAATAAATAGTACGTGTACAAAAAAGCAAACTAAATTTTATTCTGATTATTGGAGTTTAAACCCCCACTAGCTACAAATAAAAAAAAAAAAAAAGCTTCCTACAGATCACTGTAGCAAAGGAAATTTTATATCATTTGATGGATCAATAAAACAGAAGACAGTATAAATTAAAGTGGGAATTCATAGATTCTCAATCTTTCTCTGAGGAATGCATACCTACAAAATGGTATTAGAAGTTATTCAAAATGACTGCCAATAGAGATGTGAAATGATTTCTCGTAGACTTACAAAAGCAAAAATGTTTGCAAGCTAGGCTTGCTTTCTTGTACAAGTATGAGCATTTTATATTTATTTTGTTTCTTTAAAATCTAAATCAATTTTAAAGGATCAGCAGACCTCATTACATGTGATAACAAAGTGGGGGATGGATGTTTCCCTAATATGACCTCAATCCTGTCTCTATAATGGATTTCTCATTATAATAATTATATCCCATTAAAATGTCAGAGCTGGTTTCAAAGATATCTAAAAAGACATGTCTCTTTCAGCAAACTAGCAGGCAGAAACCTTGATGTTAATTTATTTGGCATCATTTAAGTAAAATTGAGAACTTTAGTACATAGAATGAGAATCCTTGTGTGGCAGAAAATGTGAGCAGATTGACTACATATAGTATTAACTTTACACTTAAATAATTGGTCAGTCATAAGGAATTAGGGAGCATTTCAATTACACAAAGAGAAGATTTATTTTTTGGTGGAGAGCTGGGTGAATGATTCGGAGTGAACAGCCCTATATGACAAATCTAGTCTTGTTTTCAGTTCAGGAATAATCTGCAAACAAGCAGATTTTTAATAATTTGTTTGCGCTGAACTGTGAACCCTGTTGTTGTAGTGGAGGCTTATTTTGACAATGGCTGTGTTTTCTTGTTCTGCCTGTACAGGAGGTTCCCAGTCTGAACGTCTCACTCCAAATGAAGCTAGGTACTGCTGGAACCCTTGAGCCCAATGTCCGATACCCCCTTTCAGACTGAGTCGAACCTTTCTTCAAAAACGATGCCGGTGACTTCAATCCAGTAAAGGTGCCCAGCTTTTCCCTCCACAAATTAGTCATCCAAAACTGGAATTCACGTCACAAGCAGGGAGATGGAGGGCTCCTATACAAGTGCAGGAAAGGTGCTCCAACGAGCTGCAACTAGTGTCACAACAGATTCGATTAATTGAGTCCGCTGGAGTGTAGTAATTACTGAGCTCTAACAGACTCCAGCGTCATGTGTATTGGCATCCTTGCAGTGAAAAATGGTGGTGAGGTGCTTTAAACTAAAACTCAACGAGCTTTAGTTTAAAGTGCCCTGCAGCCATTTTTTTAATGCAGGGACACTGGTGCACGTGATGTTCTGGGTACTTTCAATCTGTGCAGCTTTTGGAGCTGCAGTAGTTAAAATGCGCCCCCCGCCCCCAGCACATCTATAAATGTCCAGATGTTATAACTGAAATAGACATATGGAGGTACAGTAAGACACGTGTTACTTCTTTTCCTTCTCTTCCCCTGTGGTACCGTGGAGGGATGGAAGGATTCCAATAGGGGCAGATCCAGGGCGGTGGAGTAGTGTGGTTTCACCCACCATGCCCAGCAGCAGCAGTGTCTATTCAGGCAGTGCAACTGACTTCATGCCTCATTATAAGCTACCTGATTGCAACTAATCACTCTTCAGTCTATAGGTGATTCCACTCTTCACTCTCCTTTTTACTGGTCTTGAGTTCCACTATTGAAGCTGTTCTTTTCTCTGGAAGTTTGCTGTCTATTAGTTATTCCTGGTGTCTCTTCTCCTATGTCACAAGCCTACAGACTGTTTTTTGAACTCTTTTAAAAATTGTGGATCCATCCATGGAGTCCAATCTTCAGCAGCACCTATTGTTTCAGCTTTGCCTGAGCTGCTGACAGTTCATATGTAAAAAGGTCAAAACTATAGATTTTCTTTGAGAAGAAAGGAAAGTGAGGTGAAGATTAGTTTTTTTTCCTGCTTTAGGCAGCCATAACTCTGGAAAAATTATTTTCTTCATTCTGCCTTCCCTAAAACAAGGTAAATCATATTTGGCAATGTATAGTATGTGAAAAAAAATACAGTATATAACTGACTTCTGGCTGAGGATGAGCCAGGTATCATTACAATTCAGAAGTATTACTTTTTATTCTTTGACTTTTATTACTATTAGTTTTACTATTACTTTTTATTCTTTTTTATACGGTGCACTTGCAAAGTACAGTCTCACATTTTAGGACCACTCTAAAAATTAGAGTTTTTCCAGAATAAATCATTACCATTGCTTAAAGAGATATTAAAACTTACTTAGAATTAAATCCTTGTCCTGCCATCCCCTCCCAAATTTTTGGATGCTAGCCAATAGGAGTGAATTCTTAGGGTCTTGTTGTACATTGCACTTTGAGCTGCCCAAATATAGATTGGTACTAGACTAGCTTGAGTCACACCTTGCAAGCAGGACTCTGAAGGCTTTTTCAACTGGGTTTCAGGCTTGGGGATAGGAAGGCCACTTACAGGGCCAAAGGCAGTAGTTGGTTTGGTGCCAGAACTGCTTCCTGGGCTACAAAGTTAAAGGGGTGGAAAATGGTGTCACAGGAGAGTGGGGGAGGGGACGCTGCATTGAAGAACTGCAATTTGGGCTGCTCATCTGTGGGGAGTGGCCACAAATTAATGGAACATGAGCTGGGTAATACAAATCAGAGGGCCTTGTTACACCCTAAGCTATGAACCAAACATGTTGATTGGAGTTTGGAGTAGTCACACCCTTAGTCTAGAAACCTTCTCTGACTTCCCCCCACCTGCATAGCTGTGACTTGCCACTACAAGCCTGGTGAGCAGGGGCAGGACTAGGAGCTGTAGCTGTGAGTTGCCACTAGAGGGCTGGTGAGCTAGGGCAGGGGTCTGTGATCCTGAGATACTGGAGGACCTCAACTTGGGTGACACACCTGTTGGGAATGGATGCACCTTAATGGACAAGAACCTGGGTAGTGCATATGAGAGAGAATCCTGCTCTGGAGCCTCATAACTTTCAACTGCATAATGAGTGCTTAAAACCACTTTAAAGTGATAATGTGCCAACAATCCAGGGGTTAAGAGCTCCAGAAACTGCTCAAAATTATTGTGTAACAAGGCCCAGAGATAAATCTACTGTGGAGTGGCATAACTTTAAGCTGCCTAAAGTATGCATAAAACTAGCTTCAGGTGTTGATCTGTGAATAATCCAGGGGTTAAAAGCTCCAGGAGCCAATTAAAATTAATGTTTGTAACAAGGCCCTTAGAAATTGGCATCATTTTAAATATAAACCATTCACAAACTGACTTGTTTTCTAACAATTTTTCAACCAGCATGTAACAGAGCACAGGGTGTGCTCTTTTACTCATAGGGGTGTAAGGAGACAGCAAAGCAGGCTGCAGGTTGCTGCTCTTTCAGTCAGGCACAACTGCCTGAGTAGAACAGGGCCCAGCTGTTCTCTATAAGAACAGGGCTCTGAGTGGTGAAGCCAGCAGTTTGCTGCTACCAACTAAGGGGAGAAAATCACCTGGCTGGAGCTGCTGCTCATAACACCTTGGAGGTAGAGGGAAGGAGCTATGGGGAAGGTGGAGGATCCTGGTCCTGGGGTGCGACCTAAAATGGCACTCTGCTGGGGTTGGATGGTGTGGTGGAAATGCTGGTGGCATAGCAGTATCCAGGAAATGCTATATCTGTGCCTCCCCAGTGAAAGGCAAGTATGGGGTTGCAGAAAGACTCAGCTCCTACTGCCTTGTGGGTGACCCCATTGAAGCGACAAACTAGGGGAGTATGCCCTGAAATTAAAGCAAAAGCCTCAGGACTCACTGTGAGTCCTGAGGCAGGGTTCAGGGCAGGAAAGGACCTGGGGCAGCTTCCAGGCTCACTGTGAGGCCTAAATTGCATTAAGGAATTGGATGCGAAGCTCCATTGGGGTGGGAGACCCAGTGTTAGGCAGTGGATTGAGGCCCAGTGTCAGGCAGGCTATGAGGCCCCAGTGTTGGGGCATGAGGGGACTGGGAGCCCTGAGTGGCAGGATCTAGAGTCCCAGTGTGAGGCACAGAGATTGTGAACCCCAGTGTGAGGGCACAGGAGTGCAGATCTCAGTGTCAGGCACTGGAGTAATATTGATGCCATCTGCAAGGCATGGGACATGGTATAGGGATGGTCGAAATCATGTATATCAGCCCTTGGCATCAGGACAGGTAAATGGGCAGCCTCTCATCTTGTTATCATTTTTCAATTGTATCATCAAAGGTGTGGCAGGAGAGGTAGGTGGGCCGTTAGCCCTGAGACAAGTGGACGGGACAACGATTGGACCAACCCTGAGATGTACAGTTGTTACAGAGTGCTCATGCCTGTTGCTCAGGAGAAATACCATTATTTTATTTACCTGAATCCAAAATGACAGTAGCTGATTACACATCCACTTTCAGACACTGCTAATCCCATCTTCTGTAATGATTCCAGAATAAGACACACTAATTTAGGATAGGAGGTTGATTGTTTTATGTATTTATGGAAACTGGAAACTTTTGCCATGTCTTCTTTGAATAACCAGTTAAAGTAAGCTCTAGGGATAGACATTCAAAAAGCCTGAATTGATTCACTCTTCGCAGGTTAGTCTAACCTACCAAGGCTGAACCAGTTTGTAACTGCACAAACATCTCAGAACTGCCTACAATGGCTCAGGCTAGAAACCAGGGAGGTTGGGGAAAGGTGGGGAAGGCACTAGAGCAGCCCACCCTTTCCTTCCAGAGAGCTGAGCTGAGGTGGAGGGCATGGCCAGGTTCTGGCAGAATGCTCTGATTAGGCAGCCCTCCCTCCCCCCCCCAGCCGTAACTGCTCCTGACCAGCAGGGGAGCCAGTATTTACTTATACAGCAGGAAGTTAATAACAGAGCATTTATCAGCCCATCAGCAAAACAAAAGCCTTTCTTATTAGTTCAAGCTCTTCTTAAACAGGCTTTTCCCAAGGAAGAAAGGGAGGGACATTACCAGCTGAGCAACTGATTAGCTCCAAAAAGCCCTAAGTGGACACTGCCCTGTCTGCTTTTGTCCTATCTGCCTTACACAGACACCTCTCAGCATTAGCTACCATACCGCATGTTGGCTGTGGTCCTTGGTGTGAGAGAGGGGAAGTGGGGAATCCCTACTTGAGCAGGAAGTGAGGGTGGGGGCAGACATGGCTATACCTGCAGTCTCTGCCAGAGCTCCAGCAGGGAGCAGAGGGGTGGGGCCAGCCCAGCTCTCTAGAGCAGAGAGCCCTGTGCAGGGCTGCAAAGCATCTGGGATGCTGGGGGTCTCTGGTTCAGGTTAAACTACAGGAGGGCTGGGACAGACATTGCATAAACTGGTTTGACCTAAATCAGTTCAGTCTGATGCTACATTCAACCAGGTTTATCTCAAACCAGTTTCAGCTATTTTCAAACTGGTCTATGTGCGCTGAATGCCTGTTCTGTTACAGGTTTAAACCAGTTTCTGATTGCTTAAACCAGTTTATGTGTAATGTCTGTCCCTAGTCCATTAGGGAAATCCTTAGTAAACAAGGCAAATTACTATGGCAATTTGCATTAAGTCCTGGAGTGTCAGAAGTTAATTTACTTATGTTACCAGGAATAAGGATTAATTTTTTCTCTTAGATGTTTCAGCTTCTGTGAAGTAATCTTTCTAGTGATAAGCACAAAGTGCTGGACACATTTGTTTCCCATTCCCCTGCATGTGCTTAAGTGGACTTTTAAATTGTTCCCAATTAATGGCTTGAATTTGAGATTTCTAACACCATGTTTCTTATTAATTCTTCCCTGTTGTGTTTGCTAATTTTTCTAATTAGTTGTTTTCCTTCTGTTTCTTTAGTTCCATTTTCTTAAATGATTTAGTTTTCATACCTAAATGGATAACCAATAGGTGGTGATAGCAGTACATTTCTTAATTTGACCTACTTCTGCACAGTTTGCCAGCCTGGGCTTTACTAAAATGCTGTAGTTCAAATACTTTAAATATTAGTAGTCATGTAAGAGAAGAAGAGTGGATTGTTCATTTTCTTAAAAAGTATGGACTGTGTAATGTATACTGTATTCATCAAAGTATTGTAGCATCATTGTGGCCATGGCAGTCTAGGGAATATGGATTTACTTACTGACTTCCACCATAGCTTCACCAACTATCATTCTTCCATCCCATGCTCTCTGGAACACTGTCATACATGTACAAGTGTCACAGATCTATGCTTACTTCCACAAAATTAGTAATTTTCACAGACATACCAAGAAAGATATAACCCTTAACCATGTCCTCAGATACTAGCACATCTTCTCTGAAGGCAAAACTCCAGTCTTTTCCCAATAAGGGCATTCTACCAGAGAAATAGACCTCATCTTTGAACAAACTATCAAAAAATCCAGCACAAACCTACTGTATTTAAAAATAACATATCCCTCTGGAAAACTGGAACCTATGCAAATCATAGAAAAATCATCAAACAATTAAAACCTATATTTAAATGGGATAAAATGATGAAATAAATATTTCTAACCACCTCTCTGAAGCCAGTCTTCAGACTTGCAAAGACTTCAGTATTTCAAACTCAACAGTAGAAGCTAACTCCTCTCTGATCAACAAACGCATGTAATAACACCCTGCCTAAGCAAGAAATGCAAAATGTGACAACGCATCCCCATTCTCACTATAATCGACACACCCTGCAGAAAGCATCAACATGCATGGATCTTGCCCATACATTATCTGATATTTCAAATAGTCTGAAGAAACTTATATTGATGAAGCTAAACAACCATTGCACTCCAGAGTGAATGTTCACTGAAAATGTATAAAAAACAAGCACCCAACCATCAGCAAGAAACCACTTTTTATAGCACAGACATTTCTGACCTCATAATACTTGTTTTCAAATGATACTTTCAGAAGATGGATGTGAGAACAGAAATTGATGATTTTAGTGACACTAAACCATATATTTCAGGAAACATTTTTATAGCTCATTACAGTTTTGCTGCTCTGTCTTCTATACTGTTGGTACTCCACAGGTAATAACAGACCTCTTGTTCTTTTACATAATTAGGTTTATCTTTCTGAATTGTTCTTTACTTGGTCTGTAATTGCTTCTGATAACTTCTCTTTGCTCCACAGGTTTACTGCCCACTTCTCTTTTTAAGTGATCACTTTAATTTACATAATGGGGTTAAACAAAAGTAATTGTTCTTCTTGGTATTTAGATTAGGCTCTACCTGCCTTTCTCCCAGTCCTAAAGAAGGGCATTTTATGCCTGAAAGCTTGTCTAACATCTCCCTCAACCAAATTGTTGATCCAGTAAAAGGTATTACATAAATCCTGCTTCCACATGTTCCTTGTAGTCATCAGATATTTACTTATGCTGGAAAAAATAAAAGCTCAATTCTTATGTCATTCAGAAGCAGCTCCATGGAAGTCAGTTTTCTCACACATGTGAAACATTCATGCAAATTAGAATCAGAAGGTTTAATAGATTAAATACTGCCTATTCTTTGTCTTCAAACCCCACTTTTGTATGTGTTACTTTACATGCATAAACCAGTATTAATACTTGGGGATTTTAACATCAGGATCACGAAGCGGTGTAACTAAGATCACTGGCCAAGTAGAGTGCAGGCAGGGTGGAGCTGCAAATTATAAACTAAGGAAACCAAAGACGCATAAACTTTTGTAAGCAACAGCTTACTTTTATTAGAGGTTAGCAAGGCATTGCAGAGAGCAGTAATAGAAACGGGTGTGGTTAACGACTACTCATGAGCCAGGCTACTCATGCATAGGGCCTGGTTTAAATCATGGGTCCTGCTTGCAGCTTGGTGGCTCCTTTAATCTAGGAGTTTCCCCCATTACCCATCCTGCCACTGAATGGTAGAGAGGTCTGTCAGCTTTGCCACGTGCTCCTGATGGCCAGGAGGTGAAAACCATGGTTTTAAATATGCCACGGTGTTTGCTTCTTGTCTTTTCAGTAGCAAGTAGTATAAGGCAAACACCGTGGCATAATTAAAACCATATTTTATTTCAATTTTTTGCCTCCTGGCCATTAGAAGCAAGCAATGGGGCCGATAGGCCCCTCCACCAATCAGCAGTGAAGGAGCTGTCACATCGAGTCATGAGCCAGGCCCTTCCAGACAATGACATTCACATTTTAAAAGGAGAGAACTGTATCAAAAATAATACTAAGAAATAGGTTATTCAGGGAAGGACATTTCTCAGTGGGGAAATTAAGTGAAAGCCAGTATCTTTAGGACATTAGGTTAGTAACCTTTATTTCTGAAAGGATGTAAATATTCTCCTGGTCCTCATTAGATCAGGAAAGACTTCAGGTTCAGTAAACAGATACACCATTTGGGAGCAGGGAGTTATACACATAGTATAGGCTCTCCAAAAATACCGTGAATAATGTGTGTAAATGCCAGATAAAAAACAATGCCTAAGCCTTGCAGTGAGAGCAAGCATTTGTCTTTAGTTTTCCCTGGGCATAAGGAATGACTTTAGGCCAGGAATGGGGGAAATACATCCAGTGGGCCACAGCTGGCCTGCCAGTTGATCCTATCCAGCCTGTTGACTACTGCCAGGAGCCTGAGGAGCATAAATGTCCTCCCAGTGTATCTCTTATTACCTGCAAGCTAAGAGTTTTGTTTGTTTGTTCTTTGTTGCATGTAAAATAGCTGCTTAAGCTTTTTTTTCCTACGGGGCATTATGCCTGCCTTTGGGTTTCTGGCGTAAATTGCCTGTCAAAACGTGCTCTGACATACGCCTGACAGTTATAAAGTACCTTCCCCTTGTAAGCAATGCATGCAATGTCAAAGTAGTAGTAATTTGGGAAGAACACTACAATTAGTATTGCAATGCTTGAAGTTTCATCATGGGTTCTCGCCAGATGTTGTATTCTTACTATATTATCAGAGTATGATTCCTGCTGGCCAGTACATTGTTAATACATCATGTGAACAACAATCTTGCTGGCCATTACTATGTTAATGCATTACTTAGTGTCGTTCACTTGATTCTTTAAAATAGCAGGAGCTAACAAGAACCCGTTATAAAGCTTCAAATTCTTTATGCTTTATTTGAAACAAATGCACAATTTTTAAATGAATCATTTACAAAGAGAAGAGAAAAAATGATCTAACAAATAAAATTGGATGCTAAGTTTGGCACCAATCCAATCCTTTTGAAGGACACCTGTCCTTTTATGACTGGAGTGGATTTTGAATTGAGAGATACACCTATTGAACATTAAAAAACGTATTATTGTTTGTTTTAGTACAAGAGATTCTACTTCGGATCCTGCACTAACCCATAAATACATGCATGCGGACCGTTCCACTTTTATTTATCTGCTTCTGTGAGTGAAGTTTGGAATGGGTAGTCAAAATTTAAATTAGCAGAAGGATAAAAAAACTAGAATCATTATTTTATTTATATAGATCATGATTTTGAAAAGATTTGTAGGGAATCCGTGATATTGTTTATTATGAATCTTTAGTATCAGTGAGACTAAAAAACCCCCAAGATCCAGAAATTTCAGACCATTCTGCTCTTCACAGGTCAACTTCAGAGAGCATAAAATTTCCTAGTATCACAAGTTTTTTTAAAATATGGGAATGGAACAATAACAAGTTAACACAGTCCACTGTGATAAATTACTAAAATTGTATAATTTTACACAATTGTGTACAATTATGTATTTATAGAGCAAGACCTACATTTTGTTGCTACTCCCTCTCCTTCCTACCCCCTTGCCTTACCCACCCACCCCACAGCCAATTTTCAAGCACATATAGGGTGATAGACAAAAATATTTATGCAAACACTTATGCCTGTGAGTATTTCCAGTGTGTAAAATTATTCACTTCTAAAAGCATCTGAATCTTAGATACTGTGATCAAATAAAACAACTGACTTGTATAAGGAAGTTGACTTTGAAAAAGATACTACTATGAAATTCAAATACAGTTTTTGTTAAGATTAAGAAATTAAGGATTGATTTGTCAGAGTCATTTGAAGATATGTTTGTTTTAAGGCAAACAGAATAAGACTGTAACCAAAAGCAGGTTTTAGTAGCCTGTTCAAACCAGCAAAGGTCAGACAGACTTTTATCAGGTCAATATGCTTTATTGATAGCATCTTTTTGAGATTTCTTGTGTGCAAAATTGATTTAAGATCTTAATGTAGTAGCTTAAAAGACATCTTCTTGAAAAGAACTGTATACAGAGAAATACTAGGAGTCCATCAGGAATTGATATATTATAAATCATTACTTTTTAACCACATCTCAGGCAGCTCCCTCCTAGTCTTTGGAAATTGGGGTTGACTGCTAAGGAGGTTAATGCTCCTGCTGCTGACCAAGCATTCTGTTACATCAGGAAGGTTATTTCCTTAGTGTATGTACACCTGTACTCCATTCTCCCTTCACAGACCTCTTGGTAGCAGAGTTATTCTATCTCTTTCTCCTCCCTGCTTATCCAGGTTGGTGGTATCTTGCCAACATTTGATTCTTGATAATCAGTTTAAAGCCCCAGATCCTTTGGAAGACCCCAAGTGGCAGCTAACACTAAAGAAGAGAAGATTTCATTACTTGCAGGAGGAGATTTTTCAATAGTCCTAAGACATCAGCCTCACTCAGCCAAAACCAGCACCAGGAGCTCTGAATGCCTGAGAAAGCTGGCAGCTGTGACTTATTATGACCACATCATTGTGTTCCCCACAATTATTGGAACAAGTAGCAGGTCTACCCTTCTGCTTTTGCCAGCAAAGTAGATTTTCTGGAGTTATCTTCTTACATTCTTTTGGTTAGACAAATATGTATCACTTTCAGGACCAAACTGTATAATTAAGAAGCTTGCCTTCATTAGGTAATTCCTAAGAGATGCTCAGGAACAGTACCTATACATTACAGAGCATGAGATGCAGCACATTCCTTTCTGCGCGTATGGCTAGTTCTGGCTGAACAAGAGCAATTTCAGTGGCATATTCCTACTTTCTCCTGCCATCTTTTCTCTCAATGGGAAGTCATATGCTGCAAAGAGCAGTGCTTGTGGTGAACAAGATTGGTGAGATCAGGTGAGCAGGAAGAGACCTTGAAACCTCTTCTCAAATATTTCTCAAATGAGCCAGGAACAATTGTACCCGAATGCTGAAAATCCATATAACCGCTGAGCTATATCATATATAATGGTAGCAAATAAACTCACAATGCCATGGTAACAGAGATCCAGACTGGTCTGGGCTGAAGCTGTATGCATTTGCTTGAAATTCTAGGACTGAGACTAGCTAATGTAGAGCAAAACAAACAGGCAAATACTGCAAGTATTAAGTATATAGGGAAGGACACGTGTAGAGTAAATTTAAAACATTTTTCTAACGTGTATGTTTTTTGAGATAAGTATAATGTGCTATTTCAGATAGTTTCCAGAACTGCTCAGAGTTTTCTGACATACAAAACAACATTTGCAACTTTCTCATGAAAGGACAAAGTACTTTCAATTCCTACAGTGCTTTGCATCCAGGAAGTTCAGATTGACTCACAAATATGATTAAATGTATCCTTACAATGTTCCCATCAGAGATCTTTATCCAACTCTTTACAACCTGAGAAACCGAGGCAGAGCGGTGATAACCAACTGAAAGCACAGTGGCAGTCTAAAGATGGAGTTGGAAATAGAGCCCTGCTCTTCTAAGTTACAGAATTGTTCTTTAACTATAAGACTTCTTCCCCTTAAAATATAACCTCAGATATCATACGATAAAATACAGAACATAAGTGTTAGCATCAGAGCCAAAAGGCTTAAGAGGAAAGATGTTCCCTATCTCCACTATAGGAGAAAGGGAAAAATAGCTAGCTCTGGCAGATTTAGTTCACATATCTTCTACTTGTGCCCCAGTGTATTTCTGTGTGGAGTTTTATGTAGTGATGTTTGAAATGGAATTTCTGTTCTGTTTTTGGAAACATTATACTATGCATGTAAATGTATTTATGAAGGGCAGGGGAGTGTGAAATGTTTAGCCTGCAAGAAGTGGGTCACCCTGAGCTGACAGGTAGTGGATTCTGATTGGGCAGTGAGCCAAATTCAACAAAAGGCCCGAAGGGTCTTTGTTATGTGCACTGTTCTTTTATGGATTTTCTGTTTGGAGACTGAAACTTATTCAGAGCTGGTTGGGGACTGGACTGGCAGCAATTAATTTCATTCATGGCACTGATCAGGTGAGGTAGACTTTGCTGGACTGAAGCAAACAAGGTGAAGAGACCAATTTCCTGGCTTGCCTTTGGCCACCACTAAACCCTGCAGGCTTTGTAAGGCTGTGGGTGTATGAAATGTTTTTGTTTGTTTGTTTTTAAAGGAATAAGAATTTTATCATTTCAACAAGCTGGAAGTTCATAACTGGGATTCTAGCATGCCCGTGATCTTTTTGCCCTGTCTCGGGTTTACCAATTCGCCTTATGTATATTATTACTGTCCTTTGATAAATGAAAAGTATTTGAAGTATTTCTGTGGCCCAAGTTTCCCGAGTTCCACTGAGTGTAAGAAACACCCACAATATAGTAAATTCCTAAAACTTGAGAGTTGATGAGGTATAACTGGGGGTTCCAGCTAGTCATTTTATTTATTTCAGAAGGGAACCTAGACCACACTGAACATAGGCTACAGTGAATTGCATCTATCAGAAGGATTAAGTATCAAAAGCAAATTAAAATAGAGGCAGTCATCAACTTACGACATTTCAAGTTGTGATGAATGTCACTTAAGGTCTTCATAAACTGACACCCTGTTTCAATGTTCTGATGTGGGTTTCATCTTTATGACGTTTGATATGGCATGTAGCTGGTAAGTGGTGGAAGGGGAGGAGCGTGAAGGGCAGATCAACACCCTCCGTGGTGAGGGAGGGACTGGGGCTAGGGCTGGGACTGGTACTGGCACTGGGGTAAGTGCTGCTCAGCCAGGGCACACTGGGGATGGGGGGTGGCTCCTGCCACTATGCTCTGCTCATTTGGTGGCTCAACCGACAGTTTCCACTGCTGGTCTGGGAGGGCATGGGGCAGGGGCATGTGGCCCGAGATCTGCACAGAGTGGGATAGGTGAGGTCAGGGATGCATCAGGTTGCGTTCTGGGTGGGCAGCAGGGGTTGTGGTGAATTTTTAGGTGGCTGCAGTCCCCATAGACTATACACCACCTCCCACCCTGTCCAGATCTGGGGGCATGCGCCCCCCCCATGCCCTCCTGCTGCTCATCCAGCTGAGATAAGATGGGCATGGGATGGAGCCACTGTGCAGCCTCTGGACAAGCATCACACAGGGGCAAGAGCTGCTTCCTGGATGAGCTGTGGCTTTGAGGGCATGGTGCCACAAAATCAAATCAAAGCCACAAAATCAAATCTGGACATGTGCCCCCAGATTGGGGTGGGATGGGTGGCAAAGCAGGGGCTATGGGTCTGCTGCAGACACCCAAGAATTCACCATAGCCCCTGCCACCCACCCAGATTGCAGCCTGGTTCAGTCCCAGCCCTGCCTGTCCCACCCCACACAGATCTGGGGGCACACTCCCCCCATGCCTTTCTGGAGCAGCAGCAGGAACCACTGGTTGAGCTGCCAGACAAGCAGCGCACAGTGGTGGGAGCCGCTGCCCTCTCCCCTCCCCATATCTATCTGGCCTCGGCTAAGCAGCCCCAGTCCCAGCCCCTCCCTCACGACGGGGGGTGTTCATCTGCCCCCCGCACGACACTTCCCTTTCCCCTCCCCTTCCACCACTTACCAGCTGCACGCAGTATCAACCGTCATAAAGGAACTAATCCCCCATTTGAAACACTGTTCCTATGGAAAAATGCATTCCAAGTTACAACGTTTCAACTTAAGACGCAGTTTTCCGGAATCACCTCACAAGTCTGAGGACTGCCTGTAGTGGGAATGCTGAATGGAGATGACATGATACTCATACCTCAAGAGTTTCTTCCCTATCACCCAAATGAAAGGCAGGAAGCATCCACTCCACTGAACAGAGTAGGGCTATTTCATGAACAGTTCCTCAGCACTGTTTTATTCCTGTTGGTCAGTGCAATTTCATACAACTCATATGCCAGTTGTCTCTACCCTATGTTCCTAGATATCTCAATATTGAAACTTGTACTCCAAGCTGAAACCTTTACCCTGAAAAATGAATAGGTTCTACACATCTCATAAATGAGCTTTATTACACAGCCCAGCTATTTTGCCTCATTTGAGTCCTTGTCTATCAGTAGTTCCTCCAGAGACTACTGTCTACCAACAGAACAGTATAATATCCATGTAAGCTTTGTCTTCATTCCAATGCTATCACTTAATTAATATCAATGATTAACTACAATTTATAGCAGTAATTCATTAACAAATCCATAGAGCATCATACCTAAGAGTTCCCTTGGCAGATTCAAGTTTAAGAAGTGAGCACATATCCCCCAAACCTGGTTCAGTATGTTCCAAAGGCTGGGGAAGGATGGGGGAGGAAGGGAACTAATGTGGTGATCTATGAACATTAGTAGGGATTATTAACAACAATCAGAACTACAAATTAGAAACACTCAAAACAGTATAGAATTGGGATACCCATGAGCACACATACCAAAAAATGCCTAATATCAGTTAAAGGAAATAAAATGGGTAGGTAGCTGAAGACTGAGACTGACTTCTAATTATGAAGCAGAAGACATGTACCACTTACTAATAAAGTCTCCAAGACCTATTATGCTGTCAGTCAAAGAACTAGCCTAATTTAATCTTCAAGATGAGGAGAAGAGTGTTGTCAAGGAGATAATTCTGGAGTAAGCTGCAGCCTATGTACAATTTGAGAAAGTGGCATGTAGAGTATCCCCATATGTACAGTTGATAGTCCAATTACTGCCCCGTACTTCCTTTTCATTCTCTTTTAACATCCACACTGTCGTGCTATATAGCTTAAATAAAAAGCAAGGCAGTTCCATTAGAATCCCCCCCATTCACCCATGGTCAATGGGAGATCTTTGAATAAGAATCCCTATTTTGTCAGCCCTTCTGGAACAAGTCTTTAGAAAGTAAAGCACTATAGATTTTATAAACTTGTTAACCATGATCAGTGCAGTGCTTTACGAATGTGTAAAAATATAACTCAACAACATATCTCAATAAAAATTGTGGTGGTGGGAACTGTGAATCCTCCTGGATCATGGCGTATGCATGAGGGCCAGACAAACCTTTGATGCCTTTGCAGGAATTTTTGGAGGAATGGAAGCTGCTCAGACCTTCCATCATCCCTTTAGGCCACTGAGACAGAATCCAAAGTCCAGATGTTTGGTGCTTCCGCAGCTGTAGTTATATAAGTCTCTGGGAATCAAACCAAGGTCTCCTGTGTGGTAGACAAGGATTTGACCACTGAACCACAGGGGACTTCAAAATAAAAATAAGATCTATTGAAAATAATATGTTGGATACGGTGACTGAACATTGCACAAAAGATTTTTGTTTTAGTTGACCATTTTTTTCGGGATTCCACAAAACACAATTCATAGATAACTCTAAATTGGTGACTGTAAATAGTAATAGGCTGTGGATTGTTAATATTCATTTTTCCTACTTATACTTCTGCATATATATTTAGTAATACTTATCAAACTTCATATTCTGTATTGAAACAAATCCAATAATAGAACATGCACAAGGTTACTAATTGTACATATAGTCCCACAATATCATTTTCAGATTACTAGATACAAGAGTATGTGTCCATATAAGCAGAAGAAATAAATCAACCTGTCATGCACCAGGCATTGTAAAGCCTCTTAAGACAATGAACCATGTATAGCATGGAAAGTCTTATCGTCTGCAAATGTCTTCATTATGCAGCATATATGGGATTCTATACTTTAGTTTTCCCTGTAGGTAAACTGAGAATTATTTCTCTGCACAACTGTGTGTGAAACATTTTTCGTACACTCAGTTTTATACAGTCTGAAGGGACACTCATAAATTAACATATAAAATGTGTTCATAAATTGGTTTAGCAAAGATGTTATGGTAATTTATTATCAAAGGTAGATCATACATGGAATGCACAGTCATACGGGTAAATAATTCTGTGCTTTCCATCATGCTGTGTTCCTTAAACAGCAGGGTTAAGCAATAATGTTTGTTATGGTTATGTTTCCATTAACCACCTACTGATTTCCCCAGATGGGTTTTTATAAAATCAGAGACTTGATTATCTCTACAGATCAGTTGACTAGTATACTAACTCTTCACTTTGGTTATTCCAAAAGTACCCATGTTCTCCCTGGCAACTATGATCCCTCCACTCTGATGTTGTTCTCAGTTTTTCTAAGCTTTCACTAGAGGCTATCAAATTTATATAGAGTTATTTTGCTAATGAAAAGTGTGATAATTAACGTGATGGATAGTTACTAGTGAAAATGGCAAGGTATTTGTCACATCTTACAACATTTAAACTTTAAATATAAAAAGCAAAGTCATGTTCAAAAAACCACAGGTTTTAAAACTTTCATATGAGCAGGTTTGCACATTCCTGCCAAGAAGGGGCAAATTTTTCCTTGTATGAACTAAGGAATGTGTGAGCTTCAGTATTTTTTTCAGTATTGCATCACTATCATCACAGATACACAAATGGGCATATGTGCGGGCTAGTTGTTGAAGGGCCACTCTGTCAGCATAGCAAAATCTCTAAAAATGGAAATTCTGCATCTTAATTCTCCCTGTCTTCAAGTGAACATGCATAAATATTTTGTTGGCACTGTGGGAGTTCCAGGGTACAACTACAGAGATTTTGAACTAAAAGATTAACATATATATTACTGATAGAAATATCAAAAGACGAGCCACTCATCTGATTAGAGGCTTGCAGGGAAGACCCTATGAGGAAAGGCTAAGGGACCTCAACCTTTTCAGCCTCTCCAAAAGAAGACTGAGGGGGGACCTTGTGGTGGTGTAGAAATTCGTAAGGAGAGAGCAACATGAAGTAGGCGATGATCTGTTTACCAGGGCACTCCTCGGAACAATGAGGAACAATGGCCATAAGCTACTCGAGAGTAGGTTTAGACTGGACATTAGAAAAATGTTCTTCACAGTCAGGGTTGCCAGGATCTGGAATGAGCTTCCAAGGGAGGTAGTGCTCGCCCCATCCTTGGGGGTCTTCAAGAGGAGACTGGACAGGCACCTGGCTGGGTTCACATGACCCCAAGTTTGGTGACCCTTTTCTTGCCTGCCAGGGGCAGGGGGTCAGACTAGATGGCCCACTGAGGTCCCTTTTGACCCTAGAATCTATGAATCACCTTCTTATGCAGAATGTTTTTCTGATCTGATTTCTATCAAGAAATTATAAGAATCAACTCATGTTAAGATGCTTTTGAGGGGGTTTTTTTGAGATTGGGCAAACACACAGCATTGTGCATAATTAGTTCTACATTTTTTCATGTACGGATAATATCTAACAATGGGCCTAATACAATTCTGAGACATAACTATCGCATTACCCTGCTCATCAGTTTTCTCAGACTTGTCATTTTCACCCTCTCTAAAGATCTAAGGTACTTCAAGGCTAAAAAACCCACTATCCAATGGGTGCATTTACACAAGATGCTTTACTACTCAGTAGTGTAGTTTACTACACAGTAAGCATGTGCCTCTACATGTGCACGTGCTTACTGCACAGTAAACCTCCCTAATTGTGAATAAATTTGCTACTTGCAAAAGCAAGTAATAAATTTACTTGTGATTACTTACTATGCAGTACACATGTGTAGGTGCCTGACTAGGAGCAAATCTGTTCCCAGTCAGCCAGCCACCAGGGGGCGAGAGATTTCTACCTGTCCCCAGGAGCTGTCTGTTGCCAGGGTGGGCTCCACCACCAGAGCCCGGGTCAGGACTATGTCCCCATACCCTGAGCATATATACCAATCTGTGCAAATCTGCTTCCACTTCCTTGCACCTGTGGACACCTGCCTGGGAGCTTTTACTCTCAAGTAGTTTACTTTTGAGTAAAATGCTCCCACATCGAATGCATATGTAGACACACCCTATGAGGAATTCTTTTTGCTATTGAATTTGATTTATTTTTAATATCCCACACATGAAATGAAAGTGGTAGGAATCAGAAATTTTTGGATTTTGTCTTGACTCTAACATTGGCTTACTGGGTGTTCATGGGAATGTTATTTCTTGTCTGTCCTTTTCTTTCATCATCTGTAAAAGGCAGATGGTAACAGATCTATTCCTCAGAGCTGTTGCAATGGCCAATTAGTTATAAAGTGTTTTGATTATAAGTGACTGTATTATGAGTCCCTAGGTAAATGTTTTGCCCACTGAGTGATGTACCTGGCATTCTCAGAAGCAGGTGACACTGGCATCAACATATTATCTGCAAGAATAATAGCATCTTATCAATTGTCATGCCATTGAAGGTGTACATAAATTCTACACTGGAGAAAATTACAGCCATATCAGTCAGTGATCTCATAAAATAGAAATGTACTAGAACTGGCAAAAGAAACTTAAGAAGTAGTCCATCATCAGAAAGTAAAACTAAAGGACTTGTACTACACTTTGATAGGGTTTTAGAAAATCTAATTCTTCTTCAAGGCAGGAAGTATATTTTGCTGAGCCAAGGTTTAGGAGCTCAATTTTACACTTTTGGTGAGTTAAAAGGCAGATAAAAATGAATTTAGGATTATATGCGTCTCATAGACATAGGATTTTTTTTAGGTTTATATAACTAACCTATTTCAAAATCTAATAGTAATGATATGATTTACCTTTACTGATACCTACTATGACCAGTCTGGTTGGTGAGACGCGGCAGCGAGGTCCAGTAGCTTGATACTATTGTACTTTCCTTTATGTATTCCATCCTTCATTGCATAGTCACTACCACCAATTCTCATTGCGAAGTAAAATTAGATTTTAAAATAATTGAAAAATGATTGCTGCTTCTGAGTCTGGATAAATAGATATGAATATAAATTAAGTGCCATCATCCTCCACTGTCTTATTCAAGTGCAGAGGCAGCAAACTAGGGAAGCCAGTACTGAAATTACTGCATTATGTTTATTGATTCCTGAAGTTTAAAGCCAAAAGAGGCTATTAGATCATCTGTCCGACCTCCTGTACATTATAGCATATTTATTTTCACCCAATTAACACTGTACTGAACATAAAACCTTATATTTGGCTACAGCATATCTTCCAAAAGGCACTGGTTTTGATTTGAAGACCTCAAAAGATGGACAATTTACCACTTCCTTTGGTATTGTGTTCCAGTGGCTAATCATTCTCACTGTTAAATGACTTTCTGTTTTGAATTTTATTAACTTCAGATTTCACACATTTGTTCTCATTATGTCTTTCTCCGCTAAATTAAATAACTCTTTAGTACCAACTACTATTGTTTTTTGCATAAATATGTATTTTTTTTTTTCCAAAATTGAGCTGCTGGAACTTGGGGGGGAGGAGGGGGTAACTGTAGTTTCTGCTTCTTAAGTCTCTGCTTCTGGAAAAAAGTGAAAGTAAAATTGCACGGTGCTACATGCATGGCTTTCAAGATGCCAGCCAACTCTTTTCCCCCTGGTAGAGGCTCTCAAGGAAAGATCTTTTTCTTTTTCTTTTTTTTTTTTTTCATTTTGCCTTTTACAAGCAAAAGTACACATTTTATGTGGAGGTATGTGGTATTTGAGAAAATACAGTACTTTCTTTCCATGAAGGTACTAGTAACACTTCTATCTTTTTTGATAAGCTAAACAAACTGAGGTCTATAAGTCTGACCCAGCAAAGCTTATTCTCCAACCTTGGAGTCATTTTTTTCTAAACACTATGCAAGTTCTCAGCATCTTTTTAAATATATACAAGAATACATCTTTTAAAATAGATACAAGAACTGTATATACCAGGCTTCTCCAACACATGGCCCTCCAAGCTTTTTTCTGAGGCCTGAGGTGCTATGATGGGAAACAAAAGTAAACACTATACTTTTGTTTTGGGAAGGTGTTGTGATGCTGCTTCCTGTGACGTCTTTGTATGCAGCTCACCGCCCACTGGATAATAAAAAGTTCATGATCCTGCCCCACATTCAAAAAGGTTGGACACCCCTGGTGTATACTGTTCTAGTATCAAGGTCACACACAGGTAATATTCACTTTTCTACTCATTGCTTTCCTGTTTTCATATCCTGTGTAGCATTTTCTGCCACAGGATTGCACCATATGAACATGTTAAATGACTTATTCACTGTGAAGCCTTTTGCAGCATTGCTTTCTAAGGTATATGGTCATCAGTTCTGCATTTCTTGTTCCTAGATGTGTAATTTTGCATTTGATTATATTAAAACACATTCTATTTGTTGGGCATAAGCTGCCAAGTAACACAGCATGGTTTCACTATCTTCACCATTATGTACTAGTCTATATTTTGTCCTTCATAAATCATACCAGAGGTGATTTTATATTTACTTACAGATCATTCATAAAAAAAGTTCAGTCCTTTCAGGCATAGTCCAATCTCTGAGGAATCCAACAGAGGCATCTCCATTCAGCAATGATTCCCTTTTGGTTACTACCCTTCTGAGATTTGTTTTTTATGCAGCTCTTAATCTACTTAACACCCGGTTATGGAAAGGTACTACATGTTTAATTAGAATATCTAGGCACACAATCACCTATTGCATTATGGAAGCAATACCTGAAGCAAGCAAACTTGCCATCCCTTCAGAATGAAATTGCCTGTTTGATATATTTCCAAGAAAAGTATGTTGATCTGCATTAATTATGTTCCTAACATTAATGAATTATAATATAAATCCAGTATTAGCATTTTTATCATTTTGTTTAAGACTGATGTCAAAATAGCAGGCCTGTAAAAAGAGTATTCACCTTCCCTTTTTTGAATATTAACATCTCATAAGCACTTCTTCAGTATTCTGGCATGTTTTCAGTATTCTGCATTTTATTCATAAATAATATTGGTGAGCCAGAATTCTCCATGGTACTCTCTTTAAGAAACTTTGGGTGCAAGATATTGTGACTTCCGAATTGAAACATCTTTACCCTCATCCATGTTCAATACCTTCTCTGTTACTAATGAACTAGAAAATGCTTCATCCTCCTCATAAGTTCTCCTGCCCCCAGGTCTCCACCCTGCCCCTCAGGGTCCCTCCATTCCTGGGGCTTTTCCCACCCCACCGTCATATTGCCTGTCTTGGGGAGCAGGCAGGGAAGGCTTAACCAGCTTGCCCAGTCCTCACTGCCACTGGTTCTAGCCTGAGCCTGTCCAGAGAGTGGCAGGGAGGGTGGTGGTGACTGGGCAGACAGGTTAACCCTTTCCGGACTGCTTCCCTAGACTAACAGCATGGGCAGCCACAAGTAAGTGGCAGGGAGGGGTGCAATGACTAAGGATCTGGGGTGCTGGAGACAGTGTTGGGGGCGGGGGAATGGGCCCAATTTGGTTTAAAAGGATGAGGGTTGAGAGGGTGTTTACATTAAGATTTAGCCATTCTAGTTACGCCTTAGTGTAACATGACCTGGGTAACACAGTTCAGAGAGAGTCCTGCCCTCAAGTGCTTAAAACTAGTTTCAAGTGTTAATGTGTGGACAGTCCAGGTGTTAAGAGCTCATGGGGCTGCCCAAAATTAATGTATACCAAAGCCCAGAGTTTGTCAGCTGCTGTAAGCTTCTGAGCAGTAGGTCCCATTTCCAATGTATGAAATATTTGTCCATGTCTTAAATCTCCATTCTTATTTTTCTGTTGAAATTTTTATTCCATAGATTCATAATTTTCCTCAGATTCCCCTCTTCAAAATAAGTACTCTAAGGCCTTGTTCAGAGGGGGGCAAATTTGGTTTGACTGATTTCCTACAGCTTAATTTTTGCAGCATCAGACTTGAAAAATTGGGCTCTCCAAGCTGTAAATTCAATTCCATGAGGGTCATATCAATTTTTAATTCCTCAGAGATGACTAAATTGTGTTCTGTGTAGTTCACAGCAGAAGAAACCTTTTAAAAACTAAATTCTGTCTGCTCTGCATACATTGTCAATACATAAGTTTTGACAGTGGGGGGACACAACTCTGTGCCGCCGCTGCTGCTCTGATCATGCTGCAGCCCCACGCTCTCTGGTCAGTGCACAAATTGCACTGCTGTTGCCACCCCTGCAGCTGTTGGGCCCTGGCTCCAGCTCGGTTGCAGCCCTGTGCCCGAGTTTTGGTGCACAAATCTGGGGGGGCATATGTCCTCCCCAGTGCCCTCCAATGCATCATCATTTTCTGCATGTTCACTGAATAGACCATGATGCTTTCTGTAAGATTTTAGATTTATCCCTGTGATTTGTTATCCCTGTGACATTGTAGCTTGCTGTCTAATTAGTTACAACTATTCTAGGTCAATAGTAGGCTCATTAACTTGTGGCATAGGCAAGTGTCATGCCTTAAGACTTTTCAGCATTATCAAAATATCCTTAGCCAAAATCAGTTGAGTAAACAAAATGCTCTGATTTTTAAAAAAAGTGATAGCTTTCAAAATTATATTGTGTAAGTTATATGTATACAAACTTTTACATTATTTGTCCTCAATTTTTACTTGGCATTACAAGCCATTATACAATGTGCAGTATCATCAAACTTCAGTACTTGTTATCAGTATTGTGTTGCCTTTGCATATTGAATTGTAAATGGGGTTATGTAAGGTAGCAGGTAATGGTTATATGGTGCAATTGAGGGCAGCAATTAATCCTATTATAAAACTTTCACTATTGCAATGGCATCCAAATTGTGCATCAATGAGGTCTTCATAAAAGCAGAGTAGAAAAATAGCACATAATTTAGCTTTTTAATGCTGGGCACTAAAGCAGTGTTACTGATTAGATTCTTTGCTAATTACCTTCTGTTACTCCTATTGGGTATATTTCAGCAAAATAGAAATGCTTGCTCACAAGTAGCATTGCTTGTTTTGGGGGGAGGTTTAACATTTTTTTTTATGATGCCCCTCAATGTTATGTACCTAAAAGCTCAACACAGAACTAAAATAAAATTGCAAAGAATTATTTTGCCAGGTTCTAGAAGTTCAAAAAGTACTTTGTATGGAGATACCAGAGGTTTTATAAAAGAAGAGAGTAGGTGTCTTTGAGTTACCAGAAATATCATAGAAAACTCATGTGATTATAGGTCTTGTTACAGCTTCATTAACATGGGTTGTCTGTGTGTAAGGATAGAGTCATCCATATGTTCTTCTGAAAGAGAATGTTCCTATTTGTTAGAAGTTGATCATCTCAGAAGCTGTGTCTACACAAGCAGCTGACTGTGCAGTAGCCCAATACTACTGTGCAGTAGCATCACATGGCAACAACTATGATGTGACGCTACTGTGCAATAGTATTAAGCTACTGCACAGTAGCATCATGAAAAAGACATTCATCAGCTCTACTGCGCATTAAGTTGGGTTACTGAGCAGTCATTTAGTACTTGTTTATATGTCTCCAAATCCAAATTGGATCAAGAGACCCTTTAATCTCCAAATGGAATCAGAACCCTCTGAATCAATTCAGAAAAATTAGGCGATTTGGACATAGACACAGCTTTAAATGTTTTTTCTACACACCTCAAGGTACCAGGCAGCTTGTAAATGCTGAAATGCTGGGGTGGATAGAGCATCCTGCAGGAGCACAGGGGGTCCCCAGCATGCTTGGCAGCAGACCCAGAAGTGGACCAGAAGCACTCCCAGTTCATTTCCGGGTTTGGTGGAGAGCATGCTGAGGGCTGCCCCTCAGCTCAGCAATCAGCTGCAGGGGATCCCTGGGTGCTCCCCACCCCCAGAACCAGGAGGCACATGCACCTGGGAAATCATAGGTGGTATGATGTCCCAACCATGGGGGCACACCACACACCCCTGGGGCTGGGAGGTCACAGCCATGCTTCACTGCTGCCAGGATCCAGAGCCCCACAGATGGGCACTGAGGGGGCCAAGAGTTCCCTCAGCTGCAGGATTCCCAGTCACAGCTGGACATGGTGTACCCTTGTGACTGGGACCCTGGTCAGCTGAAGGGGCTCCCAGCCACAGGGGTGACCATGCTACACATGCAAATTACATCTGGGTAGAAACCAGCTGTAAACTTAGTACACATTTGTGAGGTCTAACTTTATAGTTTGTTGGACCTTTTTATGGCATGATAGATACTTTGCACATATAGCTGGTCTCAGTTTAACTGCATAGTTAACTAGTTAATTGCACAATAGCTATAACACGTAGAGGATGTCTCTGTGCAAGTGTGTGTGAGGGGGTGTGATATAAATGTGTATATTATAAATGTCATAAAAAAGCATACAGTGGCAGACAACATATACTTGATGAGTTATTGGCCAACTGTGTAATTCACAAGTCACCCAGGAAAGGCTAAATTCATTTCAAATGTTAGGACTATAGAAAAGGCAAGGATTTATTAGGGTGATATCTTTTATTGGACCAACTGCATAGTTGGGATAGAGTTAAACAAGCTTTTGAATGCAACACATTCTTTATTAGGACTTGATGAAGAATGTGTTACATTCAAAAGCTTTTCTTACTCTATCCCAACAACGCAGCTGGTCCAATAAAAGATATTGCTCTAACAAATCCTTGCCTCTCTCATAATTCCTGGACCATCACAGTTACAACATCACTGTAACTCTATGAGGATATAGAAGACATGAAAAATTAATTTCTTTTGACTGTGGAAATCTAGTTTTATAAGAAAAAATATTATTTTTCTACTGAATTAAAGCCTTCATAATGCATCTCTCAATGTATAATGTTTTGAATAAAACCAAACAGGAAAACATAATAAAGCTTGTAAAGCTGGCAGAATGCATGTATAATATTCTAGTACAGCTCTGTTGTTTCCCATGTCTGTTAGTTATGATTAACATCTAAAGAATTCTCGTGCATTATCCTTCATTCTCTCTCCTTTCTTGTGCATGGTTCATGGACCCCCTACAAGTTGTATAATACTTTGGTGATAAAAGTTATTTGTTCTTTAATGACTATTGGACTTGGCAATTTAGTGCTAGATAGACAAGACCTTTGTTCAGTAGAGATGGTCCCAAAAGCATTAAAAATACAATAAGAAAATACATGTCAGTGTTGGCAGCTAGATACTTCATTGCAATGTTTAAGTGCTAGCTAGGGAGGTTCAGAAATAGGATTAAAAAAGATTGCATGGGTATTGAAGCTCTGGGATTCTATTTCACAACCCTGGTATTACAAACCATTTTATGAATGTTTTGGTCATTTAGGAAAAAGAATGTGGAAAAGGTTGATACTTCATACAAACAATTGCAGTCAGAATAACATGGTGCTGGATCAGGGATGTCAAACTCCTCACCCCAAGCCCTGGGCACTGGGTCTTGGACTGGATTTTGACTACAGGGCTCTTCCTGGCAAGATCTATTTGGGCTGTGTTGAGCCAGAACTCCACACTACTGCACACCCCTGGTTCATCACCAGTTCCCAAACTCTGCTTTTGCAGCGCATGTCCCCTGACCCATTCTGAATAAAATACTGCTGGTCAGCCAGAGTTCTGCACTGCTGCCTAAACACAGCTCTTTGCAGCCGTGTGTCCCTTGCTCCATGCTGCTGTCCAGAGGTGTAGACCTCTGGCCATTCAGCAGTGTCAGGGGCATGTAGTAGTGCAGAGCTGAGATGGTATACTTCTAGCAGCCCACCAGACTATACTGGTGGACTGGATGCAATGGTTCTACAGTTCAGATCCAGCCCACAGGCTGTATGTTTGACACCTTGGAGCTTGATGATGTGATTTAACCTTGAATTCTGTGTTACTGCCAGTCCTGGTTAGGGTGTAGGAACTTTGTACAGCACATGTTCAAGGTCACCTTAAGGACTGAGGAGAAAGAGTAGGCTCCTGACTGTCTCACAATGAAACTTGAGTCATTTCTGAGCAGGTTTGACTCAATATTTAGTAATAACTACACAATCAAATTCACCACCAACAACTTTATACTTAGGTAATTACTGGATATGCCTTCATCTGAGTGATTCTGTGAGCCACTTTTCTCAATTGACTTAAATTCTTTCTTATGGGAATGGAACATCACTCCATAATTAGGGTTTTTTTTCTAGTGGTTATCATTTTAATCTCTTCCAAACTACATGTTACACAATAGTCAGTTTGTCCTTTAAATTTATAAGTTTAGATCTTGGACAAAGCCAGATTTTTTTTGTAAAATTTGGAGTGATTTAGGTTTATGAATAAACAAGTATTACAAATCTGGGTGTTCTTTAACATTCAAAAGAAAAGAAAAATGAAAATCTTTGTTCCCTATTTTCATCTCTCTATAGCAAAAGTTAGAAAACAATAAGAAAGCAAAAAAAAAAATCATATGAAAACAGGGAGGAAATAAATTTTGATTTACTGGTGTAGCTTAGATGATATTTAGGTTCCAAGGCCAAACTATAGCTGGCTAAACTCTAATTTCCAAACTCATAATTTTTTCAGTTTATAATATCACTATGAAATGTTGTTTCCAGTGAGCTTATTATTGTACTCTTCTGTCATACTGAACATCTAAGCTTCAATTTAAAAATATAGCCCCTTCTTCCCAGGCTCCCCCATACACACACATACACAAAAACATAGATTCATAAATGTTAGGGTCAGAAGGGACCTCAATAGATCATCGAGTCCGACCCCCTGCATAGGCAGGGAAGAGTGCTGGGTCTCGATGACCCCAGCTAGATGCATATCCAACCTCCTCTGGAAGACCCCCAGGGGAGGGGAGAGTGTCACCTCCTTTGGGAGCCCGTTCCAGACCTTGGCCACTCTAACTGTGAAGAAGTTGTTCCTAATGTCCAGTCTAAATATGCTCTCTGCTAGCTTGTATAGTTAGTATAACTATATACTACATATATACACACTATGTGAATACATAGTGTGTATGTAGAAACAGTCTCCCAAAAATGCATTTTGAACACTTTTTTTCCCCAAAATAATATCACTTCTGATGAAATTCCAGTGAAAAATTCAAAATAAGAAAACTTTCATTCTTCCTTTTCATTTTGGAAAAAAAAAAATTGGGACACATCATTTTTCTTTATGAAACAGTATAATAGTGAAATAATTATTTCATGTATTTGTTTTACTAGTAAAATTACTAAGGCAAGTACTATTTAGTATAAATTTAAATACCTTATCTCCCAAGTGAGTGTGCTGTAATGTGGCATTCTGGCACTTTGAACAAGAAAAGAAGGTTAGCAGCCTGGGCCAGAATTTATTCAACCTATTAGACACACAAATGGATTTAGCTGCCTAATTTATATTCCATCCTGTTTTGGGTCGCTGAGTCCCTTGGACAGAGTGGAATAGAATCTCACTTACGTGCCTAAATCAACTTAGATGCCTAATAAGTGGAGTAGAGTCTTACTCTACAGGGTATACACAGACATGTAGGAAAGTTAGGAGGAGGTTAGATCAAGTTAAAAATGGTCACCCAATCTAAGGTAAGTTAGGGTGCAGGGAGTTAGTAAGAGAGGGTTGCTAGTGGGGTTTGGCTGGGGGATCAGGGAAACAAGCTGAATGTAGAGGAGATGGTCAGGGGGACAAGCGGAGTCTGTGGAAAGAATTTGGGGGCAAGTGGAGTCTGCAGAGGGGATTGGGGGGGAGCAAGTAGGGTCTGCAGGTAGAATTGAGGGGGGAGCTAGTGGGGTCCACTGTGGGATTGGTGGGCACAGGGAAAGTTTGGTTGGTTAAAAGGGGGAAAGCAGGGTCCACAGGGAGAGTTGGTGGGGTCCAGGAGGGTTTGCTGGGGTCAGGGAGCTTTGCTGGGGTCAGGGGGCTAGTGGAGGTCTATGACGCACTTGTGGGGGGATGGTGGGGTTCTTCCCCCTGGGGACCATGGACTATTTTTAACTCTCTCAGACCCTGACCCCAAGGTGAACAAGCCCTCCCCAGAGAACCTACTCCCCCTGATCCCGCCTCAAATTACTTTGATCAGTTCCTGTCACTGGTGAACATTAATATCACTGGCATGGAGAGCAGCTTGCCAGATGTGGGTTTTGGTGAGCTTGGAGGGAAGATGTCTATCCGGGGAAAGGGCTAGGGGCTAGAGGACCAAAAATAGCCCAGTGCCCAGAGAATGAGTAGATAAAGCACAAATCACTGGGACTGGGGCCAGTGGCCAGACTCTTCTAGCCCTGGGCCTGTTTTGGGAACTGTACAGAAGTTTGCTGGACCTGGTCTAATTTAGGCAACCTCAGGTGTACAGTAAACTTAGATCGGTTGGCCATTTTTAGACCAATCTAACCTTCCTGAACTTCTGCATACAATTTGCACTTAGATCCCTAATTAGATCAAACTTTGTGTAAAGTATGCACCTCAGTGAGCTAAGTTAGATCTGGTGGCCATTTTCAGGGGGAATGGCCCTAACCTCCCCAAAGATCTGTATCCAGCTTCTGTGTGCTAATTGGAGAAATAGTCATTTTCAATATCCCTTAACCTTAATCTTCATATTCATATTATCTCAAAATTGTGAGGTTGGCTATTGCTATTAAAATATTTTGATATTGAAGTTAATTACAAGTTGTAATGATTAGGTTTCAATGCGCTGAGGTGAGGGCTCCATAACAGCATGTGACTTAATATTTTCTATAATATAGCTCAAATTTCTGTCTCGTTTTCTGTTGGGTTAGTAGTCAGGAACACAGGACTACAACTATAGTTGATTAAAGTCAGGTGTGGAACTCCTTCTTCCAAGAGCAGCTAGACGCATTTTATACCTTGATTTAGCAAAGCACATGTTTAAATTCAGAATGTGACTAGATATGTTGAAGTCTTTGAGCTAAGGACATGGTTACATCCCTTGATAGATCTGGGTCTTAATGAGAAGACACACATACCAGAATTTAAAATATGTGAGAAACTCACCACAAAGAAGAAAGTCCCTAGTTTCTAGGCAGTCTCTGTATTCAGTTTAATTTGTATCAGTTGTCTGAGCCATGTATCCTACAATAATGTGGTCCCAAATTACTCAAACCTACCTACCTACTGACCACCACATTTGTGGATTCGCTTTGCTTTTCTCTTGAAAAGATAGACAAATTAGTCTGTAGAAAAATCCTAAATAATTAAAATAAATGCATATAAGTTGCTATTATCTCTAGTTCTTTTATAAGTGAATACAATACCCACTGAACTATATAACAGTTACTATGCAAGCAGGTAAATCATGGGGGCATATATTGATTGACTGACAGAAGTTAGGTTAATTTGTTTTAACCTTCTATAAAACGTTTCAAACAGCAAGGGAAAGTCATTATCACACGGATGACCTTCGCCAACGAAATATTAATCTTTCAACAATTCTGTTTTATTAGTACATATATGTCAAACTAACTGTTCCCAGAAATGTCAGCAATCTAAAATAAGCAAGCAGTATGCTGCACTGTAGAAACATAACCAAATAAGAAAAAGGGTGTCTTACTGAAGATGCAAAATAAAATAAAGATTCAGCAAGTGTCCATCTGGAAGGAGAATTAACAGGCGTCTACAAAGATTTGCCTTTGCATTTATCAACTCTCTCTCCCAGTTATCTATTTAATTAAATAGTTTTTACATAAAATCAATAATTAGTCACTATGAAGACGGATGAGGTATTTTAAGGTTAATATGAGGCATGGAGAGGTCTGGTTTTACACAGTCCAACCTTCTAACTGCACAAATTATACCACAAACTCAGAGTTTTGTGCTGGGTCTATTGGGCAAAAAGTTTTTCACATATTTATTTATTTTCCATTGTGTGTGTCACCGGTAAGAAAATGAAATATTTATTTAAGATCCCATCATTAAGCTTGTTTGTTCATGTGCACATGAGCGCGCTCTATACAAATGACACTCAAAATATTCACAAACTAAATCTCTATGCATCTTAGATTCTATGAAATATGACAGGCTTAAATAGTCCTGTGAACAGTAAAACCATTCTAAGGATGATGAGTGTTGTATGTGGATCACTCGCCACACAGCATTCAAAGCTGAATGCAAAGTCTGTTTCTTCAAGCAAGCTTTCCGAAAGTAATTTCCCCATTACGCTGGAATCATTTAAAAAAAAAAAAAATCAGCCAAAGCCTACAGCTCCCATGACAAGGTAAATAAAAGATAGAACTTGCATATAATAGTAATGGCTTGATAAAAGTGCCTGGGGTGCCTATACATGAGCACGGAGGCTGCTCTGACACACTGGAATTCCAGAGACTAATCGAGTTTACTGGAGTGTGACAATTACCACACTTGAAAAGCCTCCTACACCTTTTGTATCAGCATCCCCATGCTTATAAATGGAGTGGGGGGCACTTAAACCACATCTTTTTCTACCACCATTTTTAAGTGCAGGGACACTGATACAAGAGATGTGGCAGCACTTGAATTAGAGTGGCTCTCAGACCACATGTAAAAGTGCCTTGGATGTTTAGTGTTATAGTAGTAATGACCCAATCACCATAGTATCTGAATAATTTACAATCTTGAATGCACGGGGTGAAGAGGGTACTGAGAAAGCAAGAATGATACAAACTCGGTGTGCCAAATGAGCTTAACCTTCATGGAAAAGGCTGTGAAGAGATTTCTCAGATGTTTTTGTACCCTAGTTAGGAGGCTGGGTGATGAGCAGAAGTGGAAACTTTGTGATGGGAAAAATGTGATACAAATGAGCCCAAATTACTGAGATCAGCACACAATTAACAGATTAAAGTGATACGTGGAAAGTCAGAGTAGGTGGTCTATCAAATCCTTCTAGTTTTAAACCTATATGCAGTTAACTATCCTCATACTCTTTATCTAAGGTAGGAAATAATCCAGTGTATTTTACAAATGGGTAACTGAGGCACAGAAACGTGACAAATATTTGACAAAAAACACTTTTATAGCACTGTAAAAATATTCATTTCTTAGAAAGTTACTGTTTTGATTTTCAGTGAAGATCCATATCTGTCTCCACGTGTGTATGTACTATTAGTGGGCTGCCACTCTCATAGTGAATTAAAAAACTATTTGGAAAAAAGTTCCCATATATGAAAGCTGACAAACTGCATGAGCCATCCAGGAGTTAGGATGGTGTGTGTGTGTGTGTGTGTGTGTGTGTGT